>VXBP01003270.1:289470-486879 GCA_013400115.1 Rhinopomastus cyanomelas | reverse complement strand
GCATCTCCTTGGGCAAACAGTGACGCAGCTTGTCTACTAGCCTGAGGAAAAAATACCCTGCTACGGCTCTTTTCCTGAGCGTATCCCCAAACCCTCACTGTCTACAGAGAGCATCTCACATCTGTCCCTTGCCTGAGTCATCAGGCACTCCAGGGACTGCACGCCAAAGAGGCAGAGGCAGCGTGGGATCCTGGCTTACTCCAAGACCTCTGCCTCACCTGTTTTATAGTTTATAAAGCAAGAACAGCTTGCCTCTGATCAGGCTGCAATACACTTCCTGCTCCGTGTACGTCGATCCACCGTTCCCACCAGGCAGAATTTTCACAGCACTGCCAGAAGCTATCGAGGGTCTTTCTACCTTCCTGTAATCATTCCTGGCATTTTTTTCAACAAGAAAAAGACTATGAAGACAGCTAAGAGTGGGTGGTGTTCCTGATTTAAGCAGCAGAGAGTTGGATTATTCTAGGTTTCTATTCTCAGGTGGCGCTGGGTGTTTTAATGCTTTGTTTCCTTCTGACAAGTTATTTGGAATAAACAAAGCTGCTGTTACCGGTGCTTAGGGTGGCACTCGCTACAGCCTCATCTTAGAGTCTCCTTAGATGTTCCTCGTGGTTGTTTCTCAGTTTCTTCTTCCTTTGGAGATACCTCTGGGTCTGTGTTTCATTATGTTGAGTCACGTGTGAGACAGACCGGTGTGTTTGTTGTGCAGTGATGAGGCTGGGACTGAGTCTGCACTGTCTGTAGTGGATTATTATTGCTGTGGTGAAAAAGAAATCTAAACCTGGCAGCTCAGCCTGCTGCGAATCAATATTTTACAGATAGTGTACTTTGAAGAGATGCCACAAAGGCAGGCTTGAAGGAGGGAAGGTTGTGGGGAGGGGAGGAAAGTGGGGAAGAGAAGAATCTGCCTTGACATCCTTTGACATACTTTTCCACCAGAAGTGAGGGAAAGCAAGCACCAGGTGGTGATGCTGATGCTCTGTCACATAACAGAGCTCTGTAGCAGTTACAGGAGTTGCTATTTCCTCTGTATCTGCCCTACTATTGCTCTGCTGCAAATGGGATATCACACAGGAGTGACAGAGCTGAGCACAGACAAGAACTCTACTTTGGGATGAGCACAGAGCTGGAGAGCAGAGCATCTCTCCTCAGGAGGATCGGCACAGCCACAGCCCCTGTGCAGCAAAGGACCTGGTAGAGGAGCACCCTGAACGTGTTAGCCTGGGCCTTTTCTTCCTGATGTCTTAAGGCCCTTGGCAGAGTTGGATTTATTATAGATTTTTCCTCTTTTTGAGGCTGAGTTCATTAAGCAATTTTTAATTCTTTGTTGCTGTACAAATGTTCTAAGGTGCCGCATGGTAATAAAGCCTTTCACTACTTCGTGCTGGCCATCCATTTCCTTCCTGGCGAAAGTCAAGATATCGGTTACAGTCTGCTGAGGTCTGAATGGCCTGAGTCTAGATTATCTGAGCAATGATCTCTCCCTACTCACCACATCTGTTGTTAAATAGGACACTTTACCCGTTCAGCTCAAAGGAAAAACTGGCAGAAGCCAGACTCAGACAGCCCCTAAAGCCCTGCAATTCCCTACTCTTGGAAAGAAGTTTAAACCCAATTTTAAAGTACAACTCAGCAGTTTGTCTTTTCTTTTCTCCATTGTTGTAACAAGCACAGTGTTTTCATATCCTCGTGGTTGGCACCTGACACCTTGAACTGAGCAGCGAGCAGGAGCTGACCTGACACAAGCTTCACCCCACAGGGTTTGCCCAGCAATCATCAGAGAGAGCTGCAAACTCCTGAGGAAGACCTGAGAAGAGGAGTCTTACCAACACTATGCAAAGTACAACATGGCAGTGATGGGTGCTTCTCATAAAGCACACAGGCTTGTCAGTCTTGCACTGAAATGAATAGAGAGCTTAAAATTACAAACCGCTTTGTATTTCATAGGATTTGGACAAAAGGGAAAGTGAAGAACCTTGATTGATTAGTACAAGGACAATAAATTATGAAATTTCTAGACTAGAACACCAACAGTTCCTAGGAGTTATGTTGAAATCCAAATAAAGTAAAGCTTTCTGGAAGAAACTGGAATCATATTTCTCCATCTGTGCAAAACGATGCTGCCTCTGCAAAATGAGAAACACAGCTGGGACATGTAGCACTGCATGAAATCCTTAAGGACAGAGAAACAGCTTTGTAGAGATGAAGAGATTTGCCCCCCGTTTTACCAAAAAAGGGGATACAGTTCACACTTTCCTGCAGCAGTCCAGAAGTTCTGTGCTCTTCCCTTGAGATGGTGGGTATCTAAGTGAAAATGAAAATGGTTAGTTCAGCACCAGATGAGTTTTATAGTTGATTATTGTCCTTATAAAGAGAAGTCAGACTAATGGACATCCACAGCTAAAGGAGGAGGATGGGGTTGTGGTGGTACCACGGCATCTTTCTGGATATGATTCTGACATAGTTTGCAAGAGATTTCAACAGTGGACAGCTGCTTGTGTCCATCTTAGGAGCCGTCTGAAAAGCTCTTGCCTTTCAGGGAATTCATCAGAAGAAGACATGAAATCTCTGGTTCTAACACTCTCACCATAAAAATGTGTATAATATAATGCCTAATGGTTCAAAGACACACTCTAATGATGATTATTAGCAATAGCACATGAACCCTGCAATGTAATTTTAGTCAGGTATAAAAGGATTATTTGATTTGATCATAGAGAGTTACAAACCAAATTACTTCTGATACAGGAGATGTTATTAGTGATCTCTATGGCCTCCCTGACTCATTTAAAAATTATTTTGCAAATTTGAATAATGGAAAGTGAAACAATATAGATTTCTACCCCCCCCTTTCCCAAACTATATAGATGAAAAGACCCTTAATCCACACATGTGTACCCAGAATAATGACTGATCCAGGCTTACTTTTAAGTCTGTAGTCACTGATTAGGTTGATAATGAGCTGACATGAATTAAACTAAATAAAACTCACGAGACCTATAACCTGGAACCTCTCTGTCTTGGAATTGAGGTCCTGGTAATTGCTTAACTTACAGCTACGTTTCATTTTAAATGCTGAATTACCAACAATTTGAGAGAACACTATACAGTACCCATAACAGCATGCATGAAGTCCCACACACAAAAAATGAATCATCTCTGCTGTCAGCTAGTTTGACTCCAATCTTTAAATGCTACAAACACACTTTCCAAGTGAAATGCACAACTGGTCTAACAGAACCTTCAGCTATGCTCCTGCTGTAACTCCTGCACCTACAGACACTTTAAATCATCCCATGTGCATGGGGCACCCCTTGAAGAGAGGGACCAACACCTAAGGTAGCAAGGCTCCCTGCTCCCATAGCAGTTCCTCTGGCCCCGCTCTGCCCCGCAGCATGGCTGAGGAGGTGACACTGAGCAGGGCTTTGGCCACAGACATCTGATGCTGGAAAACAAACTGAGTTCACCAGTGTGCCTGTGACCCACAAGAGAAGCAGAGACAGCTTCCTTTCAGTCCTTCAGTGTCATCGCTAGCAACGGGTGGAAAAAACCCAGGGCTGAAGCAGTGCCGTTCTGCAGCAAATCCCAGGACCAGTTGCAGGACTGCTGGCCACAGGCTGCGGGTAGACGGCATCGTTTGCACCTGATGTGCCCAGGGTTGCTCAGGGAGCTGGTGGCAGGGCTGAGAACATCTGGTCTGCTGAATCAGGTCTGGTGTTTGGTGCAGTGCCCTCTCCTCACCCCCTGAATAACCTGGAATGAAACTTGGACTGGAAAGAGAAATAATTGAAAGGCTGGAAGAAAACAGAGAAAACAAATCTGTAAACCCAGTTGTTATGCTGCACAAATACTTCACACATGCAGTCTTTATACCAAGTGGCTGAACACACATGTTGCCCACTGTTGCCCCTGTCTATGGCACAGGCTTTACGAGTGCATTTTCCTGCATATTCCGAGTCTTGAGAGATAGGGCTCAGAATCGAGTGGCTCACAGCTTAGCACAGACTATCACCTACCCTCCTTTTTACCCATTTCATAGTGTGAGAACATCTCACACATCAGCATACTCTGTCTTTTCCTCTACCCTTCCGTGGTGTCCCAACTTGTCAGTTTCTAGTCCACATCTTGGCAAACTTTGTGACCTTCTGACTCCTTCTCAGACACAGCAGCTCTTTTCTAACTGAGAAAAGCTTGGGGTTGGGAACTGAATCCACTGCTCACGGGTGCTCTTTGCTAGCAACTAATCAGTGGGGTTTCCATTATAGTTATTTGTTTACCTAGTGTGAAAGCCTAGTATCTCAGTGCAGTTATTTGGCATACATCAGATACTTAATATGTGCAGTTCATAAATTATTGAGGCAGAAGTCTTTCCCCTCCGCCTGTCCTACTGAAGCGATGGCTGCTTTTAGAGGTTACTTCTGGTTTTATAATTAAATCTCAATTGTGGGAGTCAAATGTTATATACCCACCTACGAAGAATGCATGAGAATTCATTTACAAGGTAATAAGAGGGATCTATTCCTCAGCTGAATTTCTATTTTTTCTTAATACTCTACTGTCTTTTCCTTATGTTTCCATCACTGTACTCACATCCAGCTTGCTGGTGTTTTGGGTGCACTATTTTGAGATGGCTGTTTTATTTTATGACAGAATAGGAAAAAAATCCAGAAATCCTTTTGTTTCTCTGTTTATCTGTATTTCCACAAACTCTCTGCTTCACCTATCTTTACTGAATTGAGTAAGATTACTCTTTTGCAGTATTTGCAAGCTTTACAACTGGTTGTAAGGTTTTCCTATGCAAGCAGAATCATAGAATCATCAGGGATTGGAAGGGACCTCGAATCTAGTCCAATCCCCTTGCCACAGCAGGATCACCTAGATCAAGTCACACAGGAACATATCCAGGCAGGAGAGCCCACACAAAACCTGGACAGTGCCAGCAGGAGAGAGAAGGTGCAGAGCACACTCTGCACCCCTCTGGAGCATCCTCCTATGAGCAGCTCTTAATCAGGGTGCAGCTTTCAATATGATAGGGCAATAGTCACATATTTTAGATACTTAAAGCCAGGAACCATGATCATCGAGAGCCTAATTTTAATGTTGTATACACACGATTCCTTCACTAAAATTACAATAGAAGTACCAGAAAGCTCTAAGCCCATGTTTCCCCTCATCCCCCAGTATCTGCATAAAACATGAGGAAAAGCCTCACTCCCCTGACTAGAGTGGAATTTTGGTTCTTGCTCTGTGCAATCCTTGTAGATTTTAAGAAAAGCTTTGCTTACATACAATTTCCCCCTGAAAATCAAAGAAAATTTGCTGGGAACAGAAAACATTCACCTTTGTGAATAACTTTGCTGAGTGATTTAGCTTTCACACTGAGAAAAACAACTATTTAAAAACCAGAACTGGAATAATTGCATTTCACAAGGGTAACGTAAAGTTACACTGAGCCCTGGAGCTCCCACCACCTCTGTACTTCACTCTACCCTTCACAGTAGTTATCAATGCATCGACATTCCTGTTCCGCTGTAAGACACTAAAGATGAAGAGTGCTTTGGATTTTGAAAGGAACCAGCTTCTGGGCAGCTATAACTGACTTTTCCCCAGTCTCCAAGAGGAGGCACACATTGTTCCAATGCCCACAGTCTCCAAATGTGAACAGTTTATTTTCTGGTGACTGCTCACTAGGTTGGACCTTTCGGGGCAGCAAAATAGGACCCACATCTGCAATGCTGCTGTCAGATACAGGAAAGGCATCTGTTAGAGAAACACTCTTCCTGTTTTAAAGCCAACTACCCGTTGTAAGGCTTACAAATACTGCAAAAGAGTAATCTCACTCAATTCCTGCTTCCAAACCAAACAAACTCAACAAAAAGCCACCTCCAGGCACTCTGCCAATGCATCCGAACAAGAATCCCAGCCTGATCAAAGCACTGTGATATAGCAGTCCACAGCCATTACAGCCCAAGCACCAGCTATTTTTCAAACCCTCTGAAATCAGGTTTCCATTAGACAAGAATCGAAATTCTGATACTTAGAGATCTGGAACAAAATCCTGCCCTTTCCTCCCAGGTTTGCCCTGGATTTTGCTTCAGGAGTAGGACTGGATGCATGGGTGGCTGTTACTCACACTTTATACTGTATTTATGGTGCTTATAGTAGCCAGGATAGTAGACAGCCAATGAATTAACATAGCAGCTTGCAAAAGCTGGTGTGAAATATGATTTTATATGCAAAAATCTATCTAAGATCAAAGATACAGCATCAAGCCGTATGAAGCTGCTGTTTGGAAACCCAGTTGATAAAGGGCCTAAGAAACAGCTAGCAGTGCTGCATTTAAAGAGAAACTCAGCCACCAAGCGAGCCAAGCAGGTATAAACTCCCTTGCTGAGAACAGCAGATAGATCTGTCTACCTGGTTATGGGATGCTCCACTTGCAGCATTTAAGCACCTTACAAAAATAATCACAGCCATAAAACAGACACATGCCTTTCGTCTGCTAATCCACATAGTCCTCGTTTGCTTTCATCAGCACCAGAATTCCTGCAATATCGCACACGCACCATCAGGACACAGGTCGGCATGCAGGCGTTTTGGAGAAGAGGCTCTTTCCCTGCTACGATGAAAGTGAAAAGTACCTACATTCATCTTATATATTGGGCTGCTTCTGCTCTGCTGTTTGCTGTCTGGTTGCAAAGTGCTGGATGGTACCAGAGTTCACCATACACTGTGGGAAAGTGTGTGGTGGCTTTAGAGACCTCAGCTGCCAATATTACCCAGAAAGCCCAGTATGGAGGTTTACATCTTTGGTCCTGATCAAAGTGAGCACAACCAGACTGGTGTTGAGGAAGGGCTGTGTCCCTTCAGCTGGAAAACCTCAGGATAATGATCACACAAGGAGAGAAATGGTGTTAGAAAAAGCAGTCACAGATGCCAGAAATGGACCTACCAGCAATCAGTGGGGCTGGCTGACAGCACAAGGCACATGGCAGACTGCAAGCAAGGCATGGGGAGGACAAGTTGTACATTTAACACTGACTGCTACCTGTGGCTATTACTTACAAAATAAATAATGTCATGGTGTGATGATGCTGATCTGAGTCACTGTGGCTCATTGTGGGCTCTCCAGAAGCAGGAGTCGGCTAGGAAGAGAGAACTGGGGCTCCTGCCTCTATGAGGAGGATGCAGGCTGCTGCAAAGAACAGGAGCAAAGTGCTCACAGGAGGTGGGTGGAGAGTCAGGACACAGCTTGCCCTCCAGCATGATCCCTTTCTCATAACCCATTCACTTCCTACATCTCATCACCTTAGCTCCAGCCCAGGGCAATTAATTTTCTTCTCCTCCATCTTTTAAATACAGATGACAACTCTTTATTCAACTGCACTATGTGTGATGCAAAGGCAAGGAGAATTCATGCCGTATGTCCCATACAGATACTCTGAGCTGGAAGTGCACATATCCTTAGAAAAGAAAAAAATACAATTCCTATAAATTACCATTGAAGGAGAGCAACTGTCCTGTGCTCAGCCAGCTGTCCTGCATCACCTGCCAGCAGATTTGTAGGCTGTCAGGGGTCACATTATTTACCTACTAATGATAAGAATTGCGCAAACTGCCATGTGACCACCCTGGTCACCAGGAGCCAAAAATCAGCCTCCCTTACAATTTAGAAGCAAGAAGTTAGAGCTTAGGAAAGCTCTGGCTGAAGCGAGCCTCCTGGCGTCGCAGAACCACACCAATATTGCAGTGCTTTGCTCCCTTCTCTGCATTCAGGCCCTGGGGGTTTATCTTGCCTGTGGTCTCCTGTAGCACTATGCCTGCTCCGCAGCACGTCCTTTTCTCCCTACAGTTCCTCCTGCTTCACAGGGGATCTCAGCGAAACCAGCAACACCAGCCTGCAGTAAAACAGTTTAAAAAGAACATTTAAATCACTTGTACAAAAGCAAGTACACAAGATACAGGTAAGATACATGGCTATGGTACCCCAGATATCAGTTTTCCATAGCACTGTTTGTTCGTCATTAGTAAACATTTTCTTTAAATTATCTTGGATACTCATTAAATATTATCAGCTACTTAGAACCAAAGGATAATTATGAGTTTAATGAAGCGTGTACCAGCTTGCTGAAGTCTAACGTTTGTTTCTCTGCTGGGACTCCATTTTACTTTGCACTTATCCTTCAGCAAAGCTACTCTACAAAGTCACTTTGGCAATAAGAAGTATTTAATTAGATTAATGAATTTTTATCACCTCTCCTAGGGATTAGGCTTGTTAAATCCTGGCGACTAAAGAACAACAGATTTTTTATTACTAAATGTTTAGAGATGCATTGGTTGTGTTGCTGTGGCAGTCCTCGTAAGTCAGGCTGCTTTGGGCAGTTCTACCTTGTATATCCCTCGGTAGGAGAGGGATGTTTGGCAGGGACAACCTGTGCCTTCAGTTAAATCACAGAAATCAAAATGTAAATGAGGGAATGCAGGCTCCAGACAAGGTTTCCAGCAGCTGACTTTATTTCAAAGTTTTCTAACTAGCAATATGGGAGGATTAATGAAACCACTCATTACAGGATCCTCAGTAAGAAAAGAAGAAAAAGGGAGGTCTGACACTCTGAATTTAGCTTTGCTCACTAGCTGAAGAGCTCAGCTACTACCCCAGCTAAGGAAACTCCTGTAGTATTTACTTTCTTAACGCTTTTATTTTGTCAGTCTTAGCCACAGCCACGCGCACTGCACTGAGACATGGAAAGAGCCTGGCCCCTCCATCCCAAGGAGATTC
The DNA here is from genome assembly GCA_013400115.1 of Rhinopomastus cyanomelas. Classification (NCBI taxonomy): domain Eukaryota; kingdom Metazoa; phylum Chordata; class Aves; order Bucerotiformes; family Rhinopomastidae; genus Rhinopomastus; species Rhinopomastus cyanomelas. The sequence continues at coordinate 478,100 of VXBP01003270.1, read as the reverse complement.
CAGTGGAAGAACAACTTGCGTCACACCACCAAGCTCATTCCTTACATGACACCACTCAGCAATGAGCCCCTGGGATCCCGAGATACAACATGGAAAAAATGTCTAGTATGCTTAATATCCCCATCATGTCTAGGATGGTTGCACCTTCAAAGCTCAGCTGCACTTTTATAGAGATGAACTGAAGAAACTCTGCAGCATAAGTAACCGTGCTGCTAGACCTGGGTAGCTGAGTCCCCCTCAGGGCAGAGGAATGTTTGAACCTAGTTATGAGGATTTTCAGTGAGTGTCTCTCGTCATAAACACAACGTGGGGAGGATTTACGTGACTCACTCAAGACTTGTACGGGCTGCACACAAGTGCTGTTTACCCCCACTGCTCAAGTGAGACATCCAAGAAGGTAATTTGTGAAATGTCACTAATTTTAAATAGTATCAAATGGACCAAGAAGCATAAACCATACAGCTAATGTCATTCCTATGCCCAAATCATCTGGGTGCTTCACAATGTCCACTGTGCTGCCCAGCCAGGCTTGAAGAACAGGTATCGTATTAGTGTTGGGACTAGAATGACAGAAGTTCAGCCTGTCATAGCAGAGATCAGTCTTTATCTGTCATCTCTCTGGACTTCCCATTAAATATGAAACATTAAGATCATGTTTCTTCACTCAGCACAACCCCAAACCCACCAGCAAAAGCTGAACGTAGCAGCCCCTCCTAGGCTGGGCTCCACAAGCACTGTGAGCAGCCTTGTTGGCTCCCCTCTCATGAGCAGGCAACATCACCTCCCAGAAGAGGGGCTTCAGAGAGTCTGTGTGAAGGAGAGAAACTAGTGGCAGCAAAAGACATGACAGTAACATCAATTTTAAAAGTCACATATAAATAAAGCAATAAGGAAGGGAGATCATGGCCTGGATGCCAGCAGATGATTTTTAAGAAGCCATGCCCATGCGATGGGGTGTTTGCACAGGGCTGACACATGCAGCCAGCAGTCAAGACACTGTAGGATTCTGTGTGCAAATGTGTGTGCTGTGGATATCACAGTGTGCAATGCCTGAAGGCATCGGAACACCATGGGGTCACCAGCACTATGCACACATTCAGTGGGCTCAGGCAATTTCCCGGGTGTCTGAACGTGCCCAGGCAGCTGTCGGCCTTCCCACACACCCACAGAACCCACCTGCTGATGTATGCACACTGCTGCGCCCATCTGTCTTCCATAATCTGTCCCCCAGGACCAGGAGAAAGAAGGAATAATTAAGCTGTTCCATTAAGAAGAGAGGATGATTTTGACCACGGGAAGTAACTTATCCATTTAGCTCCTCTCCTGGACTGAGTGAAATGTGCACTCATTGACCACTGATGCTGCAAGTATGTAGTGATTTGACCTTGTTAATGAAGATAACTCTCTGTGCTGAGAGTGCTGGAAGAGGAATAGAGGGTGAGAGGGGAGCACCGGTTTATCTGTATTCTGGAGAGTGAATCTGCGTAATAAAGTCACCTTCCTCAGAAACCTTTGCCCAAGAGTGAACTCGAATCCTCACAGCATGTTTAAGAGTCTTGTAAGACACCTGCATGAATAATGCTGAATAGGACATGCTGGATGAACTTCTGGGATGTGGCTTTGAAGGGGAAAGAGAAAATGGTGAGAAGCAGAGAGAGGAAGGGGGAGAAAAGCAAGATGAAACACCGAAACTGTAAACAAAGGTCACTGTGATGGTTGGACTTTCCACTGTGAAGGGATCTTTCAAGATCCCTTCCAACCCCTGACATTCTGTGATATATCAAGGAGAAAATACAAAAGACTAAACTAGGATAAAAGGAATTAATGCAGTATCTCATATATTTGTTATGGAAAATACAATATGGCTCTTTCTCTGAAAAAGCTGTCTTTAAATATGTTGATTATATCTTCCAATTACCAGGACATTAAACTCCAAAGTCTATGGTGTCACAGCAGAGACAGAGAACAACACTGAGGGGAAATGAGTGATCAGGACACCATCTACATCCCAGCTGTGACAGGAGGTGTTTCCACATCAGCTGTTTAAACCAACCTATCTTATTGTATGATAGAGCAAATGAAATATGCAATCTGCTTTCATGAGGTCTCTTCGGTCAAACCTGGCCACTTTCCTTTTTTTCACTTCCATTCAATCTTTAAGTTAATTAGAGCTCAGCTAACAAATCCCACAGAGGTGGTCCATGAGTGATCCTGGGTGAAACCCATCAGCTCATGGAGAAATACGTTTTTGGCTTTTTGTAAGCAGCTGTACTCGGGAGGCTGAGGATGCGGAGCAGACCATGGCTGCAGGTAGGCTCTGAGGCTCCACTGTGACCCCACTGCTCAGTTGTGCTTGTGGGCAAGGGAAAATATGTGCTTGCTGCCAGTGGGGCTGTGCTCACTGTGCCACCTGCTTCAGAAAGGGATGAGCTCTATGGGGGTGGTTGAAGCAGGCAGGGATATGGGAAGCAGGATGAAAGACTGCACAAAGGACCAAGAGTGAAAAGCGGTGAAAAAACAGGAGAAAAATGCCTGTCAGGCTTGGGTCCTGGCCAGGCACCACTCCCGGGGCTCCATCAGCCACCAAGAAACACTCAAACACCAAAAAACACCCAGAAGGAGCAAAGGCAGGGGAACCTGCAGGATAGTAGAGGCTTGGAACACAAAGTGCAGTGTGCAGAACCCAAACACATCAGAACATTGCGCTAGGGCAGGTCTCCCATACTGAAGTGGCAGTGAGGGCCACAACAATCCTTGGGGGCAATGACAGGGAGGTGTACGTCCCAAAGAGCATCTGACAGGCATCAGTTATCCCTTACCAATGGAGAAGCAGTTCTAACTTGAATGTAGTCAAGACTTCCTAGTACAACACTGATAAGCAGAGCTTGTGTCTGGACACAAGTGCTTTATGTTGGAAATGGGTCTGAGAGGACTGGGAACTCACATGCAGGGCAAGCACAAGGCACATCACCCACTGACCTGACCTCTGCCTCAGGGCCTGCTGACTCACATGATCCCCACCTCCCTTCAGGCAGCATCAAAATGTTCTGCTGGAGATGCCTGATGTTGAACAGGACAAGGTAGAGTAGTTCCAAGCAAGCACTCCGTGCTACTGTCTACACACACACACTGTATAGATATGCACACACATACATGTGTGAGAGAGAGAGTATTTGACATGTGCAATGTTTTCTTGCCTCTCAAAATTCACTGTAGTTACAAATACATTTATTTCTCATATAAGACACTCGGGGCAAGGACCATAGTTTTATCTGGTGTTTGTAAAACAACTAGTGTGAAGGAGTATACAGCTCTCTGATGGAGACCCATACTAGAGCTTAGATACTGCTGTTTAAATAGTAACAAGGTAAGCATGAAAGCTTAGCATTCCTGTTAGCAAAAGGTGCTTCCAGCAGGTGAATTTTGTTTACCTTGAATTCAAGACTAGTTTGGCACAGAGCATTCACAATTTTCAGCAACACTCTCTGCTCCTGTCAGTGTAAAGGAGGCAGTTTTCAGGCCCCAGGAAGTATAGGGGATCTAGTAATGGGATGTAGCTGCAGATCTAACTACATTGTCGTGGAGATACGAGGATGTTTAGCTCTCTCTGGTAGACTGTGGTTTACAGAACGTTACTTTACATGACAACTAAGTGAGATTTTACTAAGTGATGCTCAGGAGTACCACAGTATCACAGTATCACAGTATTATCAAGGTTGGAAGAGACCTCATAGATCATCAAGTCCAACCTGTCACCACAGAGCTCAAGGCTAGACCATGGCACCAAGTGCCACGTCCAATCCTGCCTTGAACAGCTCCAGAGTTGGCGACTCCACCACCTCCCTGGGCAGGCCATTCCAGTGGCCATACCACATGCCATACCACAGGCCATACCACATGCCATACCACATGGCAGTAGTGCTGACGAGAGTGTGTGATTCGGTTGTGAGGCAGCAGACTAGATCACACCATGATCTTGTCTTGCACCTGAAGGCAGGATCAGCTGTGTGATGCTGCATAAGAAGTTTCACTCCAGAGCGTGGCAGGATGGAGAAGAGACTGGGAAGTGCAGACATTACAAATTCTGGAAAAGCCTTTGACAAATACATGCAGCTTGATTCAATATTGCCAGCCTCTGGTTTAGCACCACAATAGTTCCTGCCTTATAAACCTCTGTGTTTATCTGCAAGTGCAGATAGAAAGGCGTGATGGATATGTCTTCATACTATCGTTGTTGTTGCATATAGGTTTTAATTTAATTTTACGTTACATGGCATTTACCTTATCTGTTCCGATTAAATGAAATCTTCCAGGGACATGAGGAAAGTGCCTGAAGGTGATCCAGGCAGTCTCCTGGGGTCGGGATCTGCATAGGCTGCCCCTCCCACGCAGCCACAAAGGGCGCCACCAGAGAATGTAATGAGATGGAGAGGAGCTGCTCAGCATCGGGAGGGACCGGAAAACTAAGAGAAAGTTAAGGTAAAACTATAATCTAATTTTGAAAAATGAGGATTAAAGTTTCCATTACTCATGCTGTTACCACTGTATATATGGAAGTAACAATATGTGATTTTCTCAGATAAAAATATTGGCCCCATGCAAAGCTAGTGTGGTGCAAGGAAATCCCTACTGTGTCAGTAATGAGGGAAGGTTAGGATCATGCAGATATGTGACTCTAAGCCAGTTTACTATTTGAGCTGGCATAATAGGAAGAGGTTGTTCCCTGGCTTATGGACTGTTCTGGATATTCTCCACCATGTTGAGTCAACAACAACAAAAGCACCAGGAGACCGACATGGCTCTGCACCACATCTTCCTGCTTATTGCTTACTAATGCACAAATTGGGCATCAGCAGGGGGATTCCCCACCAAAGGTGTTCTGGGCTTTCTTTCCGGTGTGGCTACATTCACTGCGTGTGTTTGGTTAGCATCTCTTTTCACAGGGCCAAGGCAATGCCTAGAAGCGTGAAGAAAATCACCATCATTGATAATTTCTACTTAACTGGTGACGCAGTACCCCAGAGACTCCCTGAGAGAGTAAGGCTGTCTGCCTTGAGGGGCTTGCGGTCTAAACTAGAGAATAACAGAACCCATGACACTGGTGTGGGAAGGTGAGGAGGAGGATTTCCCTGATGTACAAGGAGGGCACTTCACACGTGGACAGCTGGTTCCTTGTAGGTTGGTGCAAGAGGAGTAAGTAAAGACAGCATCAGAGAGCTATCTGAAAGAGGGATGCTTTGGAGAACTGGAAGGAGAAGCTACTCAAGGCTACCTGATGCCCAGGTGCATCACTCCTGCACCACTGTGCAGAGACATGGCTGTTCTGGCTCATGTTGGCAGAGCCACGGAGAGGTGTGAGACGTGTTAGAGATGGAAGAGCAGCTGTGAGACAGGCAGAGGAGAAGGAAGCTGGTAAGAAAACGAAGCACAGCAGGTGGTGTTGCAGTTTGAAAATTACCAACATTTTCAGATTTGTTCTTTCATGAAGAAAAAAGTGCATTTTGCTTTAAGAGAAAAAAGGTGACACTCTAAAAGAGGGCTTATGGTCTAGTCCTGCTTCTTCTGGCTGGGGGCTTTGCCCCAGCACAGCAGCCCGGGGCTCCATGGTGCCCCCGACTTATGGCTGTGGGGGACAGACAAGACAGAGGAGCCCCGCTGCCCTCCTGGCACCCCCACTGCACTCCCATAGACAGCGGGGGCGGCAGTGGCCTGAGAGAACAGGCCCCGTCCCAACCCTGGCTCCGGCCTGGCCCTGGCTCCAGTCCAGTCCCGGCTCCAGCCCGGTCCAGCTCCAAGCTGGCACTATGGACCAGAGAAGCAAGAACTCAGCCCTGAATTCCACCCTCCTGAGGCAACCATTCCAGGACCTGTGGTGAACTGAAGATACTCCCCTTTCGCCTGTAGCTGAGGCGGGAGGAGAGGGAGAGAGGCAGGTGGAGAGTGGAACTCTCTTGGCCACGTCTGTGGCAAGGAGGAAGCCCCTGCTGATGCCAGCCATGTGGTTGGTTGCCATCTTGAGCTCCACACATGGCAGGGCCATGCGGCCGGTTGCCACCATCTTTGAGCCCCAGGGCAGCAGTAAGAGACGCTGTTTGTCATTTCTGCCACTAAGAAAAGCTGGGGATGCTCAAGTATTGGGGAGAGAAGGAGCCTTAGGAGAGGCATCTGAGAATTCCTTCATGCTTAGCTGAACTCTCTGTTCTGAAGGAAGCAGAAGGACTCAAGAATCCTTTGACCTTGGGTAAGGAAGAGAGACTGGATTCTTTCTGAAAGCATGTCTCCTGCATCAAGGAATGCAGTTCCAGGTTCTGAGGAATCAGACCTGTCCAAGCAGCACTTTGCTGGAGAAGCTAAGCTGAAGAATTGAACAGTTCACTGGTCTTGATGGCTGAGGGTTGGACAGACAAGAGTGGGCGACACAAAATAGAGGCCTGGAGGTCTCTCCAAATGAATAGAAGATAAGGGGGTGGTATCCCTCTCTGCTTGAGTGACACGTTCTTTCCCCAGGTCTCTAATGTAAAAACCCAAGGACCAAAATGATAGTGATCTCCCATTGTATTTTTCTCAGAATATGCGATGGCATTTGCGACAGTTTCTAGTTTGTTAAGCACTAACTGGCTTAACTTTTTCTTCTTCCTGTATACAGTTACAGAGTTAATAAACCCTTTTCCATTTTCCCTATGCTATCCATTGTCTGGCAAATTGTATCCGAGGTCTCATTGAGACCCAACTGCTTTTTTTTCTTTTACTTTACTTTTCAATTGTGGTCTTGAACCCACCACAGGTGGTCATGCTGGGGAAACAGAAAGTGAGACCCACAGCTGGAGTGACAGGCAAAATGGATGTTTTTGCTGTGAGCCTGCAAGCACTGAGGAGAGACAGGCAGGTCCTGACTCCAAGTTCTGTGCAAGGTGAGGAGCTACATGCACATGTGGGGGGCTGGGGGCATAGGCAAAGGCAGATGAAAAGCAAATCGCATATCATTCTAATCTATAGCATATTCCTTGTTGTCTGGGAATGTATTATATGTCACCTGTTGATGTCACTGAAATTAATTGCATTTTTACATTTAACTTTCTTTCCCTTTCACCCCCACAGCTGCACTCACACACATTTCTATAGGTATAAAGGTAACGTTGGCATTCCATTATGGTTAGCAGCATTGCTTATCTCAAACCATCACACTGCCAAATGAGCACTTTTCATTCCATACCTCCCTTGATTCCCTGGGTAGATAAAGAAGCTGTAATTTCCCAGAAGAAAAGGCTGGCTTCTGTGGGCAGCTTTCTCTGTCTGTACATTGGATCACCAAGAATATCCTGAGATATTTTCTGTGAATGAGTAGATCTGGCTGACTGTGGTTTAAAATTTAAGGGTCTCTATCTACCACTGAGATTTTTCTCACCTCTACATCCTGACATACTCATCATTCCTCTTAGATAACTGAGCAGGGACACAATCGTTGATGAGATCAGATAGGCAGAAAATGGCTGATAGGCTGGGACCCAAGGAGAAGAGTCAGAAGACTCAGTCTGTAACACACATGTAGGTCCCAGGTTCTTGGTTGCAGTGGGCCCACAGCAGCATTTTGAGCAAATTGAACGTATTGAGCAAAAATGCTCAATAACAAATGATTCATTATGGAAAAATAAAAATCATTTTTATAAGGTACCTGAGGACAAAGCATGTGTGAAACGAGGAGGCGTTTATTCCTGCGGATGTACCTGTTCTTTATTCAGCACATTAGCATATTGGATGCTGTATGAGAATGCACAGTGCTTGTTCCCTAGAGTTTATAATTTAAATTATAAATATGTTACAGTATCAGAGGGTATCAAAACCAACTCACACTGTGATTCACTGCAGCAGCACACTGCCCTGCAGTGCTTCTACCACACTGCCTTTTCGTGCCAGGGAATGGAAAGCACCAAGGGAAACCCAAGTCCCAGTGTCCTCCCTTTTACGCCAGCTTCAGTGGAGGTGGGATTTCCACTGGGAGCTGTTGCAATATTCAGACCTGGTTCATATTCCGCACATCTACTTCATCCTCCACTTAGAAAGGCATTGTCATCATTCTCTTGTGACAGTAGCCAGCACAGATAAGGTTTTATCCAAAATTAAAATGTTGTTGTATTGGAATAATTTCACATTAGCATGACTGCATCGACACCATGGGGCACAGGAACACCTTGTTTTCCAGGTATGCCACCCAAAAAGCTGGGATGTGTCCTTGTTCTCCTTCACTCTCCCTGCAGGCAGGACCCCAGTGCGGTGGCTGGCCAGGAGTCATGCTGCACCCCAAGGCGCTGAGTTTGCCACAGGGCAGCCCAGGGGAGCCAAACGATGGCACTCACTTGTACAGAGCCAGCCTCCATGGACCGAGGTATTCCGTGGGATTTCCTCCTTCGGACTGGAGCCAGAAATTGTCACTGACTAAAACTCTTTTGCCTATTAATGGATGTCAGAGGATGTCAATCTTACCAATACTGCGGATATTTTAAGATGCCAGTTTTGCCGGTATGATGGAATATTTTTGTCAACAAGAATTTTTGGCTCCCCTTTGTTTATCCTCTCTTGAGTCTTTAAGATTCCTACTTTCCTTTTTTTCCTAAGAGATATGGTATTTGAAAACCCCTTCTACAGACTTTTTTCTTTTATCTTTCCTTTTTTAATTAACAAAAGCTGAGACATCAGCACTAGTATAGCAGAAACAAAGGGATCTGAAGAAGAAATCTGAATGTTTTTAGCACTTGATGGACAATATTAAGTAATAAACACCAATTTAAATTATGACTAACTTTAAATATTTAGTTGGCTTTTCAGTAAACTCATCTGAGTAGTCCTAACTGACACCTTCCCTTCATTAAACAGACTGCTGCTGCCTTTAAAGCAACCATCATCTTCCTCAGCATCAGCACGAATTGCTTTCAGATAGCCCTTGTGAAAGGTTAAGACTGTTATTCTCCTCTCTCCTGGTACCAAATTAAACAGGACAGATAGTTTTACATCAATGAAATGGTACTTACCCACAAAGCAGAAGCCATCCCTGTTGCTTTTGCCCACCACCAGTCACTGCATTTTCCCTTTATTGGACAGAGATTTCCCAGCTACTCCTGTAAGAGAAAGATCCTGGAGTCATCTCAAGACTTATTACTCAGTGAATATGTCACACAGGGGCACTTTCATGAATGACCCTGTCAGAGTTAAACACAATAATTCAGTGCAGAAGGGTCCTGTGAAACATTTCCACTGGATTTTCAGTACCCCAGCACGTGAGCTCTCTCTATTTGATCAAACCTTTAATGAGGTTATTTTTGTACTGTCACACAAAGCAACAAAAAGCTGCGAACTCCAGACCACAGATCTGAAGACAGCCCAGTTGTCCTTTCCATAAGCCTCATAAAATTAGTCAGCAATTCTAGTACCCTCTTCATTCTTACAAAATACTTAAACTAAAGGTTTGCATTTTGTCACAAAAGAAGAATAATGAAGGAGTGAGCAAGACTGACCTATGCCAAGGGTCTTCTCACCTGGGAGAAGCAACTTGGGACGAATTAAAGCAGGCTACGTATGTCAGGGACTGAGAGAGCTGCAGGACACAACCTGCTCCCACCGCTCCTCCTGGGTTCACCCCCTGAGGACCAGCTGTGGTTGCCTTTCATCCTGGTCTGGTCCCACTCTCATGGAGCAGTCTGGGTGCTGTATTGCTGTGGCCAAACTCAAAATTTCACTGCTAGTTTAACTCCTGTTTTAGCAAGATGCAGAAGATAACCATCTCCAAAAAGATTCGTGTGTCAAGCAGCACAAAAAACACATTCTGAAAATGCCAAATTTTGAAACACCAGTTTTGGTGTTTTCATCCAGTTCCCAAATGAAAAGGTCTCATGATTTCTAACTACTTGTTCTGTAACAAGGATTAGTCTGTAGTGCAGGACAGTGCAGTTTTAACGTCGCATTTATTTACTGCAGATACTGTGAACCTGGGAAGATTTATACAATGATCAACTGCTTCAGCATCCTGAATCACTTGAGACAGATTGTCTGTAAATGGGAGACCTTGAGGGAGCAGAAAATGAAAGAAAGTGCAGTTGCTCTAGCAAGTAAAAAAACTGAAAATAGGGGATGACCTTCAGGATTTCAAAGCATTTGAAAGAACAGCTGACAGTTCTCTGTGCAGAGACGTACTGGCAATGCAAGACAAGTCAGAGGCAGCTGCCATACAGCACAAGCCAGAACAAACCTCTGCAGCATGGGAGGACCCAGGCTGTAGAAGAGGACCCTTTACCCTCACACACCTTTCTAACTGCGTATGGGCAGTGTGTGGGCAACACAGCCCCTAAGAGGGCAGAGAGACAGCTCTGCCCTTGGGCCTTCATGCACAGGCTTATCTCCTTCCAACACACTCTCCTCTAAGACTGGACCTCTTTGAAGATGCAAGAGTCATAGTTTTGATAGAAGCCCCACTGCATCAAAAGACTTGCAGATGGAGGCTGGTAGATGGAGACACAATCAAAGTGACAACTCTCCAATTTTAAGAGCAGCAGAGTGCCCTGAACATGCATTAGGACAAGGTCCGAAGGCAGCACCTTGGTTTATCAGCAGCAGAGCAATGTGCTGCTCTCCCCTCAGTGAGCTGAGCTGAGTGAGGGGCACACGGATAGACGGGCTTCTTTATGTCACCTGCAGTCAGTGCAGCAGGAGCAAGATCCTGCAGCTTTGGTGTTTCAAAGATACCTGTTTCTGAGTAGATTTTATTAACTTGAAAAAATGAGCTCCAAGCAGCTGGACAAGAGTCTAAAATACTAACACATCATGCAGGAGCTTTTTAAGAAGGAAAATAAGAACTTTCAAGAGTCACCTTCAGGCAAATTCATTGGTGAATAGAAGCAAGGAAAAAGTAGTGTGTTCCCACCTCCAACAAAGAGCCTGCCAAATCTTCTGTGAGAACTGGTGTGTCGGCATCTGCCTGTGGGAAGCAGGAAGCAGATGTCAGGCATTCCCAAACATCATTGTGCACACTTCCATCCTTTGCAGGGGATGAGCACTTGGAGAAGGGTGTCAGATCTGCCTGACCTGGCAGTTACAGAGAGGCCCATCAGCAAGAGAAGCCTTGCAGTGGGTTTAGCAAGAAAAGCACCTTGTAACTCACCTGGTGCAGCATCAAAACTGCGTGCCAGGGCCTCAGCACAGCTAAGAACATAACCTTCGAAGTCACGTGGGTTTTACGGTCTCCACAATTTGGTGATCTGAAACTGTGAGAGTCTCCACATCATACATCCAAGAGACAACACAGTCATCCACCAAAAGTGCAGTTTGCAGATCCTTACAGGATAAACTGGCTCAAGCAGACCACAACCACTCAACTTTTGCCCTTCCTGAACAGCAGAGTTGTACCTACTGCCTTTTGTGAACTGTAAATGTAAGCAGAGAGTTTGATTTGTACCAGCTTCCTGGGCCCCAGAAGCTGATCCTCCCTCTCTTTACATTCAAAGGCAGGATGTACTAAGCCTGCATGGCAGTCCAGCCTTGAGTTCAGAGTGACATTAGTCTCCTTCCCCCAGTGAGTCGCCTGGTTACACTTCAAGCAGACTTCTGAAAGTACACAAATGTCCTAAAACTGATAATGATCTTCAAGGGGGAAAGGCTTATATCCTGCTTGTGCTGATGAGAAGGGCCCCAGGCACCCTGATTTAAAAAATGATCTGACAAGAAGCAAAGACTCGAATGCTCCTTAACACATACACATCTGACACCTCAGATAATCAGCATAGTTTCATGGAATTAGCTGAAACTCCATCCTCACCCCTACCCTACGCTTGTCATCCCAGTGCAGAAAACATGCTGAATAACAACAGAGCATCACACCAGGGCTAGGTTTGATTATATTTTCAGTCCAGGACAAAAGTGAATTCTTTTTCCTCACTGTTTCTTTCCTATCAGCAGGGATGTTCTTCCCTTGATGCCATATTGAATGTTTAAAAATTTCCCTCGGTTCTGTTTCAAAAGGAACAAGGGAAACCAAGCAAGGGCAGATGGAAAAAGAGAAGGGAAAATAGAGGCCGAATGCTGGGTCCGGCAATGGGGTCACCACAAACCCATGCAATGCTGCAGGCTTGGGGAAGGGTAGTTGGAAAGCTGCCTGACTGAAAAGGGCCTGGGGGTGGCTATTGGCTGACAGCTGGCTAAACATGAGCCAGCAGTGTGCATAGGTGGCTAAGAAAGTCAATGGCATCCTGGCTTGTGTCAGAAATAATATGGCCAGCAAGAATTGATAGGTGGTTGACACCCTTATCTCAGCACTGATGAGTCCACCTCTCAAGTACTGGAGTCAGTGTTGGGCACGTCAAGACAAGAAGGACATTTTGTAACTGGGCAAGAACAACCCCAGGGACCAGTATAGGTTGGGGACTGACTTGTTGGAGAGCAGTGTAGAAGGGACCTGGGGATGACCATGAGGCAGCAATGTGCCCTTGTGGCCAAGAGGGCCAACAGCATACTGGAGTGGATCAGAAGGGGGGTGGTTAGCAGATCAAGGGAGGTTCTTCTCCCCCTCTACTCTGCCCTGGTAAGTCCACATCTGCAGTATTGTGTCCAGTTCTTGGCCCCTCAGTTCAAGAAGGCCATGGAGCTGCTGGAGGGTGTCCAGTGTAGAGCAACGAGGATGACAAAGGAAGTGGAGCACCTACCTTATGAGGAAAGGCTGAGGCAGCTGGGTCTTTTTAACTTGGAGAAAAGGAGACTGAGGGGTGACCTCATTAATGTCTATAAATATGTGAAGGGTGGGTGTCAGGAGGATGGAGCCAGGCTCTTCTCAGTGTCATCTAGTGATAGGACAAGAGGTAAAAGGTGTCAGCTGGAACATAGGAGGTGCCATATAAATATCAGAAGGAACTTCTTCACAGTGAGGGGGATAGAGAACTGGAAGGGGCTGCCCAGAGAGGTTGTGGAGTCCTTTTCTCTGGTGATATTTAAAACCCGCCTGGATGTGTTCCTGTGTGAATTGGTCTGGGTGATCCTGCTCTGGCAGGGGAATTGGACTAGAGGATCTTCCGAGGTCCCTTCCAATCCCTAATGTTCTGTGATTCTGTGTTTCTGTGAAAATCGATACAAGGAACAAAGCAAAAACAGAATAAAGAAAAAAATATGAAAACCTGAAAACTTCAATTTTAATAAATTAATCTGAAACTCAACTGTCTCACACAAGAATGTCCACTCTGCACATGGAGCCTGTTCATAATGAGCCACTGGTCTATGCACCCTTGGTGGAAAAGATGCTTGCATGGCAGGCGCCTGACATCTTCCCTTCCTCCAAGATACACAAGCAGATGGTACATTTTACCTCTGTGTCTTCTTCTGTTCCTTCATCCCCATCTTGTTTGCAGTGCAGTCTCCTCTTTTTGTATTTATGTGGACACGTGCACCTTTCTATAGTTTCCTGCGTTGCTCTGTGATTGACATTGCCTGACCACTCCTCCAGGTGAATAAACTCCTCAAAATTGTCCTCAAAAGGGTCATCCCATCCCAATGAAACATCATTGATGTGAGGGCAGCAACTCATATGAAAGTCAATGGAATTGGAAAAGGACCGCTTTACAGTGTAAAGGAGTACAATAAAATCTTGCTTGCCACATTACTCAAAGTATTTTTGCTACAGCTACATTTACAAGATCATAGAATCATAGAATCATAGATCCCTTATTCTCATGCTCTTTGGTTTATCCCACTCCTTTGATGGAATGATCAGTCTTCATATCTTTCCTTTGAAGACAGTCCGTTCCCTACTCCCATGACTTCAATAAGTATCCCCTGAGTTTAGTGGCTTCACTCAGTATCCCCTGAGTTTAGTGGCCTCACTCAGTATCCCCTGAGTTTAGTGGCCTCCCCCATCCTACTGCTGCTCCTCCCATTGGACATATTTCAAAAAGCCCATAGCTGTCCCCTTGTTCCTAAACAGCATTGTCTTGTGACACGCAATAGATAAGTGGCCTGTAATCCTCATTCGATCCTGCCCAGAGGTACTTGGTACAGAAGGGTGAAAGTGACCTCTGTACAGTCTGGCTCTGAGACTTTTGCCTCTGCACAGAACACAGCACAACAAAACCTGACGTTCTTCACCTTTTCAGGCACCACTGTTTTTCCCCAATGACCAGTACTGCTGGTCCTGAAGTCCCACTGCTATCTGTACCTATGTGTTTCCTGACCTTTTTTCTATGTCACAGCCCAAGGCAGGTACTTGCTTCTTCTTCAAGGCTTTCGTAGCCCTTGGAATGTTTTCTATAGTTTTCTTTCAGAATTGGGCTGTCAGTATCCACTAGACAACGTAATCTTTAACCATCTCCATTCTTCACTGAATCACAGAATCGCAGAACCACAGAACATTAGGGATTGGAAGCGACCTCAAAAGATATCCAGTCCAAATCCCCTGCCACAGCAAGATCGCCCAGACCAAGTCCAGGTGGGTTTTAAATGTCTCCAGAGAAGGACACTTCACAAACCCCCCCAGGCAGCATCTCATCACCCTCACTGGAAAGAAGTTACAGAATCACAGAATCAGTCAGGGTTAGAAGGGACCACAGGATCATCCAGTTCCAACTCCCCACCATGGGCAGGGACAAACCACCCTAGATCAGGCTGGCCAGAGCCTTATCCAGCTTGGCCTTAAACACTTCCAGGGATGGGGCCCCAACCACCTCCCTGGGCAACCAATTGCAGGCTCTCACCATTCTCACGGTGAAGAACTTCCTCCTCACATCCACTCTAAATCTACCCATCTCCAGCTTTGCTCCATTCCCCCTCGTCCTGTTGCTACCTGACATCCTGAAAAGCCCCTCCCCAGCCTTTTTGTAGGCCCCCTTCAGGTACTGGAAGGCCACAATAAGGTCACTTGGGACCCTCCTCTTCTCCAGACTCAACAGCCCCAACTCTCTCAGTCTGGCCTCACAGGAGAGGTGCTCCAGCCCTCTGATCATCCTCGTGGCCCTCCTCTGCACACACTCCAGCACGTCCACATCCTTCTTGTAATAAGGGCTTCAGAACTGGATGCAGTGATCCAGGTGGGGTCTCACCAGAGTGGAGCAGAGGGGGAGAATCACCTCCCTCGACCTGCTGGCCACACTTCTCCTGATGCAGCCCAGAATCCAGTCTGCCTTCTGGGCCGCAGGTGCACACTGCTGGCTCATGTTAATTTTTTCGTCCATTCTTACTCTCCATCTTACTCACCTCAATCTTCTTCTCTACCAAACTTCCAAGTTCTCATCCAAACTGAATTAAACAGTTTCTTTCTCAGGCTTTGCTTTAGCTGACAGAGATTTGAATTTGGGAATAAGTTAGCATCCCCATAACAAAACTAGAAGAATTTCAGTCCGTGTTACATTTTGGCTGCTTATCTGAGGTCTCTGAGCAACCATGGTTTCCATCAGCTTCAAGTACGGATGCTCAGCAATGCTGGAGAAAAGTAGGTCACTAAATTCAATACATTTCATTTGAAAAACTTATATAAAACTGGTCTCTTTAAAAAATTTTAAAAGTAGTTTTAACTTCTAAAATGCTAGGTATACTTAAAAAGATGTTCCCTTCCCCTACATGTCAGAGTCGCAGGTGCCAGCAAACACCAAAACGTGCAGGTCGCTGGGACAAGTCGGACAGCGGGGGATTGATGCTTTTATACATTTGGCAAAGAAAGTGAAAAAGCCATCATGTTAAAAGCACAGGAAATATATGAGTAGGTAAGACATGTCACCAGCCTTACAATGTTCATAGGCAAAGGGTTTGCAGTGCAGCGCCACAGTGCATTTTGCATGGAGCCTCAGCATCCAGCCGTATACATTGCAGCACCAGGTTGCTGTTAATAGCACTAAGCCTTGTGCTTATTATTCTAGACACAGGTAGCAACTATGATAGTTGAGCCTATGATGGCAGTTGAGCCCACTTACTTTAACTTCCTTTTTGATCACATTTGCTATTAATTTTCAGATGCCATTTCCCATGGGGGTTCCGTGTCTAGGGCAGTTTGATGCCAAGCAGTGGCCACAGCCGCAGCAGCACTCGTGGCGCAGAAGCTTGCTCAGCCCTGTGGGATTTACAGAGAAATATATGACTTCAGCATCCTGGATTACTCTGGAGACAATTCATTAGGAAGGGGCCTTGGGGAGCGAGAAATAGAAGCAGAGAGTAGGTACACAGTCAGAAGAAAAATAGGTACAAGGCAATTCATAGGTGAAAATTCAGATCCCCTTCCTAATTCCTAAAAGCTTGAAGTGTTTTAGTCGAGGGCTTTGTTTTGGGCCTGTCTCTAGAATCGATGCGCAAGTAAATCAGGTTCCTGCATGAGATCTCTCTACACGTGTAAGGCACCATTAATCAAGGGTATAATCAGCTTTCCTGGGCTCAGTCCCCACAGAGCTATTCTGGGCGTGCTGCTAGAATACAGCAAAGGCAGGGAGAGGCTTTTTTCATTTTTTTGCTCCAAACACAGTCCCACTGCACTGGCTGCCCCACATAACAAATGCAGCCAGTATCCCCGTCTGTGAGCCCAGCTTCACAGTGTGTCATCATCACCTCTGCCAAGGTGATCAATTCCCAGTGTCTGGGACTGTCAGACCAGTGTCTGGTCCACGGTCACCCACAGATATTTCTACTTCATCTGACTGTCAAAAGGTTACTTCTCATTTCTGGAACAGCATTCCAGACATGCCCTAAATTTTCATGAGGGAACTACAAACCAGCTCCTGCCTCTCATTCTGCACATGTTCAGCTCCTCTGTGCACCAGAAGGGACAGGAGACAAGTCCTCCAGCACTGTCCCTCACACATGCACACAGCTGGGAAGCAGGAGCTAGGAGTCACTAGAGAGGCCTTTGGGATGCCCTTAACCCCAGTAATTAGGGATAAACTCAGTCTGCTGCTGCCAGCCCTTGAGCCAGGCCACAGCCACAGGCTGTTGCTGTAACTCCTCTCCAGAACAGCATGCTCCTGCAAGGCAGGAACCTTGCAGAGACATACACACACACACACACACAGAGAGAGAGAGACAGAGACAGAGAGAGAGAGAGAGTGAGAGGCAGAGGCATTGTGGTTATAGAACTGCTTTTTTAAACAATTTAAAGCATATTTGTGAAAGCAGGAGGAGGTATGATGGCAGTAGAGCATCACAGAAGAGTGAGGGAGAGTAGTGCTGGGGATTCCATACCGGGGGCAGCAGCACTAAATCCATCCCTCTTCTGTCCTCTTCTGCACATGACAGCAGTTTGTGTCCAGGTTTCCCACACTAATGCTGACCTTCAGGCCACACATCAATGGCTGTCTCCCTGCTGGGATAGTTCAGAAGACACACTAGCAGGAAAAGTCTTTCAGCAAAGAGTGTGGTGGTAAAATCTGACTGACCATAGAAATTGTCCTCCTTTTTATTTTTGTTATGCATAAGGGTTACCACCTATTTTGTGATGCCAAGATGCTTATCAGTCACATATAGAGGTTACACAGGTGTCACTGGGAGAATGTAACCCTTCAAGAATTGTTCTAATTAGTGACTTGAGCTTTCATTTAATTACACTCCTTAATACACATCTTGGAATTACAGAGGTGGGTGTAATTTAATTAGCTAAAAAAAAACCCCACTACATTTTTACTCCCTTAAAATATAGGTTATGCTTCCGACATGCCAGGGATGACACACATTTTTGCAGGGACTCAGGTTCGTGTGCGCTCACCTTGAGGCATGTTCAGATGGAGCCCTGGGCATGGAAGCCAGAGCATGGCTGGGGGCTGACAGCTGCTCATTAGGGTCTGCCGGGGGTCTCAGCCCAGCTCCTGGTGGACAGGTGGCCACATGACAGATGAAACCCCTCACAATTAGCACTAATTGACACTCTGGTGGCCAGTCTCCAAAGAGAGGTCAGGCAGTGGGTGAGTTTGCAGGCTGTGCTGGCAGCAAGGGCCCAAGAAGGGTGCCCTGCCAGCATCACCACTGCCACCACCTCCAGCATGAGACTCAGTGCCAGTATTTTGACAGCCCTGGTGTTCACCAGAGACTCTTGTAGCTGCTGGTTTAAACTATCCCTGTGTTAGCTCTGCTGTGAATGCCTCAGCCTGGCCCCCTTCCTAAAAGGGAATTTGCTCTATCCTGCCTGTCACCCTCCCCACGGATGCACCAGCATTCTGGAGAGCAGATGCAAGAGTCTGAGTGTGCTACCATCTCCCACCTTTATTTTTTCCATTTAGAAACATTTCCACATCAGAAATGTGCAGCAAACTGACCAGCTGCCACCCCCTCAGTGCTTAATCCTCTCTAATCTGGTCTGGGAACACTGAAATGTGCAAGTTTCGTTTATTATGCAGCTTCCAAAATAATTGCATGTAGCAAGTAGAGAGGGCAGCTAGTGAGGAGAAAAGGAAACAAACCCCTCAGTTATTTCTTTCTCTTCTGCTGAGGGCTCGCATGGCCCATCACACCACCCAGAGAGACAGTCACCTCCTTGGAAGGCAGGGACACTCCATGAGTCATAGAGTGCCCCCATGCCACACAGGAAGTGCCCCCTCTCCACCTAGGAAGGATATCCCCCGCCCTGCAGACCTTTCAGTCTAGTAGCAAACAACACGATCCTCAGGGACAGGATTAATTGGGAGCTGGGCTTTTATACTAGTTGGCTTGATTGACTTCGTCTGAGGCCTCACAAAAGCACTAAGTCTTTCCAAGGGGCTCCCTATAAATTTATGGCTCACAAAGCAGGAAAGAAATCTCATGTAAATTATACCCTTTGCAAATGATCATGAGGTGTCTAGATGGCCCAGGGGACAGGGGAGGAAGCTGAAGTTTCATTGCTGGCTCATTTAGCATAGGTAAGTAGCAATAACTCATTGCTATTCTCAGGGAAAACAAGTGGGCTCCATCGGTCTGCTTATTCCACACTCGGTACCCAAACACACTGCTGTCTGCAGCCAGGTATCTACCAGGTTTTCCACAGGAAAACCAGCAGCTCCCAAGACTGACTGATGGGTAGCCACAGAGAGAGACCAGTCCTCTCCTTTCTTCATAGATGTGCTCTCCAACTTTTGCAAAGGAGCCACGGTCAAACCTGGGTATTTTATGAACTCATGATTAGGAAACCCTACCACACGGGCAGTGGCTGGAAGTGCATCTGACAGTGCCACTGGCACGCTGGTGCACACCACTCCACAGAGCTCCTACAATCATCTGGAGCCCTACCACCTCAATACCCTGGTCTTCAGCTGCCTCCATGGCTCTAGTCAGGCTTTCTTGTCCAAAGATCTAACATCACCTTTTCTTCCAAAGCAAACAGCTTTTTCCCCAGCACACAGCTTTTCTTGACAGAAGCACTAAAACTATCTTTCTGTGGAAGGACTTGTCTCAGGATCTAGCTGTCTAACTTTTATAGACAACAGTTCCTAGCTGAGACATCTGTTGAGGTCAAAATAACCGTTAAAAAATCAGCTTTAAACATTGTTTTCCTCATGTCTCCACTCAGAAACACTGAGGCTTTGCTTTTACTTGGCCTGGGCTAAAACTTAAAAGCAGTAATACAGAAAGTTCCTCTCTCAGTTATCTGCAAACCATCTAAGTAAGTCAACACCTCTTCACAAAGCTCAATATTAAGAGCAGATTGTTTTGCACACGCTGCTTATCATTTTCCATTTCAAAACAAGCAGCTACAAGCTCTTCTAGAGGGGCATTTTATTACTAGCAAAGACAATCAACTTGGAAAAGTGACTGATTGCTATAGCACTAGTTTGCATTTCACGTCACCTTGCTTTCAAGTTCTCATTAATTACATTACATTAATTAATTAATCCTGATAGTGCACCTGTTGTTAGGAATTACCCATACTTTATATTTAGAGACACAGGAAAAGAGTATGAAGAGTTTTGCCTTGGATCTGTATTAAAACTGGGAGCTCTTGTCCAGTTATTTTACTGGGCTCAGATTCTAAATGCTCTCCCTCTACCATTTACTGTATCTGAGACTTCCCAGCTTCCAAAACCAGAGGTAGCATTTGAGGAGTCGTTCTCAGAATGCAGGAGACAGCTTGGCTCATTTATGGGGCTGTATGTGTGCAAGGAAACTATTGCAAGAAGGCAAAAACTCCTCTAGGTGCACCCTGTTCTGCTCCCCCAGCTGGGCCAGATCTCTGCCGCTGAGCCTTGATGTCTATCCAGGGTCAAGACAGAGCTGGTGCAGGCAGCCAAGCCCCCACTGAAGTGTTTACTAGATGATGGGTATGGCTGGACCAGCCTGAGGCACAGCTGGAAAGGGCAACCAGTTGAAACTGCTAGTGGGCAAATCCCCACTTGATCTTTCCTTTCTGCAGTGCTGGGGTGTGCAGGCAGTTGGGTTGGACTCTGTCTTCCCTGGCTCCCATGCTTGGAGTGGGCAATGGTGCAGGAGACTAGCCAGACCAGCCAGAGCACTGCTGTCTCCTCTTTCCCAGTGCAGCATAGCCTTACCTGTGACTTGAGCTGTGGGCTGCAGCACCTTGTGCTATCTTTGCTCCTACAGCAATGCTACTTCATTCCAAGATGGAGTGTGATGCCACAACTAAGCATCAAGTTAATGGAGGAGACATAAGCCACTATGTCCCAGTCTCTGCCTGATGGGATATATTACAAATTTCCCAGGATCTCTCTTCAAAGACAAGTGAACTTGCTCCAGAAAGAGTGTGCTGTGTAGCCAGCCATGTTCAGATGAGTCAAAATCCCTTTGGGCTATGTCCAACCTTAATCTCAGACTCTGTCTCCTCAAACAAGAGCCATACAGCTCTTTGCGTGGTTTCACCACCAACAGCCCAGGACAACCAGGATTCCTTGCTACCAGGCCAGGTGCTGAAGGGTGTCCTCACATCTCATAAACCTCAAACAGCCCAGTTTCCCCCATCTCTCATTTCTCCTTCCATCTCTTTTTGTTGCACATGAGGAGGGATTGGGTCACCTAGGCGTTCCTGTTGCCCAGGTAGCTCCTCAGAGGCAGGTACAGGGAGGCCAGCAACAGCAGGTGTGGCTGGGCACCGCATCCCCACATCCCCCTTAATCTCCAGCAGCATTTTACCATCATTCCAATCCCAGCAATGAGGCACTTCCCAGAGAGCTAATCTGTTAAAAGAAATAGTAACAGTTCAGGGGAGGGGAGGCAGCAGTAATCCTGTCTCTTGGTTCAGCTCTGCACAGTCACACTTCAGTTTTAGCCTCCAAACAATAAATAAACCAAGTGTTGGCTCAAGCAGCATTTAACAGGCATGAGTTCCCGATAAGTGGCATGAAGGGAGGATCCATTGCTGCTTTTCCTTATGAGAATCAATAGGAAATGCTGAATGAGTCAAAAAAAGCAGAGAGTTAAGAAAAATAAAGGTTCCTGTTAGAGCAGGGGACTCTCTGCATCACCAGTGCTGTGCATCCGTCAGTCTTTTGTGTCCCTTTTTATCCTAGCCTGGAATGGAACTAGCTCTCAGTCTTTCCCTTCTTTTTTTCTTATTAAAAAGGAGAGGGGGAAATTGATCTTATTTAAATCAGCCCCTTAGCAGGTTGGCTGAATTCTTGAAAGCCTTACGCAGCCTGCAGATGTCTGTCTGTGCAGCCACATGGCAGAACCAGGCTTTGGGGGTCCCCAGAGCATCACGCGGGACTGGGAACTTCTTGGTGCCGGTTCCAAAAATCCATATCCCTTTCCAGTTCATTACAGACGCCTATTGTTTGCCATATTTATCTGCCATCACTGCTGTTTGTTAGCAAATGGAAAAAGAAATGCCAGGACTAAATTTCAGCCTGCCCTTAGAATAGTGGAAAGGGGCTACAGGAATTGAATGACAGATGGTCTTTGAATGATATACAGACCCTCTGCCCCTGGGCCTGCTTTGGAGGAGCTGCTTTGGATTGTTGCTCAGAAGAGTGGGAGGTTGTTGTGTGATATGTGATTATTCCATAATAATTTTAATTATTTTGCCTGTTTTCAAACAATGGTCTCAGCCTTTTTTAATTTTTACACTCACTGAGTTGTGACACAAGCATTCTTTCCTCTGTGTTAGGAGGGATTAAAATCAAACCCTGTATCCCTTCCCATTTTACTTTTTTTTTTTTTCAAATAATCCATGTTTAAATAAATTACCTCAGCCTGGAAAAGTGAGTTACAGGGCATTCTCCTGACGTGCGTGGCAGGGAGGAAAGCGAAGGTCTGGGGAGCGGGGCGGGGGGGATGGGGAAGGCTTTATTGTGTTTTGCAGGATGAGATTGTCACCGTAACAAGTTTCAAGAAGAGGCTGCTCTTTAACTCCTCTTCCTCGGCACGGAGAGCACAGCTCTGGGAGCCTCATTTACATGCATATGGGTATCTGATTGGATCTGTTCAAAGGTACAGTAGGAGTCAGTCAGATTGCATATGATGTGCATATAAATGAAGTTCCCAAAGTGGGGTGTGATGCTTCGAGAGAGACAGGGAAAATATGCTGTCTTTGCTTCATCCAAAGTCCAATAGAAATCTTGGGGATTTTTTTTAGCTGGCTTGAGATAAGGAAGAGTGCAAGCCAAAAACCCCCACATATATATGTACATATATATGTGTGCATGTATATATTTCCCCCTTCACCGTTTTCTGCATTCACATTTCAGACCAAACACAGCCCATCACTGAAACCCCATAAATTGCATCAGTCTTGTGCTATCGAAGCACATGTGGTCTGGCTTGTAGGACACAAACCCCTCTCTGCATGGGGCAGGGGTTCAGATTCTCTGCAGCTCATGCACCCCCACCCAGCACCACAGCACCAAGTGCCCCAACATCCCTCCCCTGACAAGCAGGGATCCACGCACAGCTGTTGGCTTTGGTCTTTCTCTCTATATGGCAGATCCTGCTCAGCCAAGATATGGTCTCACAGTTTTCGGGGTAACCAGAGGCACAAGCAACATGGCCTCAATTTTGCGCCGGGGGAAATTTAAGTTGGACATTTGGAAAAATATCTTCATTGAAAGGGTCATCAGGCACTGGAACAAGGAGGTTGATTCACCATCCCTGGATGTGTTTAAAAGTCATGTATACCTAGAACTTACATAGATTAGGGGTGGTCTTGGGACAGTTAATGGGTTTGATTCAATAATCTTAAAGGTCTTTGCCAGCCTGAATGATTCTATGAGTCTATGTGGCTTCAGCTGAGCTTTGCTCTTGGGTACTGCAACTGAAAATGTTTACAAGGAGGTTCAGTCCATCCTCAGGAGCTGGTGTATTCGGAAAAGGTAGGGATGCTCAGAAGAATACATCAAAATAACATGACCAAGGACAACAGGAAACATTTCCTCCAGTGCAATAATAATTAAAGAAAGCTGTATTTCTGGGCAATGCTGGATATAAGTAGTCCCACAGTGCTAAGCCAGCATAGGCAAAAGCACTGAGCCTGCAAGCCACGACCACTCCAGTCTGTGTGGGCTTCTGGCCCTGCCGTTGTGACTGGAGCTGAGAGGGGACCCTGTGGCATAGGAGGGTGCATTGGATCCCTGAGAGAGCCCACACTGCCCCATCCTGTCTGCACAGCTGGGATCATAGGAAGGTCCTGCCTCAACCCCCAAGCTGGCTGTGAGGAGGAATAAATGCATGGAGAGCAGGTTCCCAGGGGTCATAAGGATGAGAGCTTTGCCTGAGCCTGAGTCCTACCCTGAGATCATAGAACCATTAAGGTGGGAAGAGACCTACAAGATCATCCAGTCCAACCATCAACTCAACCCACATGTGGGGCTGGGCAGCAGCTGTGAAGATAGCATGAGCTGTAGATGAGGTATCCTTGTTCAGGAGGATAAGTTCTGTGATAACTGCTGCTTAGTGTTCATCAAGTCTCAGACTGTCTTTCCACAGAGAGATGTCTCACTCATCCTGAAGTTAATTCCTGGTTGAAATTCAGATTGCTCCCTTCCCGTTGATGAGGAAAGCCTGAGAAGAGGGCTCTGGCTCCCCCAGGGTACAAGCCAGCACATGAAATCTAACCAGGAGGGCACTCGTGTGCAAAGACACCAAACCAAGTAAGTGTATATCTACCACTGGAAACAAAAGTACTCTGTATTCCTGTCTCCTCAGCCTTACAGGACCACCAGAAGAAACAGCTAAAACAGTGACAAAGATGCTCTGGCAAACGTCAAGAGTCTTTTGAAGGTCAGTGCCATGGTTTCAAAACCTTAAAGCTATAATGCGCATTTCTAGGAGAAATGTTTCCGAAGCAGTCTGGAAAACTGAATTTAAAATCTCTGTCTTTTTCATTTCTTTCCTTTTTTGCTTTTTTTAACCTGCCAAGACGTGCATTCTGGTCTGGGTGTTTCCCATAAAACATTAGGTGATATCAAACGCTTCAAGCCGTCATTACAAGGAATTTACTGTACAGCTTTAGGGATACTACCAGACATGAAAGGAGCCCAGCAGAACACTTGGTGAATACAGCAGAGCACAGGTGAATACAACAGAGACACATTTCCACTTCAGCAGCTTAGAAAATATTTGCTTCTGTACCTTTGGCTACTTCCTATTTGCAGTACAGAATCTAAACAGCTTTGCTTTGCTTTAAAGCTGCACCTTTAGAAAGAACTCATGACAAGCAGAGCAGGTGTCAGGTCGTAATAACAGGGCTATTAAATGTAGGGCTTGTGGGGAAATATGAAGGAGGGTCAGTCCTACAAGAGAGGACTTGCTAGCCAGAGCCCATTTCAGTCTTTATCAGAAGCTCAGATGATCAAATGAAACCTTGTAGAACTCACCATTGACACGAGGATAGGGAGGGTGGTGCACAGGAAGAGCAGCTTATCACTACAGGCTGCTAGGAATTACCTGGATGGATGGTCATAAGCCAGCAACATGTATTTTAAGATAGCTGAGTGCTGCATAATTGGGGTAATGCAGTAGGAATCAGAGAATGGATTCTGCCTGGAAACACAGGGCCTTAGAAAAGAGTCTAGAGCCACAGAAGACAAGAGCCTCTACAGAAGCTCTCGCAGCAGTGGCACTGCAAAGGAGACCAATGGGGTCTATGGATGCACAAAGGGGGTTACCCGATAGAAATCACAAACTTCTCTTGTCTACGCGATACTGCACAGCAGTGTCCATCTCTGGAGAAGACCACAAAGGTGTCCATGTACATACAGATGAAACAGAGCAGGGCTGGGAAAGGCTTTGAGTTCCTCCAGTATGCTCATGGCACAGATGCTGAGCAAGAAGCATGGCAAAGCACTGGGACCTGATGTCAAGGGTCTTTTCAGAGACAAGTAATCACAAGGGTGTCCTGCACACAGGGAAACTGTGCAGTTTAAAGGGATCTTTCACCACCTGAGAAGCAGCTGTCTGTGTGGCACTAGCAATTGAACAGTTACAGTGACTGCTCACCACCCTGCCAATGAGCTTGGAGGTCTCAGTGGCAAATCACTCACTTGCCAAAAGCCTCAGTAAGGTTACTGATAATAATCTGAAATTATAGGCACAAAGTATGGAGCAGAGACCCTTGCTCTTACCTTTGCTTGAAGAAAGGTGGCTGTCTCCTATCCTTCCACACTGCAGTTGGAGGGCTGGATGAAATGACCTCTGAGATCCCTTTGAACCTGACTTTTTCTATCATGATACCTTATACAAAGTGAAGATCCAGTAACAAAACTTACCTCCAGATCTTGCAGGACTTTGCTGTCTTATCACCCTTGCAAAGTCTCAAAGTCCTCAGCTGGACAGCAACTCCTGCCACAGAAACACTGCTGGGATACCTGGATTAGCATCTAGGGAAAACCTTTATTTTGGCCAGCTGTGATAATTTTATAAACCCTTTTAGAAGGAAAAAAAAACACCCCTGGGAAACAACTGTCATTCTTCTTTGCTCATTGTTTAACCCTTCTCAAAAAGCTTTGAGAATAGTTCTGTACAGAGTTCTTATAAAAGAAGCTAAACTGTAAGATACACATATGATACTTGTAATAGCACTTCCTTGAATTGGACAAACACCAGAAAGACTACCAGGTGAGAATATAAGCAGTTGCTTAAGTCAAAATTCATATTGAAGTTTGGGGTAGTGCAATACAAATCTAGCTCCCACCATTAATAACAGCAACAACAATTAAGTTTAGTTAGATTTTTCCCAGTCTATCCTATCTAAGGCTTAGATGTGAGTGATGTGCAATGCTAATCCCCATTGTTTAAATGCCTGCTGCCCTGCAAACAATAATCCGTCTGGAACTGTGAGAAAAACAAGAATCAGTGTCTACTGGTGCTATTGATTATCCTTCATGGATTAAATGCTTCAGTGTCACCAAGTTATCACCCTCTAACACCACTGCTCAGTAACGTTGCAGCGTCTTTCCTCGCTCAAACAAGCTGAATCCCATCATTTTTGCATACTGCTGCTAACACAGTTCAGGGTATCATCTACATAATGTTGTTCCTAGGAGCCAGTGACTAAGAGAGCATAAGTGTGTGTCCTGAGGGCTTCCACTGAAGGACTGATATGGAATAGAAAGTCAGAGGTCTTGAGAGGTCTCCTGGTAAGGATTGTTTGCTGCGACTTTAAGCTGAGCCCCAAACTGCAAAAGAAACAATATTGGAAACTGCTCTTTCTGTTTAAGAAGCCAAATCCTCTCAGAGAGCTCTGCTCTTGAAACAATTTATTCTGGGTACCATAACTGCAGATTTAACTTCTTACCTGCAGTAATTGTGTTAGAATGCACTGACATTTCACTGTGAGACCAGAGGAAAAACATCATCACTCAGACCATACCCTGGACTTGCTTCTGAAGACCAAGTCAGTGCGGACTGACCCTGTGTGAGGACTCCTTGAAAAGGTCCTTAGTGGAATTAATCAGTATCAAAGGCATGAACATTTCTTGCAAGCAATTGATATATTTGCTTGTAAATCAATTCAGAAACCATCTGCAATGAAATGGGGCTCCTGGCTCTGCTTTACTCTTTCTCTCTGGACTGGTGATGTGGGGACGCACAGACTGTGCTAGCAGAAAAGAAGGGTATTTTCCTAAGGCTCTCCCAGGCACCCAGGGAGGCCTTCACACCTCCCTCTATCAGACCCTGTTGTCAGCTCAGCTCTTCATTTCCTTGACAAACCCAGGCAGCAAAAGCTGGCTCTGGGAGATAATATATTCTTAATGAATGCTCAACATCTGTATTTTTTTTCTCAGGGATGCTATTTAGTGAATAGGATTTAAATGCAGGATTCAGGGTCCATCCTCTGTTCCCTGAAGAACCCTTTTTCTTCAGTTTTTGGTATTTCAGATAGATAGAAGTGCTAAAAAAAGCGATTTTTACTAAGAATTTGCAAAGGTCCCTACATATATACACAGAGATGGAAAATATATATAAACAGTCTAATTGAATACAGCAGACATGCTCTTCCTTGATGAAACCCTGCCCAGCCTGTGCTTTAAAAATAAGCTTATTAGTCAGGATGAACATTAAAATAAGTTTAACAGTCAGTATGTACAAATGGGTTGTTCAGCAATTCCAGGAAGCCTCAAAATAAATGGAAACAGTCATGTAATGCTTACTAAGTACAGTGTATAGCCAGTTAATCAATGCAGGAATACAAAGGATATGATTAAAATGCAGGTTTTGTTATTAAAAGGTACAAAAGGCTAACTCTCAATACATATGACTCACCTCCAAAAGAAGCAAAAAATGGTCAGAAAATTTATGGCTTAGGAAAAGGCTGTTTTGACTGCAAATAACTGCAAGAGAAATCACAGCCAGTTCAGTGAAATTTCCCTTTAAGATAAAAAAATCAGCATTTTGATATAAGAATGTAATTTGGAATACAACAATTTTGCTTTGAGTTTATCTGAATTTCATTTAAATGCAAATATTTACATATTTACACGGTCAGAGCATGAATGCATATTTTAATTATTATATTATCTTAATGGCAAATTGACATTTTAAAATGTCACATAAAAGCACAAATTAAAGGGGCTAAAAGTACAATAAACATGATGTGTGACTGAGAACAGGTACTCTCAATTTTCCTCTGTTAGCCCACAAGTATTAATTAAGCTATTTGGGGGACTAAAAGTTTCAAAACAGTTTGTTAAAATACATATGGAATATAGTGTGATCTAGCAAAATAAGTTTCAATCCCAGCCAAACATTTCTGTTAAAGCTTTGTAACCTCACTCAATTCATGCTTGGGTAGGCTACTCATTTATTTCATTTACATACAAACGAAATTCAGGAATTTAATTTTCAGAGTGGAAGTGCACAAAATTTGCAAAATAAACGTGAGATAATTCCTGTTTCATGGAGAAGTGAAAGGTGTTACTTCTCCATGGAAATTGGCATCAGGCCTTGGAACAGGTTGCCTAGGGAGGTGGGTGAATTACCATCCCTGGACGTGTTTCGAGGTCATAGAGATCTGGAGTGTAGGGGGAGGGTTTAGGGGTGGGTTGGACAGTTGGAATGGTGGTTGAACTCGATTATTCTAAAGGTCTTTTCCAACATAAATAATTCTGTGATCGAATGTTTGACAACTTCAAGACAAGGCAGCAGTGCTTTATTGGAAGACAATTGCTCTGGAGGCCTCAGCCCAACACCTGATCCTTAGTCACGGACCCAGTGCTTACCCAGTCTTGCCGGCATACAGTTCTTCTTCCCAGTATCTAACCTGCATCTCCATGACTTCTTACCTGATCTGACACAGAAACCCCGATCACTCTCTCTTGACCATACGGTACCTAACACTGGTGTCCAGTGCCAAGCACCACAGTGCTTGAATATCTGCACACTCACATACAGTACTTACCTCTATTCATGCTTATCAGAAGCTGTAGATGTACATCACCTTCATCTCTTCTGCTGCTGCTGAAATTGCCCCTATACATGGATGCCCTTTCTTGCATTTGTACACTCCGTGATGACACCAAACTGTAACCAAATTATGTTATCAAAATATACATTCTTTTTGCAGATAAATTCCTCCATTTTTCAAAATAATTCTGAATTCTAGCCCTGCCCACCAATGCACCCGAAGCATTTCCCTGTTTGGTATTTCTCTATATCCATGACGAGTGTCCAAACCCCAGAGGAGAGGACGGAGCGCAGCCCTGCAGCTGGACAGTGGAAGTTGCTTGCTGTCCTTCAGCCTGACGTTCACCTATCTGACCACAGGTCATGACTCCTGAATCTGCTCATGAGACTGTTTCATGAGACATGGCATCAGGGAATCAAGATCTGTCCAGCATATCCATCTTCCTTCATCCATAAATCTGCTGCCTATAAATCAGTTAACCCGCCCTGATATATTTTATTTTGCTGAGGCTGTTGCTGGCTTTTGGGGAATTTGCTGGGCATTTTTGGAGCAAGTTTGCTGGTGACACAAAGCTGGGTGTGTTGCCGACACCCCTTCAGACTGTGCTGTCAACCTGAGAAGGAACTTCTTCCCAGTGAGGGTGATGGAGCACTGGAACAGGTTGCCCAGGGTGGTTGTGGAGTCTCCTTCACTGGAGATGTTCAAGACCCGCCTGGATGTGGTCCTGTGTGACTTGGTGTAGGTGATCCTACTGTTGCAGGGGGATTGGACTGGATGATCTTTCGAGGTCCCTTCCAATCCATAATGATTCTATGATTCTATGATTACAAATTGCTGATCCATTGGCATGTATGTCCAAGCATTAGGTTAAAATTAGTCTCATTCCTGAGATGATGCCTTTCTTCTTTTTAAGAGGAGACAGAACCCAAATAGGCCATCAACTCCCCACCTTCTGAAGCTGCACATTCCTTCCCCAAAGATTTGCTAACTCTCCAGTTCCTTGAGTCAGCTCTAAGGCTATCCAAACTCAGCCCTGACAGGACCAACTGGCTTGAAACATCTCCATTTTCATCAAGTGCTTTTTCTTATTCTAGCCAGAGCCCTGAAATAGTATTAATTGCTTTTGCCGTCTTGTATAACCCTTCATGAAATACAAAGAAATACCAGCAACTTTGCCTTTCTTTGTTTGCTAAGGACAGTTTTTCTAAGGTTTAGGGGTTTTTTCCCCTTCTTTGTTTCCTGCTCGTTAGATTGATCTCACTGTTAAAGACGGCGCTGGCACTTTTTCTGGCCTTCCTCTTGCCAGAAGTATATTTTCAGAATGTTGTATCTCTTATAATTAACTTTGCTTGCTGCACATGCACTTAACTCAGTAAACACCTTGTAAAAATCATTTTTATTTTAAGAGGCGCACACAAAAGAAAAATGCAATTGCTTCCCACCTCATAATCCAATAGAGTTTTTTCAAAGTTACCATGTCATTTAAATACCCTGGATCAGCAGTGACATGGTGAATGCCAATGAAATACCACTTTCATATTACACCAGCGTCATTCTGCCAGTAAATTTCCCCATGTAGACAAGTCCTTAGCAGTATTCCCCAGTGCTCTCCCATTGTGAGTGACATTTGATAGAGCTGAGAAGAGTAACATTGAAATGACCCTAAACTGAGATGGAGCGTGGCAAAATTGTGAAAACGCAGAGGCTTTGAATAGGAATTATTTTAGATGTTGAATACATCTTTCTGTTATTAATTTAGCAGAATTAGGGAGCCATTAAATACAGCAGACCAAACAAAAAGAAGCCAGGAACTGTCAGGCAAAAAAATTATTCCTGTCAAAGCAAGACCACCAGGCTAACAAATCTCACTGCAAAATACGCACAAGGTTACAGCTATTTGTACATGTAGACCCCAAGTCTTACTATCGCATGTGGTGATAAATGCTAACTATGCATATTTTTTCTGGGAATTGGTCTTCAATAATTATCAGAATCAAAGCTGGCTCAAAACACCACGCAGTTTCTCCACTCTTGCCAGCCTGTCGTCCTTCTAGCTGACTTCTATGTTCCTTGCAAAAAGCAGCCAGACTGTGCTTGGCAGCTTTACCAAGGAAGCTGGGAAGGGCTCTGAGAACACCTCCAGCCATCAGGCTTTTCCTCCTCCTTCTCCAAAGGCAATTGCAGAAAGCTGCTCTAAGGAGACAGCAAGTAAAGGTGAATGGGCCATTGTGTTGGGATCCCATAGCAGCTCCCTGACAGCTGTGGTGAGACAGATCACATCAGCTCCCACAAGTTAGTCACACTCCGCCCCACACTACTCACAGAATCACAGAACATCAGGGATTGGAAGAGACTCAAAAGATCATCTAGTCCAATCATACTGCCACAGCAGGACCACCTGGATCAAGTCACACAGGAACATATCCAGGTGGGTTTTAAACATCTCCAGAGTCAGTAAGTTCCCAGCAGATGATGCACATGTAGAGTGTTCATCAAAGGATGTGACATCTTGGGGAGCTGCTCACTTGCAAAGTTTTCTAGTGCAAGAGTTTCACCCTCAAAAGCCTGAAACTCATCAGGGTAGGAGATAAGTAATAAATCAGTGTGGTGGTGTTTCCATACTTACTACACATGGATTTTTCTGGCTGAGAGAAGGCTCACAGGAGCTGTGGAGCTGCAGTGGGTTAACCACTAACAGAAGCTGCAGAAGTGTACAGCCACTTATTTCAGAGCAATGCAGCTCAGCTTTGTTTGCAATATCCCAGTCAGCCCTGTAGCCTAGAAGGTATGGCATGAGGACAGTTCAGGAATCCGAGTGTAGGACTTGAGTTGGCAGGATTTGGGGTTTCTTCCTGTAATACACACTGCCCTGTACTCTGTCATGGAGCAGAGCACGTTTACAAAACTTTTCGTCTGCAGAAACATTAATTTACGTTGCCTAGCTTCATGACTGGTAGAGTATAATTATCAGAAATGCTTCACTGAAATAAAAATTGCCTGAATAATCACAGAATGATAGACTGGTTAAAGTTTGAAGGGGCCACCAAAGGTCATATGGTCCAACATCCCTAATCAGGCAGAGCTACCTAAGAGCCAGTTACCCAGGACCATGTCCAGCTGCACAACCAACCTGGACAGCCTGTGCCAGTCATCAGTCACCTTCATGGTAAAAAAGTGCTTCCTGATGTTCAGAGGGACCCTCTTGTCTTTCAGCTTGTGCCATTTGCCTCCTGTTACTAGGAATCACTGGGAGGACCCAGGCTTTAGGAGGTTCAACATAAATATGAGAAAGAACTTCTTCACAGTGAGAGTGACAGAGCACTGGAACAGGTTGCCCAGGGGAGTTGTGGAGTCTCCTTCACTGGAGAAGTTCAAGACCCGCCTGGATGTGTTCCTGTGTAACTTGGTCTAGGTGATCCTGCTGTGCTGGGGGATTGGACTAGATGATGTTTCAAGGTCCCCTTCAATCCCTAATGATTCCATGATTCTTCACACCCTTCTTCTTATCAGACTGACCAGCCTCATCTCTAATTCCTGTGCTTATAAACTCATCCACTTAAAATCAGTCTTAAAAACAGGCTTAACTAGTGCTCACCTGGGACAGGGGCCTCTCCAGGGTGCCTCAGAGCTACATCAGCAGACCCCTATAGAGAAGACTTGGCAGCCATGAGATGTGCAGTAGCTGTGGAGGATTGAAGTGGGAGGGTTTAGGTGCAATTCTCCCACCCAGCATAGTTCAGGACTGGTGAAATTGCATTTGTTTGAAAGGTTTTTTTCTCTGTGTTCAGTCACGTTCCTCAGTTGCTCTTTGATAATGCTCATTTTGGCCTTTTTTTTTACATTATTTTAAAATGGGCGAGGGGAGATACTTCTCAGAAAAAAATTATATATATATATTAGCAAAAGAGAGTTTCATGCAACTATAATTCCATTTAGATCACTGTCAGTGACAGGCAGAATTTACTTAAAGATATTTTCTGTGCTTTACGGTTACTCATTCATGCAAATAAAGATAGCCCTTGAAGCCAAGTCACCTTGCCCTCTCAATCATCCACCTTGCCCTCCAGAGCTCTGGGGGGAATGCTAAATTAAAATCTGTCTGCTCTGGCAGAGGTGGGTTTTTTGATATAAAGCCAGAATAATTATTCAGACATATGTTTACAGCTGCAAGGTTATATTTTGCTGAAGATTTTTTAAAGTGAAAATGTAAGTTGGTTGCTAAAGGGTTTTCTGTTTAATCACTGCAGAAGTATGGAAGACAGGGAAATTTGTGCATTTATCCTCTTTCATGTCACTCCTTCCAACTTTTGTTTGTTTAGCTCACCAGGATTTTTTTGTTTTTGTTTTAAATCTATAATTCTGGGGGCTTGAAAACATTCCCAACAACACATATAAGTAGCTTCATTGTGGTTTTGAGCACAGAGTTACAGGTTTTGCCATTTATTGATCTTCTGTAGCAGTAGCAAACACTGGTCAGCCTGAAGTAAAAAAGTAGTGGAAAGTTATGTTAGTTGAGTTAAGGAGTGACCTTCTTAATGGGGGGGAGGGGGCTTCAAACACTATTTAAAGTTGCTTTGCAGCACCAAAAATTAGCTTAAAGGATAACAAATGCAAATTAAGGAATGCCTGGCTGGAATTTACAAATCTCCTCTAATGAAAAGAGATGCAGCCTTTAATTTTTTTTAGCTGTAGCAATCCTTGAAGCAACAAGAACAGAAGACACAGAGCAGAAAATTCTCAGAAGGAAGATGGCTCTGCCTTTGATGTCCTAGTGGCACTCGCGCTGCACAGCCCTTGCAGGAACAGGTAACGTAATACAAAATAAAACTTCCTCAAATGCAGCAGGATTCCTCTGAGGGTGTTAAACTCTAGAGCAGTGATGTATCTAAAGAAAACATCGTAGGACTAACTCAATGAGAAACATGAGATTCCTCTATGTATTCTTCCATGCTTGTTATTTAACCCAGGTTATGCTTTCAGAACAGTGGCCGTTGAGAACCAGGTATGACCCCTTTGGAAGACTGTCCCTTTCCGCTTCAGCGCTATCACTTGTATTTCAGGACTGAATAGTTCTGTAAAAACATAGGAGCTGCCTCTGAAGTGACATGGTTTGTGTCCTGGGGAGGTCACACGAGATGGTTGCTGAGCTTCCTCCAGCGCTGTAGTCCCAGGAAAGCAGTCAGGAACAGCAAGAGAATAGTTTCAAGCTATGGAGGAACATTCAGTCACCTGCAGCCTATGAACTTCTGGCTCAAAGTCACTCATCACAGAATCACAGAACATTAGGGACTATAAGGGACTTTGAAAGATCATCTAGTCTTTTGAAATTAGCCCACACCTTATGTGGTAAGAATAGGCTGAAGGGGCAAAAAACATAGTAATTAACTCAAAAAAGGTCTCGTAGTATCACAGAATGCTAGGGATTGGAAGGGACCTAGAAAAATCATCTAATACAATGCCCCTGCCAGAGCAGGATCACCTGCCTGGCTGTAAAAGTCATTTTTATTTTTAAATGCGGTTAGTAAAGTCTAACACAGGATAGTAAAGCACTGCTACACATAGCAGTGACAACAGAGAGCTGCTACACACGTCCCATGTCTATTTTCTTCATCTGTCTGTCCCATACCACTTTATTCATAGTGGTGTTGAAGTCTTTAGTGTAATCTAATAACCAAGAGAGTTTAGGAGCAATAAATACACAAAGAAACTTTTTCTCACTTGCAATCTCTACTCCTGGATTAAAACACGACGTTTCTGAAACACTGAGACCAACATGGTGACGGAGCCTGTTCCAAGACCTATCAACTCTCATTAACACAGCCATTCATCCCCACTTTAATCTTTCTTCTTAAACTAATCAAACTATGACTCAAAGAAAGTGTCTGCGTCCATATGGCTTAAGTTTTACTCGAGCCTGATATTTAACTCAAAGTCTGATTCATAACAACCGCCACCCGCCAATCTAGATTTGTGTGTTAATTTCCAGGTAAAGCAACTTTCTGCAAAAGCCTGCAGTTCACGGTGGATTTCAACAGTGAGTGTAGGAAAAAGCATGCTGACATTCAGTTCAAGGGCTTAATGAATCAAACCAGAGTGATTCAGGCCTTATTAGCAGCAGTTACGTGTCATTTCATCTTAAATAGTCATTTTGCCAACCCGTTTAATTTAAGAATTATTTTTCGTCACAGGTTTTTTTTTTTTGGTCAGATTCTGATACAATTTTTTTTTTTCTTTAATGAATTATCAAGGTGCTTTATAGTCTTTCTGAAAGCAGCTCATAAAGGAGCTCAAAGGAGTACATTTCTTTGCTTTGTGGATCTTACACAGAGTTTGACCTCCTGTTAAATTAAACAGCAGATACGTTCAATGGAGAAATTCCAGCCTGTTGGTTGACTATTGAGCTGGGAAGCAGCACTTGCCCCTCCTTGGCTTTCACAGAATCACAGAACGTTAGGAACCTCAAAAGAGCATCTAGTCCAATCCCCCTGCCAGAGCAGGATCATCCAGACCAAGTCGCACAGGAACATATCCAGCCAGGTTTTAAACCTCTCTAGAGAAGGAGCTTCCACANGACAACAGAGAGCTGCTACACACGTCCCATGTCTATTTTCTTCATCTGTCTGTCCCATACCACTTTATTCATAGTGGTGTTGAAGTCTTTAGTGTAATCTAATAACCAAGAGAGTTTAGGAGCAATAAATACACAAAGAAACTTTTTCTCACTTGCAATCTCTACTCCTGGATTAAAACACGACGTTTCTGAAACACTGAGACCAACATGGTGACGGAGCCTGTTCCAAGACCTATCAACTCTCATTAACACAGCCATTCATCCCCACTTTAATCTTTCTTCTTAAACTAATCAAACTATGACTCAAAGAAAGTGTCTGCGTCCATATGGCTTAAGTTTTACTCGAGCCTGATATTTAACTCAAAGTCTGATTCATAACAACCGCCACCCGCCAATCTAGATTTGTGTGTTAATTTCCAGGTAAAGCACCTTTCTGCAAAGGCCTGCAGTTCACGGTGGATTTCAACAGTGAGTGTAGGAAAAAGCATGCTGACATTCAGTTCAAGGGCTTAATGAATCAAACCAGAGTGATTCAGGCCTTATTAGCAGCAGTTACGTGTCATTTCATCTTAAATAGTCATTTTGCCAACCCGTTTAATTTAAGAATTATTTTTCGTCACAGGTTTTTTTTTTTGGTCAGATTCTGATACAATTTTTTTTTTCTTTAATGAATTATCCAGGTGCTTTATAGTCTTTCTGAAAGCAGCTCATAAAGGAGCTCAAAGGAGTACATTTCTTTGCTTTGTGGATCTTACACAGAGTTTGACCTCCTGTTAAATTAAACAGCAGATACGTTCAATGGAGAAATTCCAGCCTGTTGGTTGACTATTGAGCTGGGAAGCAGCACTTGCCCCTCCTTGGCTTTCACAGAATCACAGAACGTTAGGAACCTCAAAAGAGCATCTAGTCCAATCCCCCTGCCAGAGCAGGATCATCCAGACCAAGTCGCACAGGAACATATCCAGCCAGGTTTTAAACCTCTCTAGAGAAGGAGCTTCCACAACCCTTGTGGGCAGCCCCTTCCAGTGCTCTATCACCCTCACCGTGAAGAAGTTCCTTCTCATATTTATATGGCACTTCCTCTGTTCCAGCTTACACCCATTGGCCCTTGTCCTCCCATTAGATGACACTGAGCAGAGCCTGGCTCCATCCTCCTGACACCCACTCTTCACATATTTATAAATATTAATGAGGTCACCCCTCAATCTCCATCTCTCCAAGCTAAAGAGGCCCAGCTCCCTCAGCCTTCCCTCCTTTGTTTTCCAAACATGGGGTTGGGTTCACCAATGTTTGCTGCTATGGAATTTTTGAATGTCTGATGCTGAAACAGAAGCTGGAACAGAGCAAGGAGCTGGGGATCATCTGATGCATTCAAGGTATCTAAAATACCAAGCCTTCTA
Organism: Rhinopomastus cyanomelas; assembly: GCA_013400115.1. Classification (NCBI taxonomy): domain Eukaryota; kingdom Metazoa; phylum Chordata; class Aves; order Bucerotiformes; family Rhinopomastidae; genus Rhinopomastus; species Rhinopomastus cyanomelas. The sequence continues at coordinate 441,367 of VXBP01003270.1, read as the reverse complement.
TTTTAATTGTGTTATATTGTGAACAGGCCAGAAGCTAAGTTCTCTGTAGCAATGCAGAAAGATAGGTAGTCACCAGCCTTCCTATATTGAGGTCAGTACTGCAGTCCTGCAAAAAACCCTGCCACTGTTAAACAGAGGAAGATCTCATCTAGAACAGTTATTTAAAGAGCATGTACACACATCAGACAACACTCACATAGAGAGTTCACCAAACTCAAGTACTTCTCCTGTAAGCATGTGTTGCTGAAAATAAAGATGAAGAGAGAGGAAAGGGGGAGTACAATTATACCAAGTTGTACATCACACACCAAACCTTTGCCTCCCTTCATGACCCACTCTGGGATTGAGCTCTGAAGTGCTGTTCACTGCCAACACTAATGGCTAAGAGCCAGATCCAATCCCTTTCCTCACTGAGAGTAACTCCTTACTCCCTGAGCAGCCTTGCTGGTGGAGAGGTAAGGAGTGTGGAAATACTCTGGCTCTATAGCAATCTATGGTGCTTGTGGCTGAGATAACTAGGCAAAGTGGCAAGGTCATTGCAGTCATTGTGCACATACATGAGCTGATATGCCTGCCTGGTTACCTACACATGGAGTGTAAATACAACTGTATGGCACTGACACCCTCATCAAATCCTGATGATTGGTTGGAATGATAAATATCAAGGAAGAATTTTTGCAGTTGGCTATCAAAAATGTCTTGCACCAGCAGTTAAATTAATGAAGAAGCAGAACAAGTCATGACCTGCTAAAAATCGTCTCCCTTCCTCAGTCTGAAGTCCGCTTAAAATGCATCATAACAACTCTCTGCAGATCTGTAGCTGTCTCTACACCCAGTGAGCCAACACCACATCCTCCATAAGCCACTAGCTACAACACAGAGCTCTCCACAGGGTCCTGACAGCCATCTGGCTCCATCCTGAGGCTGAGTCCCTCTCCTGCAGTGGGATGCACTTTCTTCTCAAAGGCCTCACACCCAGCATCTCACCCTCCATTCCCTCCACAGCCTCTTGCCACTGATGCCTGGAAAAGACAGGAGAAGCTGGACAGCTAGACATGTAGACAGCTGAGGTGTGACTATTAGGGGACCCCAGCCATTGCAGGCAGCAATCATTCCAGTTGTGCATTTGAAATGAGGGTTTGGAGCAGTCTGATGAGTGAAGTTACATTTTTTGTCTCCTAGCAGAGTGAGGAGTTTTCATAGGTACCTACAGAGAAAGGCTAGTGACTTTTTGCCTTCCTCTTTAATACCACTGGAGGCTTTATGGTTCCTTTGAGCAGGTACTATCTCTGCCTTCCTCCACTGCAACTGGCATGGCAGAGCTTGACATAAGTGACTCAAGTTAACACCATCCCTAGGGAATAGGGGACTTGTTTGTAAGAGGTGCTAGTTTAGCTTTTGAAGTTCCTGAAATTGCCCAAAAGTTAAGGAAAGTAGGAGAAATTTGAACAAAATGCATTCAATTACTTTTGGAGATGAATGGAAAGGGAAAAGCACTGAAACCAGGTTCATGCAGATAATGTTAAAACATTTAAATTTCAACATTTGAATTTTCAGGTCAGCTGGTTTTGGCCCAAGGTTGCAGACTTAAAAGCTAGGTAATGTTTTAAATGTGGACTTTGTGCAATTGACCCTTTTTCTTTGGAAGCCAAGAACATACAGTTGTTAGGCATCTCCTGAACTCAGGTGAGTATGTGTGGCCACTACTTACAGGCTCCAGTAGGCTCTTGTAGTTGTAAGAGAGATGTAGTATCTGCTACTTAATCATTCATGTCTTAAATCAATATGCAAAGGTGCCTCAGATGAACCCTGTTGTCCTCAGAAGAATAAAAAGCAGGACCCAGAGCTGAAAGTTACAGCTATATACACAAACTAGTGCTCAAACACGGTTGACATAAAACAGGTATTAACCACAGGATTCTCTCTTATGAAGTGATAGAGTGACAGTTCATCTTAATTAGAGTCGAAGTCAGAGGAGAATCTATGTGGTGCATTGATGAAGCCCAGGTAAAACAAAAACCTTTACCATTAGACCACAATATATAGATGAATGAGACAAGTCCTGTTTTGAAGAGGAAGCTGTTGTAACTACATAAGGAGGTACAGATGGGCACGATAGTTGCCTCCAGTAACTAGGAGCAAATGGAAATTGCAAAATGTAGCTTCATTGTTTGATGAAGAGCCCTCTTGGCAGAGGCTGAATGTGTGCTCTCTACACCAAAAGGCTGCCTAGCCCACACATTTCCCAAAACCCATCCATGAGGGTGGACCCTCAGTCAGCTTTTATTAATCAATGTCCCAGTATGCAGCAGGCACTGGAAACATGCCTTGTCTGTGTGGGACAGAAAGGGCCTTGCAACTGGCTGAAGGCATTAAATGTCTCACAATCCCCCCCCGAGGCAGAGCAGGATTCTGCATTGATCCCAAGGAGACAAACACCATCCCAACAAGGTCCAACACTCTTCAAACACAAACTAGCCCTAACTAACACAGCTTCTGGGCTACGTTCATCTGCAGTCAGATGGAGCAGTGACAAGACAAATACAGGGATACTAGCCAAGCTTTTTAACAACTAGCACAGTTAGTACTAAACCCTGCCACTTAAAACTGTCCATTTTAATTGTTTACACTAAGCTTCTGGATTACTCTTACTTTTCTTGTATGAAAATAAGAGTTTCCCTTATGATTTCTTTTTCCTATTGAAACTTCTCATTCTTGTGCTCAGGACTATGAAGAACATAAGCCCCTGGTGTATGCTAGTACACACAGTGTCTTTAGCAACCTCTCCTCCTCCTCCTACAGCTCCCTTCCTCAGCAACTCTATAGATAAAGAAAGTTTCTTCAACTTTCTCAGCTTTTCTGTTACAGCACCTGGCCAAGCTAGCCTGATCACAGAGAAAGCAAGAGAGAGCGTTCACTGCCTCATCTCCGTTCCTCTCTCTGCATGGCATAACCAGCCTGGATAACACTGGAAGCCACCAGTCTGGTGTGCACTGGTCTGATAGGAGCCTTCACTGATCATGTTTATCCAGCACCTACTCGGTCTGATCTGCATACCGAGCCTCATGAAAGCTGTGAGGCAGAAAGTGCATTTCAAAAATGTGATTTTCCTGTCAGATAAATGCGTTTTGCTCAGAGCAAGCTGAATTCTCACTTCCCTCCCAGATTTTGCATTTAAAAATTGCTCTTGAAAGTTGAGCAGCTAAGCGTCCAAATCTGTGGGGAAAGTTCCAGCATTGGTCTGTAAGGTAGGAGTTATCCTCTATCTTTTTCTGCCCTGTGCCTTCTGCTTCAGCTTTTTGCTAGTCTTGAATTTATTCCATTTTGTTGGTTTAGTCAGGACAGTTTTGATGCCTTCCAAAGCCCACGGGACCGCTGATCAGTTAATACAATTGTGGATCCACCCCTAAAATTACCAGAAATTGGAAATTTGTTCATTTTCACTGCAGTTACTCAGTGCTTAGCTGGATCTCTTTAATTGATGTTGGTTATATCAAAAGTTAAGCTGGTGCCTGAGAGATGCCCACCCTGTTGTCATTGCCCAAGGCTTCTGCTCTGGTGTGCTCACCTGAAGTGACTGCTGCCACTGGATGAATTTCCCCTGTGCAGGACACCGTGCTGCAGAGGGCTACACAGGGCTTCCTTCAGTCTTGGAACTGGAAGTGATAGCAGGCTGAGACTTATTTCTCTTTGCTTTCTGTAATGTCCCTCTGTGTTATCTAAAGGGCAAAGGAGTAAAAGCTGTCAGTATCCACGGATAGAGTGAATAGTGTCAGGGAATTAGAGTGACTTAGAGTTGAGGGGGAAATAAGGCTAGAGCAGTGGTCATGCTGCAGCGTGCCAAGACCCCAGTGGGAAAATGAGCTGAAACAGAAGCTGGGACAAACAGAGCAAGGATCTGGGAATCAGAAACTGGCGGAGTGGTGGGGAGAGATTGGTGAGAAAGGGTGTGTCAGCGGTAACTGTGCACTGCATTACAGGTACCCACTTACATACAAATGCAAGCAGCTCAGGATGATAAGGCTCAGGTCCCATGTGCTTCGAAAGAAGTCTGTTTGCAGCTCCTCCTCAGTGCCACTCCCCATCTGTAAGAGAGCAACAGCACTGACACTATCACCAGCCTTGCTGGAGAGCTGCAAAAACCTAGTGGTGGACAATATAGCCCAAACCCCAAGAAAATCAACAACCTCTGCCTGCAGAGCCGAGTCTAAATAGTCTGCAAGAGACCACACATAGAATAAGTCAAAGCAGTAGTAGTAGTAGTACTGCTGGGTAGTTCCTGTTCAGCAAGTATTGCCCCTTCCACGCACAGAGTCAGGCCACAGCCCCATGGGAAAAACATTCTGCAATGCTACGGCTAAAGCCTGTTATGTAAGGGATAAATTAAGGGCTGCATGGAAAACTTGAACACTCAGTATATCTCTTCTGTCTGCTTGTCCACATCATCACTTCCTTCAAAAGCATCATTTAGTGTAATAGATACTGGAGGAAATGTAATTATTCAGAGCCATTACTCAGTTTGTACTCTTGGATGGACCTTCAAGTGAGTTTCCCCTGTGTAGTTTTCTTTGATTTCAGACATTTTCTATGAACTTTTTTAAAGAAAAAATAGGCATAAATTTTTGGAAGCCAAAACAAACAACTGGTTTGCTAAATTCAAGTTTCCTTCATCTTCAGTGTTATACATCACCAGAATCAGCGGTAAGTAAAGACCTTTTTCTGACAGTATGCAAAAAGGTAAATACAGTCCTTGGGGGCTTTTTGTTTTGTTTTGGTTTTGTTTTGTTTTGTTTTTAATGTCTGAAGCGCTTATCTCAGAATTTCTACCCATGTTCTGGCTTACAATTCTGTGATCTCAGATCCTGAGTCACCCCTGCAAAACTACCCAGAAGAGAAAACCCAAAATGTTTGCGACCTGTGTCTATATGTCTGTATTCATGAATCTCTCTATATAGCTCCATAAAAAGACATACATATGTACTACATAAAAACGGACGGATGGACTCCATAAAAACATATATATGGACTATATATATGCTTACATCTATATCTCTATTTGGATGTATCCATACATCTATCCACACACATAGATATACACATATATATACACACACACACATATATATATGGGTATGACAAGTGACATATTAAAGAGCTGGAGGACATGATGTTGACTCCCCTGTGCAATACAGACCTAATCTTAGCATCCAAGAAGGCTGCAGGAAAAGGGAAACCCTTCACACCCAGTTGTGGCTACGGCCCCTGTCCCATCCCACCACTGCTGAGAGCTGCTGCGGATGATGATGATGCTCACAGGGCAGGACTGACACCAGTGGGAACAGCAGGGTGAGGACCGGGACAGGACCAGCAGAGCCATGACAAGTGCCCTGCAGAGAGAGTCCCCAGCGATGCCACAGGTATCCCCCACTGCAGCTCAACCTTCCCAGGGAAGGAGGGGCTGGGGGAAAGGGGGAGAGGCTTGGTTCCCTGATTAAATTTCATACATCCCTCCACTGTTTCTCAGGTTGCTTTCGGAATCAGAAAATCCGAGAAATATATTCACAGATGTTCCCTTGTTTATTTGTTGACTCTGTGTAATTTGTTTGCCCTAATTTGTTTTTGTCTACCATGGGACTTCCCTTTTTAATTTCCCTTTCTGTGTTTACGGCTCTTTGTGGAGCAGCGGGCTGTTAAGCTGTGAGAGGCACATGCCAAATTAAAAAAAAAAGGGGGGGGGGAATAAAAAAGCTCTGCAGATTGTTTTAAGCAGTGGCTGCCCCTCTGGGCCTGAAGGCCTTGCTCGCAGCCCGCACCTGCTCCTCCTCCTGAGACACGGGGCTCCTGATCTTTATCCCCTGCCTTTAAGCTGCCTGATTCCCATTATCCAAACTCAAACAGCGTTCTCTACATTCACGCCTCCAGCACTTGGCATGAAATTAATAAGCCTGGCTGATATATTTCCCTGGAAGCCTGCCACTCTTTAACAGTGGTGTTAGATTAAAAATGTTGGCATGGTTAATGAACAGGGGAGAGCCGGAGCCAAAAGTTTCATGCAGCAATGCAAAGATTTGGGGGTTATGAAAAGAATACCAACTCTGCTCTCCTTTGCTGAATGCCGTCCTAATTACGGGGTTAGATAGCAGCCACAACGACAACACAGTTGTGGCTAGAAGAAAGGGCACGCTCCGGGCCTTCCCTCGCATTTGCTTTCATCTCCATCCTTCTCTGTCACGTCCCGCTCTGCCGCGTCGTGTCACCTCAAACACAGGGGTCCTCGGTGGGGTTCGTAACTCTGCAGGTCTCACAATTCGTGATGAATGAGGGGGTCAAGCCCAGATATCTGCTCTGCATCCCCCTCCCCAGGACCTGGGACCAACACAGTCCACCTCCAGCCTCTTCTGCAGACCGGGAACAGCCTCTTCCACTCAAAGCAGAGTCCCACACAGGCTGCAGACAGCAGCCTTATTCACAAGTCCTTTGGAATTCGGGCATTTCAGATCTTCACCCTTCTCTGGTTTTAAGAGATCCCTTTTACAGGATTCTGTCAGCCCGGTGAAGACTTTTTTCCTAGATATGAAAATCCTAGGAAGACATTCCATGTACCCATGTCATAAGTTATAAGCACGTATACACATAGATTATTGAGCATGCTCTCAAAAGTCTTCTCCAACCTAAATAGTCCCGTAATTCTACATGCAGTTATTGACAGTGTTCTCGAAAGTCTTCTCCAACCTAAACAGTCCCATAATTCTATAGGCAGTGATTGAGCATCTGCAGGAACTACTTATGTGCAGCCTAAGAAACATTGGATCTTCCAGGTACAAGCCTTTTACCCAAATCTGTGTGACATGCAGCATGTGTTCACCAGCTTTCTGTTCTCCCACTTAGCAAATGTTTTCTTTGTAGAGGAATGACCTTAAGCTTTCCCTCTAACAGCCATTTTCTGCCTCCTGCTTACTACATCATGACTACACTGTTACTACCAAAACTATAACAATACTCTGAGGCACAAGGCCTGCCAAACCAGAAGAGATAAAAGAGAAGCCAATGCTGAAGCATCCTCAGCATGTCACCTATGGGCCTGATTTCATGTTAGGAACAAGAGATTAGTCTCCTTAAACCTGCCTGGATATGTCCCTGTGCGACTTGGTCTAGGTGATCCTGCTCTGGCAGGTGGATTGGACTGGATAGTGTTTCAAGGTTCCTGCCAATTCCTAATGATTCTGTGATTCTGTGATTCCTTCCCCACTGCCATAGCTGCACTCATGGTGTCTTACTAGTGACAGAAATGGTCCCAGTTCTGTGCCCTATAGACACTGGGCTGTGCTTCTGGAAGTCCCCCAAAGCACCTTACCAAGCATCTGAACTCCAGACAAACGGTCTTCCTGTACCGCCAAGAGGTCAGCTCCAGGGACGTCTCCTGCAGTTATTTTGCTCCTGAAAATTGTGCAACAGCGGCAACAACGACAGAGAAGAAAATCTTCTCCAGCTCAGTGACCAGGGGAAACTGGGAGTAAATGGGCCTTGCAGCACCTTCCTTTCCCACCCCAACACTCTGTTACAAACACAGATCTGCCACCATGTCTGTTCCTTCTGCTTCCTGGGATGCATTTTCCTGCTGTCTGTCCAGGTGCCCTTTCGAGGGGTGTTTTCCTTGTCTTTCCACGCAACTTCTTCACTCCACCAGTATTTCATTTTCCATAGTCTGCAAAAACTTCCAGCAGAGTCCCATTGAAAAGGCTTAGCCGTTCTGCTGCCACTGAAGTGGACAAACTTCTTTCCCTCTGGAGAAACAGCCTGTTCTCAGCACTTTTTTTCTCAAGTGAAATGTGTCCCTCCCTCGAATTCTCAGCATGAGGCACAGCATTTGGGCTGGCTGCTAGCTCCTCACTCAGCATTCATACTGCCTGGTTTTGCTCAGAAAGTGCCGGTATCACACAGCAGCTAATGCATTAGGGGCTAGCTTACACTACCCCGTCAACTGCGGTCTCAGCTGATACTGCAGGAAAGTGTGAACCGATACGGAAATTGCTGCTCTGAGTGAGAGGACACTGCTCGGTGCGCAGCTCCCACTTTTCACAGCTACTCTCTGCACATGCATGGCCTTGGACAGCCTCACACTGTTTACTCCAAGAGTCTCCCGTAATGCTCTTCCTCTCCACCAAGGGTCAAGTCATCTCCTGCGCTAGCCTCGCTGGCTGGAGGCCAAAGACATATGAAGTGTACGCTGAGCATAATGAGAGCTTACAACGCTAATGACTTACGGAGGCGTAAGTGCGACACGGCAAAAAAGTGATGTGGGAGCACAGATCATTGGAGTTTGCATCTCACATTCGGATGGAAAACGTGACCTTTCCTAAGCTGTCCCGCTCGACCTGCTGTGAAGCTATTCCAGGAGCCAGGAGGAACAGGCACTTGTGTGGTCTATCAGTTTCTGCTCCAGAATTTTGCAATTTTGGTGAGACTTTAGAAACGCTTTTTGCTTCATTTTCTGCTGTGAGAAAAGCAATTTATCGTTTTTATTTCACAAGCATCAATTTCAAGGAAATTTACTGGTTTTCCACCAAATTACCAATTTCCCATATAAAGAAAACAGGCTGGAAGGGAAGTTTTTGGCCACTCCCAGGCACCAAGCATCAGTTTCTTCATTCTAGAATCCTACTTCCTGAGTCCTTTGTGCACGACTGAGCTCAACTCTTCCAGCTGAGCAGCACCAGGCACAGTGAATTTCTCTGCGCAGCCAGAGCGGGCTGCGCAGAGATGGTATGCACCTCCATCAGACCATAAGGCAAGACAGACGCAGCCGTATCCTCCAAATATTGGCAAAGCTGTGATGTTTTGAATGTCCAGCACACCGGTAATTGAAATGATGGGTTAGCACACTAGTCTATCATCAGTAAAACAGAATGAAAATTCACTTATTATGAGCTCACTGTGTATTAATCAGAGTTGCTCACTACTGCTAGAAATAGCAATTAGTCTGCATTAGTACTGTGTGAAACACAGGACTGACTGGAACACACAGTTAATCAATCAGTATCACATCACGTGGCTGCCACCATACTGGTCTCTATATTCCATGTAGGGGGGGGTAAAATCAAAAAGATGATCCCACACCAACTACTGCCTGCAGAAACCACAATAATAGAGAAATTATTTCCTTACACGACATTTTGAAAAGAATGTGACAGCAAATGCTAAGTGCCTCTCTATGTAATCTCACTAAATAAGCTGTTCCTTGCGTCTTGAGTCAGCCACACTCCACGATAGGGCCAACTCCTCAGAATATGTGAAGTCTGAGAGGTGCAGATAAACACAAACGTTATAACGGCCAGAATGAGTGTTAGGATAGAGAGCATCCAGCTTAAAGCCCAGTTTAGGAGACTGAGTCCATGCTTCTGAAACAGCACGTTTAGAAATCTCCCTATAAATCTTCATCTGTAGGCAGCCTGATGCCTTCATGCCTTGGAACATCCTCTAGACATCAACTCCCTAGTTTAAGGTTGAATGAGGCCACACAGAGAATTGGGGCTGTTGAGTCTGGAGAAGATGAGGCTCCCAGGTGACCTTATTGTGGCCTTCTAGTATCTGAAGGGGGCCTACAGAAAGGCTGGGGAGGGACTTTTCAGGATGTCAGGTAGCAACAGGACTAGGGGGAATGGAGCAAAGCTGGAGATGGGTAGATTTAGAGCGGATGTGAGGAGGAAGTTCTTCACTGTGAGAGTGGTGAGAGCCTGGAATGGGTTGCCCAGGAAGGTGGTGGAGGCCCCATCCCTGCAGGTGTTTGAGACCAGGCTGGATGAGGCTCTGGCCAGCCTGATCTAGGGTGGAGTGTCCCTGCCTGTGCTGGGGGGGTTGGAACTGGATGATCCTGTGGTCCCTTCTAATCCAGACTGACTCTATGACTTGGTCTAGGTGATCCTGCTGTGTCAGGGGGATGGGACTAGATGATCTTTCGAGATCCCTTCCAATCCCTAACAAGTCTATGATTCTATGATTGTATCAATGAGTCAGAGAGGTAAATTCTAGTGTAACAACGGGGGTGTGATGAGGAACAAAGCTGTGGAGGTTGGCTGGTGAACTGGGGAAGGAGTAGAGGAGAAATGATTCTGTGTGTCACGGGTGTACTTGTGCTTTGAAGATCCACACAAAAGAAAACCCACAGGGACAATATGCTGGAGAAGATGCACCAGAAGTGGACTAGAGGACAACTGTCTGCTGTCGCACATTTCCCTGGCTACATCAGGTAGCTAGAGGTCAGCTCTAAAGCAGCAAAGATCAAAACCCATGATAACGCAGGATCTCAAGAAGGTCACCTGTTCTCTGGCCACCTTCCCCTTTCCCTCTGTGTTCACAGGGAATTGGTTAGATGACTGGTTCTGTGAGACCTGTTCAGCTTCTCCCACCACTTGCACCTACTGCGACGCCTTCTAGAAGCACCACCCATTCCTGGCTCCCAGTCTGTGCCATAGTCACCACCAGTTACACATGGGTGCTGGGGAAATGCAGCACCACTAAGGAGCACGAGAAATGTGTCTCCTGCTACGCAGCCTGTGTCGGGACATGGCTCTTGCTCAAGCCAGCAAATGTGACTTCACCCACCATATGATTCAAGATGCCAGATTCCACCCCAACATGTGACCCAAGCATGACACTCCATTTCACCCTCACTTCATTCCAAGCTACACCTCGGCAGTTCAGATTACCTGTCTTTCTGTGGAGGTTACTCTACTTATTTTTCTCTTTTTCTTTCTTCTCTTTTAAGGCAGTGGGCGGTTGTCAAACACGTTGTCTGCACAGATCAGTCCCAGGCAAAGCGGGAACACATCACTGGAGTTTTCCCTGGGGTTGTCTGGGAACTGTGGTGAGCTCTTCCTTGCCCTGCAACCAGCAAAAACATCTTAAACTACCCCGGGTGCCAGCTGCATCCTGCCAGATGGTCAGGGAGTTTTCCCTTTCGGTGTCAGACTGACCCAGCAAAGACGGCACGCTCCCACTAGCCCAGCGTGACCCACCGCAACACTGTGTCCTTATGCTCAGGCACTTTCAAGTGGCTGCTGTCCCATAAATGTCACTTCTTTAAGAGATCTCAGAGGGGAGGATCAATCTTCATTAATTTGTGGAACAAGGACCTTGCCATTACTGGACAATTTGTTTCCTCAGTGCCTAGGAGCACACCACTCGCTCTAGCCCTGGAAAACCATGGTTCCAGGCACCTGGTGCCAAGCTCCTTGCCATGCACTCGCATCTCACTGCACATTTGCTGGAACGCTGGAGGCCAGACTCGCTGAAGATGCCATGCAGTGTCCCAGGGCTCTGCTGAAAGCCTGCCAGAGCCAGCCTGGCAGAAGCTGCTCCTGCGGATGCTTGCCCACATCTCCCAGCCGAGTGGTGACTGTCCAGGAGAGGGGAAGAGGTACAAATAAAATCCTCAAAGTAAGAGCGTGGTGTGCTCGTGAAATCGGATTCTTTCCCAATTATTTCACTTAGCGCTCTTAATGTTGCCAATTATACAAGAGGGTGCAATTATTCATGCTACAGGAACTGCGACGTGAGAGCAGGTCAGCGGACTTTTCATTATTAGATAAAGTTCATCTCTTCAGAAATATTCTCATGGGCCCGTCGGTGGCAGCCAAGTGAACTCTCACAGGAGTGATGAACCATTGCTAATTCTCCCCTGATCCACACACAGAGCACGTTTCCCCATCCTTGTCGTCTTTAACACTGTCAGCAAGGTACCTTTTAAAAACTCTGACAGACCCTACAACAGATGCCTCCACAGCCCTCTGTCTTGGGAAGAACACTACTTTTGAAAAAATAAAAACAAACTAAAAAGAAAATCAGCATCATCATTGTTGAATGTGGCTTAGGAGAAGCTCAGCAGGCACACATGGCAAAGAGTGTCTCTGAGATAGGACACGACAGGGTGGAACAGACCAGAAGTTACTTTGTTGTGCTGTACGCTGCCCCTTAGTAGCTGAAGTGGATGATGCAGCCAACTGCCTCTTTTCTTTACAAGGTGTGCATGCCTTGTTTCCTGAGCAGGAATCGAGAGGAAAACTTCCTCAGCCCCAGCTCCACACCTCTTCCAGCCCACACTCTAACACAGAAAATTAGTGATCCTCCTTGGGTTTATTTTTTCCCAGCAGCATGTTTCCTGCCCATTTTCTTTCCATCTCTTAGGCTCTTGCCTCTGTAGTTTGCCAAACTCTTTCTCTTCCTCCCTTAAATAAGCTATTTCTGAGCGCATTTACAAGCAAAGTACGTTTTGTGCAGCTGTTGTATCCTATTTTGGTCCCAAATGTGGTAGGTACATACAGCTGCTGCAGTCACCAGTTCTCAACAGGTTCCCCCTAATCTTGCCCATAAAAATAGACCAGCCCAACAACCAAAGTTGTTGGTGTCCAGCAACAGATGACTTGAAGGAAGATGCAAGAAGCCTTCAGAAAGATAATTCAGGAGAAACCCACTTTTGAAGGATGTACCTGAGAGTCTCTTGTCTTATGCCCTCACTGAGGCAGAAAGGTTTGTATCCCTCCCTTCCCTTTCACCCTATCTAATGTAACTGTAGGCTGCTTCTTCACGGTGAGGGTGACAGAGCACTGGAACAGGCTGCTCAGGGAGGTGGTGGAGTCTCCTTCTCTGGAGATATTTAAAACCTGCCTGGACAAGCTCCAGTGCGACTGTATCTAGGTGATCCTACTGTGTCAGGGGGATTAGACTAGATGATCTTTTGAAGTCCCTTCCAATCCCTAATGTTCTATGATTTTGTGATTCTTACTGATCTGTAATTGCCCTAATAATAATAAATGTCTCAACTGTTTTTAATCCCACTAGCCACTTGGAGCCCTGTGTATGACATCTGGCCACCATGAGCTTCACAAGTTTACTTTGCATTGCCTTATGAAAACATTTCTTGGGATTTTAGGTACTAATAGAGATTTTTAGTTCAGTTACTACTTTTATCTGGCATTACCAGAAGGAATATGCAATCTACTTACTTTCTCCACTTGCAGTGTCGTACGTTCTGCCAAGCAGAAGGTAGGGAAGAAGCGGGAACACTTCCTTGTCTTTCCGAATCAAGCAGCCTTAGTCACTTGACCACAGCTCAGATGGAAGAGCCTTCTATTATTACAACCACCTCTGCTACTGAGATGGCAGCTTCAGCTTCACACTTCTTTTTGAGACAGAGACGGCAGAACTTTGGCCAGCGTTGTGGATTAAGTCATATTTTATGAATTATGTCTTCATTACACGTCAGGTATGACTGTAGCATGTTCGGTATTCAGTCCCATCCTTTGCATGGCCAACCTTTCAGTCCTTGCCCCTATGGCTGCATATTGATCAGCCACTTCCACCAAGTGCCTCGGCTGTCCCAATTATTTCCTTAGTTACACTGAACTGAAATCCTAATGATATTTATGAGTATCTTAAATTATTCCTTCCAATGAACTGTCTCAGGCGGAATCATTTAAGCTACCTGATATTCACTAGCAAGAGCATTTGTCATTTCCCACGTCACATTCTGAACAGAAAGAGTTTATTTTCCTTTATAAAGCCTTTTTTCAAAAAGTCACTTCAAGACCGTATTTTTTGGCATCATCTCCTTTTCCGACTGCCATTAGCTTGCAATAGGTCCCCTGTACTTCCTCCCTGAGCTCTCTCTATGCCCAAGTTGGCATATCCACCCTCCTCCACCATTCCTTGTAGTGAAATAGAGCAGCTGAGTTATCTCCCGGTATATCACGAAAGGAAGATGATTTTGCACCCTGGGTCAGTAACATGATTGTGCTTATAACTTGCTGGTAACTGGGCCTTGGGCTGCTGAGGAGCTATTTTTGCCATCCTTCTCCCAGTATGACACACTTCAACCTAGCAGCTCATCATGTCACTCATTTTGTTTTCTGTAAACAACAGGTCCAAAAATACATGTTAAGTCTGGTTTCTTTTGCTTCAAGGCTAAAGTGATACCGAACAAATTCTAACATTCCCACCAAACAAGAAAAGGAGAGAAAGAGAAGACAGAAACATGACCTGCTGCTATAAGTAGGACCGAATCCTCTGTAGGAGGTGAAAGAATTTCTCTTTTTGGTTTTATAACCGTAGACACCACAGTCAACGCATGAAGTTATTCATAATGGCGCGGCTTAAACCTGGCTCTTCCAGAGCGTGAACTGAGCAGAACTATGGACACACAAGAGAAAAACCTGCAGAATGCTTGGCCACAAAGGCCTTAATAACAAAATCACATGGCTAGCCCATCTCCATGACAGACAAAGGGCAGCCTGGACAGCATCAGAAGACAAGACACAGTTACGTAATGAGGAGCAAGATTTTGGAAAGGAATGAAACACGGGAAGCCAGCACGCCACCAGAACAGTCCATCTGCTCGAACTTTCAGGGCTGAAAGGATGGCAAAGCCTGACCTTGTTGATTTAGGCTTTTTTCATTATCAGTGGGAGGAAACAGTCTCCAGAGGTGATTCATTGCCACCTGTTGTCGGTGTCTGTTTAAGGAAATGTTGTCTGGAGATAATGGTTCTGTACGTGAGACCCTAGAGGGAGACTTCACGATCTAACACCAGTGTAGATATCCAAGAGCCATAGGGCAATAGCCTTGATTTAGATCCCTGACTTTACAACAGATGAATTGGGCTGGATTCTTCCTTTTAATGCCATCTTCTTTTTCCAGAAAAGAGAGAAGGAAAAGACTGCAGCTCCAGCACACAGTGATCCCAGGTGGTCAGTGTGCAATGGACCCCAGGAGACACTGAGCACAGCAGGAGCCTGCAGCAGCTGGGATTGCAGTGGCCCAAATCCTAGCAGTAGTTGCTCCAGAGGTGAGCAGGTAAGAAGACTACAGCATATAGATAGTCCTATGTTCTGCTGTAAACTAGGCTCAAGCTAACAGCTCATGCGTTCAACTGCAAGACATCAAAATTGAAAATTAAACCCAAATCACAAGATTCTCCCCATTAAACCTACAATGAGGAGGAGAAAGGGAAACATGCTCAGCCATGAGAGGCGCACGTACATGACTGGTACAGACAGAGCCAGTCCCACTCCAGTATGAAAACTGAGAGCTACAGTACTGCATGGATGTGCTTGAGCCAAAAATCCACCCCAGGCTCTCCTCGATCCTCAGTTTCATTGCAGGAACATGGGTGTGGCTGGCAGTCCTGAACACCCACTTGACAGAACAGAGTGTGAAAGGCAGGACTGCTTGTTCAGCTCTTTGAGGGCCTTAAGTGCCACTAAAACACTGCAAGTGCTACACATATTATTCCGCTTTTAAAGATATAACAGGAACTGGCAGTTATTACTGGCCTGGTCAGAGGCTGTGTCAGGCTTGGTCTGGCTGGAAATAAAAAGCATAGATTGCTATTACACTGTGAGTAGGAAAACCCAATCATTAGCTCATATAATTGCCTCATAATGTGCAAAGACTGGCTTATCTCTCTGTGACCCACCCAGCGCCATACAAGGTCCAAAAAGTCCAGCTCTAATCCTGCTCTGGTAGAAAGTCCATATAGCCGTAGTGAAGGTAAAATGACAGGTGCCATGGGAAACCTGGTGATAACAACAGAAAAGAAGGAGGAGAAAAAGGAGCAACCAGAAAAAATAAGGAAAGAATCCAATCCTACCTTAAAAATACAACACAATCCCATCAGCTTGATGACATGGGTCTTCTATTGCAGTCAGACCAAGACTGTGCACCTTTCCCCTGCGTAGGACACAACCGGCTGGGCAGGGAGTATTTAGTCCAGAAGGTCCCACAGAACATCTGCCCAGGAAACACTTGCTAAAACATTATCATGACCTTTACCAAATGCCTAAAGCCATTGCCTCAGAGGTATAGAATGAGAGCAGAAGACATCTGCCAGCATCTAAGATCATGCTGATCATATCACTGTTATATTAATAAATGATAAATTAATCCAAGTGCTCAGAAGTTAGGAAACTACAAACAAGTGTGAGCCCTAAAGCTGACTTTTGTCCTGTGTTTTAGAAACGGATGGTAAACACATCACTGCAGGTTTTCATCTTTTTTTCTGTACCCAAAATACTTGGTACAGAAATTGCTGCTTTCTCTTTTAAATTTACTACTGTAGCTTCCAACCTTTGCTGTCAGCCCCCTACATCACTACACCTACACTCCCCAACCACAGTCCCACAGTAGATCTGACGCTTCCCAAGAGCACGAGGTGAACAGTAGGTGTGGAAGGTGTCCCATCAGCTGCTTTGGCAGCTGGATGTAATGCACTTGTGCACCAATAGTCCACACAGGATTTTTTCTGAGCCCATTCCAGAAAACTCGTACTTCTGGGAGCATCTGCATGTGCAGCACCGTGTCTTCAGTAGGGTATTGCCCTCTGGAGGAACTTTTTCCCCTCTGACTATATAAAAGCCACCTCATTCCTGACTTAAGGTAAGCAAAACACAAGAGGCACCTGTGAAGCCTGTTGTGTTGGATGGTCAGCACTTCTCCAGCAGCCACTGCATTTGGGGTCATCCTTCAGGTACTCCATTTATGGCTGTGTGTTTTACTGCTTTGAGAAGCAGAGGCTGAGTAACTCAGGCTGGACCACACAGGTCTGGCTACTTGTGAATACACAGCCATTTAAATCACTTATTCAAGAGTCATCAGTAAAACCCTCTACCGGGTGAAATCCCATTCTTCAGGATGGTACTGGCCACCTAAGCCATGGTGCTGTCCTTTTCCTTGGTGCAGTGTTCTGGCTGGATCACTACTCTTCTCCCAATGTCTGCAAAATGCACAGCACAGATGACCTGTAGTCGTTTCCATCACCCAGGCCTGCAGACCCTCCTGGCTCCTGGCCACCAACTCAGCTCTGATAACCTCAGGGTTTGAGAAGGGGCTACTGAGAAACTAATTTTACAGACTCTCTATGGAATTTAGTTCCCCTGAACTGGGAAAAGTGGAGAAAAGGTTGACTGAATTCTGTGGCGAACAGGCTCATAAGGATCACTAGACAAAAACACTAAATGCTCTTAAACTGCACTTACAGGAGCCTTTGTCCCTGTTCCTAGAATGAGATCTGTCACTTGCCTGTCTTCCTGGGGAGCAGAGAGCCGTCTCGGACAGGTCTGGTTTGAATAGTGCACTGGGTTTGCATGGCGAGGGTTTGGCAGCAGAGGCAGCTGCAGGGCTGGCTTCTCTGAGAAGCTGCTAGAAGTTTTCCCTAATGTCTGACAGAGACAATTCCAGACACCTCTGAGACAGAACCCATGCAGCCCACGGAGGTTAATGGAGGATGCCAGGCTGCAGCAGGTGGATATCCAGAAGAGTCTGTGACTCCTTGTACTGCAGAGGGCTTCTGACAGGACCTGTGGACCCACAAAGTGAGGACCCCATGCTGTACAAGGTTTGGTGTCATGAATTGTGACCCACTGGAGAACCCATGCTGGAGCAGTTCATGGAGGACTGCAGCCTGTGGGAAGGACTCACATTGGACAACCCTGCAAAGGACTTTTCTCCTGTGGGGAGAAACACAGGGGAAACAGAAGAGCATCTGGAGTTCTCCCCTTTAAGAGGAAGGAGCGCAAGAAACAACGTGCAGAGATGACCACAGCCCCCACTCCCCTGCATCACTGGAGGGGAAGTAGTGAGCAAATCAGGAATGGAGCTAAGCCTGGGAAGAAGGGAGGTTCCCCTGCTCTGATTTGAGTGGTAATAAATTCAGCTGATTTCCCCAAGTTGGGTCTGTATTACTCATGGTGGTAACTGGTGAGTGATCTACCCCTGCCCTCATCTCTACCCACAAGTCTTTCATTATATTTTCTCTTGCGTGTATAGCTGAGGAGGGAAGAAAAAGAGCAGCTCTGGTGGGCACCTGGCATCCAGGCAGGGCCAACCCAGCACAATAAGTGAATTAAAACAGAGATAAAGGTGAAAAAGCTTTTCCAGGCTGAGCAATACAAACATGAAGCTCACTAAGGTTTGGTTCTTCTGAACAAAATTTAAGTGACTCAGTGAAGAAGCTCCAGGACTGACTGCACAGTAGCAAATGAATCTTGACAGGATCAGGTCTAGAGGATGAGGAAGCTTTTGTGTTTTGGATCAACAGCAATGTTATGAAGGGAGGGAAAATAACCACAGGTAGCAGGTAGGTATTGCATCTGGGCAAGCAGCCCAGTGGAACCTGACACTGTCCAAATAGCTAAAGGAAAATTTGAGAGACCCCTGTACTAGAAACTAAGAACTTTTCTTGGAGCTCCCACTTGTCTCCTGCAAACAGCAGCTCTGAAGTACTGGGGAGCGCAAACAAAACTGCTTGAAAACAAGGAGATTAAACCAGTCTTCGCTTTAAACCGTCTCAGCGATGAATATCAATTCAAGATAGTTGAAAACCTTATTCCTTATTCTCTTCCTCTGCTGCTTTCACCTGTAGAGCTCTTGAGGTGCATCTGTGACTGGTGCAATAACCACCAGAGCCCAGTTCTGCACTAGGATAGTCCTTGAACCCTCTTCAGATGCAAAGATAGACCCTGCAAACTGCAACACTTTCACTGGCCCTATAAATTTGCTCCATTAAAACTGGGCTTGTGGAGGGCAGTCAAGTTTGGAAACACCTCAAAAACATTTTTGAAGGCCCTCTGGAAACCACCTGGATTGCACTTGTTGGAAGTTGAGCTGGGGCTGACATAGCAGGTAAAAATTCTGAGTTACTTTTACCAACATGCGGGAATTCCGCTGGCATGCAGCAGGAATGGGCTGGATCTTCTGCCTTGACACTGCAGTTATCTGCTACCTGATTTATCCTCTACCCTTTATAAGATGCAACAGTGTTCTCTGATCAAACATAGTTCTTTAAAGGCAAAAGGGGTCAAACCTCTTGTTTTGTGAGCCAGCGCCTGGCTAACCAGACCTCTTTGCATTAGTATTCTGCTGGTGGCCCAGCAACAGTAGCAGTTGTTTTGGTTGGAGTCCACTTTGTGTCTTTTAGCCCCAAGCACTGCCTCCAGCCACTTGCACTTCCTTGAGAGGATTATTTGCTGGTGATACTTCCCCGAAAAAACATCAACATAATGTGATTCTGTTGCCTTTGCTTAGGAAAATAAGAGAAGTCAGTGTCCAGGTGTCTTTCCAGGAGGGATAACAGATGTCACTAATATTCCTTGTTTATTTAGTGGGTTAAAACAACAACAACAACCAAAAAACAGACCTATCTCGAAAAAAATAATAGTACAGACTAGCTGGTCTCAGCAACCTCCTGTCTTCTCTCCCCTTCCATCAGACACTTCCACTGCATAGGAGAAGCACTTGGCTTTCAGCTCTGCAGGCAAGAGAAAGCTCTCAGAACAAAATCGTTCCTTTGAGTTGACCCAGACCTACATTTTTTTCAGCATTTCCAGTGAATGTAGGAGTTGCTGCAATGCAGTTGGGGTAATTTCTGGTAAATTATTGGGGGTAAATCCCTGTCAAAAGGTCTCCCATGAAGGTCATGATGGGGACGAGTTTTTGACCTGATGCTGAAAGCATCAAGTTGGGGGCTGCACTACTATCGGGGTGTGTGCACTTCTGTGAGCAGAGAGCTGAAATGAAACCACCTGCTGTTCAGAGCAGTGCCCTAGTTCCCCAGAAGTCCCTCGTGGCCCTCCCTGTATCCCAGGAATAGCAGTGGATGACACTGATTTGAGAGGGAAGATGAGGGTGAACACAAACCTGCCTCCTGACACCGCAGCTTTAGCACTGGGGACTGTAGAAGGACATCCCTGCTTCAAATGTATTTATGGACCTGCAGAGCACTTAGGCACAGCAGAACAGTTACAGCAGAGAAAATGAGACTCATCACTACAGACCACACACCAGTCCAGTAGAAAGCACTTGAGTTTGGGTCAGTTTTGAATTAGAAAAGTAATTTGAAGTATCATAGAATCACAGACTGGTTTGGGTTGGAAGTGACCCCGGAGACCATCTAGTCCCAACCCCCTGCTATGGGCAGTGACACCTCTCACCAGACGAGGTTGCCCAGAGCCCCATCCAGCCTGGTCTTGAACACTCCTCAGGACAGAGCAGCCACAGCTTCCCTGGGCAACCTCAGCACCCTCACAGAGAGGAATTTCTTCCTAAGATTCAATCTATATCTTCCCTTTTTTAGTGTGAACCTGTCCCCCTTGTCCTATCACTAGAGTCACTCGTAACGATGTTGAACGTTACTGGGCCCAAAACAGACCCTGGGGAACAGCCCTTGTAGCTGATCTCCACCTGGACAAGTATCACTCCCAGCTCAGCTGAACAGGTCTGGTGTGTATATTTGAATGATTTCTATTAAAAGGTTAAAAGTCGCTATGGAATAGGACCACAAGTCAAAATTAACAACCTGCTCTGGAAGCAACTCGTTTTTCCATGCATCACTTCCCTCCACCTTCACTTGACAAAGGCTCACAAGCTGTAGGCAGCAAATCCCTTCCCATGCAGCACAAATTGTTCTTACAGGAGGAGTGTCAGCTCCTCTTACAGGAGGAGTGTCAGTGGGAACTCAGGGTGGGAGTAGCCCAGGTGGGACCTTGAGGCACTGAGGCCAGTTTCCAGCCTTCTGCACAGCATTATTTCTCTGTGTCATAGAATCATTAGGGATTGGAAGGACCTCAAAAGATCATCTAGTCCAATCCCCCTCCCACAGCAGGATCACCTAGACCAAGTCACACAGGAACACATCCAGGCGGGTCTTAAACTTCTCCAGTGAAGGAGACTCCACAACCCCCCTGGGCAGCCCCTTCCAGTGCTCCATCACCCTCCCTGTGAAGAAGTTCCTCCTTACACTTTGCTCCCAAATAACAGAACTCAATACAAAAACAGCAAAAACACCTACCTCAGGCATTCATGCGTCTCTATTTACCTCAGGACGTGGGAAATTCAGTTTCCATCACACGTCTCCTCAGAGAGTTAAAAACGAAAGGGTACCATTCCTACTTCATAAAGAGAGAGCTTGGAGTCCAAGTGGACTGCAAAGACTTCACAGCCAGCAGCTGAGTTTTTAGAAGTGGTTGTTGAGAATCTGTGGGTAGCCCCCAGATACTAGAAGTATAAAAAAACATTAAAAACAACAACCAAAAAAGAAGTGTCTACTTATTGGTAGGGAGGTCACAGGGAACTAGCTGGCAGTATGCAATGTTCGACGTCTGAAACTGGTCACCACCTGCATGCTGCACCAGCAGCTCCGAGGAGGTGACACAAACGAGCATCCCTCAGATAGGGTTTCTGAATTCCTTCCTGTGGTGTTACAAGAGTCACTTAGAACCTCCTTTATCAGGAGATGTTTCTGTCAGTAGACTTACTGCCCTAGCTGTTGAGAAAAGCGGACAAGACTGATAACAGAAGTGCTCTCCCAAATCCCAAAATGCCAGGTCCTGGTGGGCTGTGTGGGTTTGCACACAGATTCCCACAGCCTGGAGGCTCAGTGTGGTAGGAATGAATAGACAGATCATAGAACCACAGAATGTTCTAGGGTGGAAGGGACCTCTGGAGGTCATAGAGTACAATCTCCCTACTCAGAGACAATTCTGTCCAGGTGAGGCCGCCCAGAGCCTCATCAAGCCTGACTTTAAATGACTGTAAGGATGGAGCCCCCACCAACCTCCTTGGGCAGCCTATTCCAGCAATCAACCACCCTCACATTGAAGAACTTTTTTCTCATACCCAGCCTAAGACCTCCTGCCTCTGGAAGTGTTCCTGCAGTTTTGGAAGTACAGGCTTTCAGCTAACAGAAGAGTGTCACCACCCAAGGCAGACCTGGGAGACCACAGTCGCATCCAAAGTAAACCAGATTTGTGCACCCACGTGAAAGCACTGAGAGATAAATCACATCTGTACCTTCACAGCAAGTCCAGTCCAGGCACAGCGGGCATGTGGAGTCTGACCCAGTAAGCAGCAGGCCGAACAGACAGAGGCTTTCATCAGTCACTCTGCTGTTCTTCCTCTGCCCTTCATGGTTAAGGGTCAGGCTTCTTTGCCTGAAAAAGTGCCACCTGAGCATCCTCTCCTGTCAGCTTGGGCATGCTGGACCTTGCACTGGGAACTGGTGACCAGCCAACCTGGCAGCTGAAACAATGGGTCAGTAACCTACTGATGTGCATCTGGCCAGTATCGCTCTGTGCTGTGTTACATGGAACCAGAACTCCTCCAGCACAAGCAGCAGACCTCCTTGTCAGCTACCAGGGGATGCTCTTCAATAATTAGTTGATGGAACTTGTACTTGGGGAAATGTGAGATTTGCCTCTGCTGTGACCTTCTGTTTCTGCAGGGCTTCAACACAGACTGGCTCCAAAATGCTTGAGGGCTGGTACTAATTCAATTACAGACAGACACCCTCTCCCCAGCATCAGAAAGTCACAAAATCAGCTCCTCGACAGCCTTTCAGAGATACTTTTGTCCCCGCTCTGCAGTTGGGAAACTGAGGCATGGCAAGCGTGGGTGATCCGCACAAGACCATGCACACCAGTAGGAGTTCTGGGAAGAAAGCCCAGATGCTTCTGGCAGATTGGGACACAGGCAAATATTTCATCCCCCTTTGGCAGGCTACGAGTGCTCTTCTCTTCCCCTCCCCACACAGAGTGTGCCACAGAAACAGCCTTTGTGCTCCCCAACTCGCCTCTAATGTTTCCAAGATCACTGCGAAAGTTGGGTGCAGTCGCTCCAGAGTGCTTGTCCAGTCAGCGTGCTGGTTCTGCTTGCTGCTAGACTGGGCTTCTCTGGTCCTCAGCATTCGCCAGCTGCTATCCTTTGGATCAGGATCAGTCTAGAAAGGCTGTCCTGGCCTTTCCAGTTGTGTTTGGCCATTGCAGAGACCATAGTGATGGTCACGAGGAGCACAGTTTCTATCAGCTTTGCAAAAAACGTCACATTCTGATTATAGCTACAGCTTCTCCCCTTTGCTGCGACAAACCCGGGGCAGAAAGACACACCGGCCCCTTCGCAAACCACAAGAGGGTCTGAAACTGTCACTTTGTTATGACGCTGCCTTTTGGCTCAAACCCGTCCTGAATCCTATCAATGAAGAACAAAGAATTTGGAATGAACCCAGGACAATCTGTGAGCCCCACAGACGGCCGTCAAACTGTGTGGGGGCTCTCTGGTGTTTTTTCTTGGAAGTCCTCACCTTGAAAGTGGTCAGAAGTGACCACAGGGGTTGCACAGCCACCATTACCCTGCTCCCCCCTGCCCTGCAGGACCAGGGGTGGTACCGCATCCTCTCCCCATACTGATGGTGAGCTGAACCAACAAGAATGTGAAGAAAATGTGCCAAAGCCGCAGACGGGAATGAAAATCAAATCCCTTTCCTCACATCGGCGTTAAATTTTTACTTCTTTACAAGGTGGAAGCTGGGTGGAAGGGAAACGAACCGATTAGATAACGGACGAGAACGGTGAAGAACCCGCAAACCCAGGTCGTGCAGTGCCCTCCCGTGGCTGCCTGCGGAGCATCTCCAGCGCACCCAGCGCCACCGGCGGCACCGGGGAAGGAGCCCGCTCCAGATGCCATCCAGGTGCGTTTGCTCACTTCCGCTGCCTTTCCCCGGCACTTCACGCTTGGCTGCTGGCTGAACGATCACTTTGACATTAAAGAGCGGTGGGATATTCCCCACAACCCCCAGAAAGTGCGCTCCGTGGGCTGTGTAAAAGCCAAGGGAAACTGCACTGTGTTAACTGTCCTCTGCAATGTTTACAGAAACTAGCAGAGAGTCTTGCGACAGCTTTTAACGACTCTGGCTGCAGTAGTGTTGTTCTCCGAGTTTAGCCCCGTATTTTCCCTCAGAAGTACGCAAGAGTGGCCAGAAGGATTCCTGGGCTGGGCACAGACAGGATACATACATATATATGGGATGTATATACCACGGTCTTACTAATTTTCCCACGCCGTTGCCAAAGGGGTGGGTCTGGGCTTCTCAAGGCTATTGGAATCTTTATTTCACAGCGTTTGATCCAGCAGCCTTTTTGGCAGGTGGCGCATTTGTGGCCAACACTGAGGATTTGGAGTGGTCCAGCAATCCCAACTGAAAACTTGGCTGCACTTTCCAGGATCCTGTTTCCCACTTTTGCCAGTTGCTGATCTACAAACTGCTGCACTGCTGCCACCCCCGTGCCTTGTGTTCCTGTGACAACACCAGGAAGATGTGCCTTCACCACAGAGATGAGAGTGGAAGGTCAGCTGGAGGACAGGTTGCCGCCAGCAGCAGTGTTAGGGCAGGTATGGTCATTTCAGGCCAGGTTCTCTGCTGAGGATGTCCCCACCAGGGCAGGGTGGCCAGCAGCTCATGGTCTCTCCTCTAGTGACAAGACATAACTAAAATGAACAACAGAGCCACACGGGCAACACCTTGAAGAATGATGTCGGTCTTTCTTGTAGCTTCTTCCAGAGGATCCTGTCAGATTTCTTTCCATTTTCTCTGGGAAAGCAAGCAGGGATATTTACAGACAAAGCACTCACTGCTGGATCCTCTCCTGGCAGGACAGTCTGGCTGCACCAGCAGGACTATGGGGGCACATGATGATGTGCTGGATACTCCTAAACAAATAGGAGGCAGTGGAACTGCAGAAGCAAGCTGAAGGCACATAAGGTAGAAGCCCAACTTCAGTCCTACCCAAAGATGTTTTGCTGAATGCAAAGGGAATAATTTTTTTTTCTGCTTCCTCAAGCCTGGCTGCTAGAGGGTGAAGAACCAAGCAGAGAAGCCTGGAGGAAACAAGACACATCTGCAGGAAGTGCTGTAATGGAAGTCCTGGCATAGTTCAGTTGGCTTGAAAGTTAACCTGGCTGCCTACCCTATGCCAGGGAGGTTAGAGGAGAGGGATCCGCACTTTAACTTACAAACATGGTTCCTCATTTCAAGTTCTGCACAAGCACAAAGCCAACAATATTCTGAATGCACACCAAACAAGGTGCTGACTGAAGTAGGCCAGGAGAGGGGCATCCCAGGGTCCAGCAGCTCCAGTCAATCACTCATATCTGTTTTGTTTTGTTCACATGTCAAAGAGAAAAAAAACTGCCTTACCCAGCAAAGCTGCCTGTGCTCATGTTTGCAGTGGCCTGGTGACATGGGCTGCCCCCACTCCTGTGCACAGGCAGACAGGCTCAGACTGGCACTTCTGTTCAACAGAGATTACAGAGAGCGAGAACAAAAAAACAGCTAAACAGGGACTTTGCTGGGCCTTTCCTTACTCAGGGCGCTGTTACACCAGATCCAAATCAGGGTGATTGACGCCTCAGTTGTCATTTTAACCCCAGCACCAAAGTCTGGGGATGTGCAATTAATAACCAGCCCTGTCACCTCCCCGTAAGCAGGGGCTCAGATAAGAGGCACAGTGTGAGGCTGCCACTCAGACCAGGGCTGCCTCAAACTTGCTTCCCTAAAAATATTTTCACTTTCAAGCATCCTTCTGTCTTCAGTGTGGATGGAAACAGGAAAGTTTATTAAGATTTGTTAGCAGAAACGCTGCAGGATGACTGGTTCAGTCAGCACGGTGCATACGGAAAGGCTGCCCCGGAGGGCAGCATCCAGCAGGCTGCAGGGAAGCGCTCAAGACAAAATAAATTACTTATGTCTCCTCTGAGTCATTCCAGCCCTGCTTCAGTATCATTAAATTTAATCACCAATGTTTGTAATCAGGGCTGTAGAAATTATGATTTTATAAACATGTTTACCTGAATATTAAATATTTTATTTACCATTTCCATCCTTACCCTGTTTTCTTCTCCTTCTTCTCATCAGGTCAGCCTCTTTGCCAGCATCAGCTACTTTGAGATGGACTGAAGCACCACTGCAATTAAACAAGCTGTTTCATACAGGCTTTGTGAACAGGAACCCCCTTGCTGCAGCTGCTCGGTTTCTGTTATCACATATCATGGTCTTAAATATGATGGAGACACCTTCCTCTTCCTCTCCAGAGTTCTTACATTCTACTGGGTAGAACTTTAAAACTTGATGTAACAACCATTAGCTCTGCACGTGTCACATTATTGTTCACCTTCTGCATCCACCCTCCTCCTGTCAAAACCTTGTAGGTCACCCCACATGTGCCCTTTTTCTCCACCAGCCACAGCTGTTTGCCAGCCAGCATCTCATACACAGGGTCCTGCCTGACGCTGCCTGGCTCAGGCGAGGTGTGTTTCCAGAGCTCTCCAGAATTCATCTATTTATGAATTTAACAAAATAGGCATAACAGCAGGTGAGGCGACTCAGTACCTGACTTACCCATCTTGTTAGCCAGCTCCAACACCAAAGACACCAGTCAGCAACCACGTGCCACCCATTCTGGGTTCCGGTTCCTTGTAAAAGTACGAATATTCTCATGGCTTTCCGTAAACTGATTGGGCTATCTTTAACCACTTAGCTAAGGGATTTGATACTGTGAAGAACTTACTTAAGCAGCCTTTAAAACATTGCTCTTCACTGGGATCCCCAGCTGGGTTGCAGGTGCATCAGGTTGAGTTACTCCCCCCGACTCGCCACCCCCCCTTCTCTTTAGTTAGAGTTTACTTTCAGCATCACAGCAGGAAGCAAATAAATAATAGCTGTTACAGCTAGAAAATCTTTGTATCATCATCAAACTTTTACAAGCCCTTGGTCTTCTGCAGGGCTTTAGTAGCTGGTTATGAGCTACTATGAAATCCAGGCACTTCCAAAATAACATCTGCTAAATGCATTAAAGAAAATGTAAGCTTTGGAATAACTTCCATGGGAATAGCAGGGCTGGCACTGGTTTTAGCTGGGAGAGCTTTTCCTGCTCAGACGGCTGGAAGCCTGAGAAGGCAGAACAGCTTCAGTCCCACCTTTAAAATGTGTAACAGTACTCTGCGGCCGAAATACTTCAGGGCAGTTTTCTGGAGCTGTAAAAGCACAGGGGCTTCACAACTTGGACAACAGCTCAGGAGAACACAGACTTCACCCCCCCACTTCCTCAGCAGTGGAACACTTGGGAGCCAGCTGCTTTCAACACGATGCTTCCTTCACCAGCAAACGTTTGTATTTCCGCTTCCGCATTGTCCTGTGACCGTGAGTCGCTGACCATCTTCAGCACTGGGACCCGAAGTAGGGCAGAGAAAGGCAGAGCTATAGGTGTTACTTTCCGTGTGCTCAGCTCTGGGTCTGCCAAGCGACAGCGAGCGTGTTGCTCCACCTCCAGGCACTCTGGATCCTCCTGGGAGCAATCTGCAGTCCTGGCTGCAGTGGCTGTTTCATTCACAGAATGAATTAATGGGGTTAACGGGGCTGACGAGGAGCTGCAGCGACAAGAGCTGTGTTAGCACGCAGTGAAGTTCCTATGGTGAGAAGTCACTGGTTGTCATGGTGCATCAGTGCATGCAAAACTACTGCCATTTCTCAGCCCTTAAACCAAAGCTTCAGGTGGCTCCCAAACAAATGCTGCCTTCCGAATGACAGTGAGGAGTGGCCCAGCCTCAAAGTCCTCACACCTGGGCAGAGAAAATGCAGCTCCTTCTGCTGTCTGTATGTGCAGCACAGCCCCAGCTGCTGCAGATTTTGCTGTGAAGGACAGAGAGAGGTCCTCTGCTTGACAACAGCCCATGTCTCCTGCTCATCTTATTATCGTGTCTCATGTTTATCATGTTAAATCATTACCTTACTGTTTTGACAAACAAGGCTCCATTTTAGACCCTCAACTTCCACCCTAGAGTGATCCACACTTCTCTAAGACCTTGCAGTCCACACAAAGTACATCTGTTAGTCACATCTTTGATATTCTCGTGTACTGCTTGTTATGTCCGTCCTTCCTTCTGCGAGTCCATCTACGGGCTCTTCCTGTATCTAATTCCAGTTTCTTGCTCTTGGTTTCAAGTCTCTTGACAACTCAATCTTTCCAGTCTTGTCTATTACTGTGTCTCAACAGGGACATTGTGAAAATAGACTTGTTGGCTTGTTTGAAGCACTCAGGAACCCTGCTGATGGCTGCCACAGAGAAGCTCATGAGGAAACTAATCACTCTGTTGCCACTGTAGAGTTGGAATCCTGTGCAGTAAGTAAAGCTTGGGAGGTCACACGTCAACGGAAATCAGCACCAGCTCATCATTAATTTGCTTGTCTTTACTTGCTGCTCCCAGTGGGGCAGAAATCTTACAAATTTAAAAAAAAAAAGTAAGAGAACTGAAGTCTACAACTCGACACCTACACAAAATGAGGTGGCATCAAAGCTACATGGGCAAAGGAGCGCTGGCATTACCTAACCACACTCTGCTCAGCGTTACATCCTCCAGTTCCCTTGAACAGCTTCTCCTGTCTGCAACGACATGTCATCTCACCAAAAACACTGGATCAAAATAGAGGTGATGGCTCGGCTTCCAAGAAAGTCATGGCCTTTTTAGGGTGGGATTCAGCCTGGGATTGAGAGGTGTTAATTCTGCTGACAGAGTTCACTCCAGAGCTTCAGGTTCGCTGTCACTCACAAAGATCTGGGCCATGCAGTCAGCACGGCAGGGCCAGATGAGCTCAGACATGAGCAGACGCTTCTGCTTCGCTGAGGAGCCCTGAGGCTGCCCTGATAGTATTTCCACTCTGGACCTGGCCCATGGCTTTTCAGGGAACATTTCTGTGCAGTTCCCTTAAGAGTGCTGTCCCAGGGCACCCTCAGACCACCTGCTTCCATCTCATTACACAGAAAACACAGGCTTCCTCACCTGTGTTGTTCTTCAGTTCTCTCTGAAGTACGGATCAGGTTTACCACCAGTTACTGTGACTGACCAAATGCTTGTGGGCAAAGCTGCTGCCAGCAGCAGCACAGGCCCACACAGCCCAGAACCACTGTGGGACACCCAGACCATTCCCACACACCTTAATCTCACGTTCCTGCAACTGGTGGATAAACAGCCTTTGTGAGTATTTCATGAAGGCACAAGTTCATTGCAACAGAGACCTGACCTTGGCAGGGCTCTCAGCTCTGGGACTAGCTCTTCTGAGCTTGCCTTAATGTTTCAAGCCCTATGCACAGGTTTCTGACAGCTGTGTTTATCAAACACCCACATTTCTTGACTTCATGGAGAACAAGTCTATAAACATCAGCCTCACTGGCCACAAGGCAATGAACTGAAGGCAATGAAAGGGACTAAAATCCTGTTCAGAATCTAGTACAGGGCTGGGCCTGACTAGTCTTTTTTCTTAATCACTTTTGTGTTCAGGCAGCTGAAGTGCCTGTGCAACACTGACAAAGAATCACAGGATCACAGAATTGTTTAGGTTCGGGGAAGACCCACAAACTAGGATTTAATGTCAAACCTACAAACTGGGGTTTAATGTCAAACCTCCATGGGGTATGAAGGTACCTTAACAGCCTCATACTTTTATCAGCTGCACACTGCTGCCTGTGTTTCTTCCAGTGAGGCCCCGTCTCCTGTCATGCAGTCCCAGTCCTGTGTTTGGGGCACAACGCTGACTCTGGACGAGCATTTGCACCTGCAGAAAGATTTCCAACACATCACACAACAGAACTTACCAGTACAGGCTTTGGGTCAAGACCAAAGCTTAGGCACTGCTGACAGTTCTCTTCTCAGTATTAGCGCTTTCACACTGGTAGCAGTAGCCACAAAACAGAGAGAGGGGGAAGCAGGGACCCCTCCTCGTGCCCAAGTTTAAGAGCAGTTCTTCCTCCTGCGCTGGCCCCTGAAACCCTTCTTGCAGCGCCCAGGGCACAGGCAGGCAATGGCAGAGTGACCCCATGCAAATTGAGCCGGTGGCTAAAGTATTTGCCTGGGGACATGAGGGTTTAACTCTGTGGCCATTAAAGCCCTCACACTTCAGAGAACACCTTTAGTTCACAGCTCGACAGAGACAGGGTCAGAATAAGGACAGGAACCAGAAGGGTATTTTAGATCCATTAGTTATAATTTACACACCAACGACATACGGCATAAAGACAAAATATACAGATCTTCATATCGTTATCTACATGGATCACCACAGTGCACAAGTCCAACTTATGTTACAATAAAGTGTACAGTTTAAATATGGCTTTATAAACTAGTGGGAATAACAGGGCTAAAATGACGTGTGGCTCACAGCAGTTCATAGACAAACACCACAGCGCAGCTACAGCATTACAGCCTCACTCAGCAGTGTGTTCCTTCAGTCTTTCAACCTCCAACACCACCACTAGCTGGACACATCCCTCCCCCCACACCCATCCACCCAGACATTGTTTTGCTGGATTGCACACCCCAACAAATGAAACTTTGGGACTGACATTCTTCAAGTACCCTGGAAAATAAAAGCCCTGTGCATCTGAGGAAAGATTCATCGTGAGAACAAACTAAGAGGTGAGGGAAGAACGCAAACAGTGCCCAGTGAGAATAACAACATGGCCAGTGGCAGTTAACAGCTGCCACATCTTGTTTGCCTTACTGCCCCCAGAATGTAAGGCAAATTTTGAGGCGAGAGGAACTTCTTCACAGGGAGGGTGACAGAGCACTGGAACAGGCTGCCCAAGAAGGCTGTGGAGTCTCCTTCACTGGAGACATTTAAAACCCGCCTGGATGTGTTCCTGCGTGACTTGGTCTGGGTGATCCTGCTGTTGCAGGGGGATTGGACTAGATGATCTTTTGAGGTCCCTTCCAATCCCTAATGATTCTATGATTCCACACAGAGGAAGAAAAGAAGTGGTAAATTTCTGTCACTTGGAAGCCCAGTCCAAAACTCTGGCTCTGCTGAAGCAATGTCAGCAACTTTGGATGCAGAAGTTTTTTCTGCAGAAGATGAAAGGCTCTCAGAAGTGAATGCTACATCTCAGATATATTTTGTTGAGCTGAATGTGGAAATTACGAGAGAGAATTCTACAACCCTTTTGCTGCATCAGACTAAAGGCCCACAATGATCTCTTCCAGCCTCACAAGTCAGGAAGCAGGACAATCAGGACCTAGCACTGCAGTGATACACAATGTTGTGATCAGCCAAGGTTCCTGTGCTGTACAGAGACACCACCTCTCCTCCAAACATCTCGGGAAGCTGCAGAAACCTCCGCTGAGGAGGACTCCACATCAGAGCACTTCCACAGGGAAGGAAGGCAAAAGCAGCCCTCTCTGATGGCCATGAAAGGGAGAGCTGTCAGAAACTACTGAGGCAGAGCTGATTCATGTTGGAACACTTCTCCCCACCAAGGCAAAGCTCTAAAGAGTAGGGACATTGGCCTGAAAATTAAAACCCATGCTTCTGACAGCAACCCACATGGCACAGGGCAACACCTTCCCTCAGTGGTGTGTCCAGGTAGACACAATGGCCCATGCTCACTAAGTCAGAGGAGTGCTTGCTGCAAAGCACTGCAAAGGCTCCAAACCCAAACAGTTCCTTGTCCCTGCCCTCTGCACACAGGAAGCAGGTGACTGTGAGCACAGGCTCAGGACACCAGCGCGACAGCAGCCTCACCAGAGCCGTGGCTACCAAAAGGAACTTTGTGCCACCACGTTGAAGAACGATCGCACAGACACCTGCAGCGCTTACCAGCTGCTGAAACACACTCCAGACATTCAAAGGTACCTCTAATCCTCTTGGTCCTTTATGGGAATAAATATCTCCTGATGGGTCAGACCACACGTACAGGCATGGCTCAGCTACACAATCTATACGCACCTGCCAGCCCAGGGGCCACCCAAGGTAATTCTGCACTTAGGACTAAATGATAAATTATGCTCCCTATCACAGGCAGTATTTGGGGACAGCGGGGGTTGGGCTGAACAGCTACTTGTCAGAAAACAGGATCAAATTCTTAGTCAACCACCCAAGGACAAGATGCACTTGAATCCATTGCCCGCCACAGCAATGTCACTTGGTGAGCTGCCCTGAACACATCTGCTCACTCCACGCTTTCCCAGCAGGCAGTAAGGCTCAGGATCTGACAGACACAGCCCTTTCCACGAAAGCAGCAAGAAACTGTCAGGAGTACTTGAGCAGACATCACTGACAAAAGGAAATCTGTGCCGGCTATGTTGCCGCAGAAATATTCCAGGCAATATTTTTTTCCAGGAGAATACAGATCTGGAGGGACATCACCATGGTTTTGAAGATCAAAACGTGTGTCCTGCAGTGCTATAACTGGATGGAAATAATCCCCCAGATCTGAAACATCAGGTTCAGTTTGGCTTTTAAATCAAGCACCACGTCGGCAGGATTTTCTGTAGGATCTCTACACCCCAGCATCTGCTTCCCCGACTCGGTAGCAGTGAGCTCTGCTGACAGAGCCATTGAGTCTGAGAGGGGTAAACAAACCCCTTCTGCCATGACAGAGCACACACTGCAACCCACACGACAACAACAGGCTGCTTCTCCTTCTCATCTCAGCCCTACCCAAAACACAAGGCTTGCCTTAAACTCCAGAGTTTGCTAAAAGCAGCACAAGCCCAATCACCCATCCTGTTAACACAGCCTTCCAGAAGCAAAGGCAGTAACCCAGGAGGAACAGGGCTGTCTTCTCACCTTGTGAGGAAGGCAGAGCTTCTACCTGGCCCCAGGTTCAGCCCAACTCCTCCTGCAGTGACCCACTCATTGGTACCCTCTCACATCCCACCTTCCTTTCTCCCACAGACTGCCACCTCCCCTGACCACCCAAGGGCCACCTGCACTAATTTGGGGAGGGGCCTGACAATGTGGAGGAGCCTCCTCTAAGGACCATGTACTGCCAACTACCCAAAACACCCAAAACTCTCAGACACCTCACAAACATCCAATTCCTGTGAACTAGGGTCCCTGAACCCTTCCTAGCATCGCTCCACAATGAGTGTGCAGCCACAGCAGTGGGACCCCCAGCCAGGGAAAAACCTTAGGTGGTCTGTTTCCCCTCTGGCACAACATTAACACATGGCGCCTGCTGCTTTCCACCTCCGGCTTGGAGCAACCACCTAAGCTCACCACCTGGGCAGCCAGCACCCTGCAGCTGTCACAGGTTTCAAGGCTGCAGAGACATCAGCAGCATGGCCAGGACCTCTGGCACCCCTACCACGGACCTGGCTGGCTGTTTTGGTCAGCAAGGGAAAAACCAACAAACTAAAAAAACACCCAAATTAAAAAAATAAATACATTAGAGAAAATAAAAGATGTTCTCCAGTATTTTCAGTTCCGTATAGCCCCTCAGCACTAACATTAACAAAACAGATGGTCAAAGAGGAGAAAAATAACAAAACCACCAAAACTGCAGAATGAAGACTATTGTTGCTCTTCTAGCAGTATTTTGGAGGATCAGGAAACTCCATTCTGTTCTCTCTTTTGCAACAAAACTCCTTCCCCACACAAACCAAAATGAAATGAAGGAGCACTTTTCCACAGATGCTAACAAAGCTTGTTTTCTTTTTAATATCAACATTTTTTTTCCCCCCAGAACACTTCACCAAGACCAGCTTCCACATGAAATAAGCTTGGATTCAATCCTCTTACAGAGGTCTAACAGTCAAGTACTCATTTCCAGAAGGGATAAAAAACCCCCAAGGATTTCCTGTCAAACCTGGGCAACACACTACACCTGTAAGTTCCTACAGAAGGGCCATTTCCTAATCTCACCTCCACTGTGAAGCACAGCCAAACCCAGTAAACACAGACTTTATTGAGTCAGCTGTACGGAGGAGAAAGGCAACTGACTTCTGCCCCACTGTAGCCAGAGCAGTCCCTCAGAAAGGGAAGGTATGAGAAGAGCTACAAAGTACATTCACCCCACTGATTACCACCCTGAAATGTTTAGCTGGCCGCTTCATTATGTAGCCCCTTCTGACCCTCTTCTCCACCCTCCCCAGGCCAGTCAGGATGAGGTTCAGCCAGTTACTGGAATCAAAAGCAAAGGCTGCCAGTGTGACTGCAAGCACAGCCCGATGGTGCAGGTCCCCACGCCATGGCATGGCAGCATCGGCCAAGGGCCAGTAGATGAATGAGGCCGCAGGGTGACACCAGCTCTGCTCCACATTGGCGTCTCCTGTCTCTGCGCCCACCCAAACCCCAGGTCTGCCTTCACACACATGGGAAGGTGAAACAGCCCCACCGCCCGCTGGTTAACTCCCTTTCCAGGATGCTGGGAGGGCTGCTGCCATGGGCAGATGTGTCAACCCATCCAAATTATAAAGGTGACACTGCCCACTGAACTCAGGCTTGTCTTTCAGTATCTGTAACTCATGTCTGGACTCAGCTGCCTCAAGCACACCCTCCCGAGAATTGAAACATGGGGAAAGCCACAGGTCAGTGAAGGAGAGCATCACCCCAGGAAATTCCAGCATACGTGATTCTGAAGCAGCTTTCTGAGGTGAACACCTTCCATCTAGAACACCAATACCCATCAATACTCTGCTAGCTGAAGCCATCCTGACCTGGCTATGGAGTTCCACAGCCACTTTAGGCCATGACTTCTGTGCTTTCCTAATAACTTTCCTGATAACTTTCTGAGTTATCCTCTTGGGCCTCAGCCCTGTGCTTAGTTTCCTGAGAACGATCCCGAGTAACTGGATAGTACCTTACCCAGAGAGGCTGTGGAGGCTGCCTCTGGAGACATTCAAACCCTGCCTGGATGGGTTCCTGCATAATCCACCCTAGGAGAACCAGCTCCCACAGACAGATCTGCAGAGTCCCTCCCAACCCCCACCACACACTGGTACTGTGATACTGCAATCTTTCTCCTGTTCTGGTTCACTTTGCAAATGATACTTGTCCACAACACCAGAGGCCGTTTACCAGAACACAGCTCCAGGAACATGCCTGGGAACTGAGGAAAAAGGTGTGAACTCACACCCAGCTCAGACCATGCACGCTTGCCAGCTCTTGCTTCAATGGCTCCCACGCATCACCAGACCTGGGAACTCAGTGCAGACAGGTATCTCTCCTGGCTGAGTGTTCCTCTGCAAGACACACCCCAAGCTTCACCGAGATGCGTTCTCTGAACGCTGGAGTTACTTGAAGCTCCAGATCACTAGCGCTGCCAATGATTAACACACCACAGCAGCCATCTGCCCTGTCTGCTTCTAGAACATACAGCACAGCCAATACATCACGAAAATTTTGCTGAGGAATCTCAATTCACCCAACTGTAATTCACTCAGAAAACCATAATTAAAATTTTGTAATAGGCCACCACTAAATCTTCAGACAAATACCTGCTTTTATATGAGAGTTCACAAACACCACAGCTGCATCTATGGTCTACAGACTTTATCTCTACTGAAAACCAACTAGTCATGGCCAAGAAACACTGATGTGCACGCCTACCTTCAAAGTGTTAAGTAAATCCAGTGGACACACTCTCACCTCCACCCTGCTTTTAGGGAGACACAAAGCACGTCAGCTAGATCATTCTAGATTTGAGGCTCCAGGTTCATGTACGTCCTGACAAAGATGCTTTCAAATCAATTCTAGTCATGCTTTTGGCTCTGGAAATCCCCACAGAAGCAGATGCTGACACAGCTGTTCTATCCCAATTGCCGTCCTGTGCATCAGCTCCAGGGACTGTGTAGTGCATGCCAACACAGTGCCCAGCACCCACTGAAGTACCTTCCCAGGCAGCTCTAAAGCATCTGACTGCTCAGGACTACATGTTGCATGTACACAGCAACTCACACCTTGCTTGGCAAGCTCTGTGGGTCTGACATGCGTGTTGGTAAAGAACACAAAGTACCCAATGCTGAAATGCACCAGACTTCTAGCAACAAATCCCAATTGTTCAGCAGTCAGCAGCAGGAAGTAAAAACATAACAACAACTCAAAAACACAGAAGACATTCAGCCAACAAGCATTCCAAATGGGTGTTTGAGAG
This sequence comes from Rhinopomastus cyanomelas, assembly GCA_013400115.1. Taxonomy (NCBI): domain Eukaryota; kingdom Metazoa; phylum Chordata; class Aves; order Bucerotiformes; family Rhinopomastidae; genus Rhinopomastus; species Rhinopomastus cyanomelas. The sequence continues at coordinate 405,626 of VXBP01003270.1, read as the reverse complement.
ATTATACACTGGAACTGGCATTTGTTTCTGGATACAAAATTCTAGAGTAGTGATTTCAATCTTCTGCAAAGAACACCGAGAAGCTTCTTCCTGCAGGAATGTGCTTTCTTCCTGCCTTCTCTGACGACCTCCAAAGGAACCAAAAGCAGTTCTTTCCTGATGGCACTGCAGTAACATACGCATCCAGAAATGTGGATAGCTGTCAAATAAAATCCCCCTTGGAAACTCCACCAAATCACTTTCTTCCATAGAAGAAAGGTGTGCCATTCATGCCTCTTCCATTTTCTGTCCCCAACCCCAGTCCTGTAAAGATAACACGTCAACACAAACCAGCTCTGAGCAAATGCCCCATGCCCTGCATGTCTGTCCCACCCAGCTGCAGAACCTGGTTTTGAACACAAGCCAAAACATAGATAGGAAGATCCTGTTGCCCTCTGGCCCCCCAGTTGCTCACATGTTTTCAATAGCTGTTTCCCTTGGTTCCGCCTGAACAGTTACACAAAAAAGAAATAAGGCTAAAACAGTCCAGGTAGCACGTAACAGCAGAATCAAGCAAAATGGTCATTTCCAAAGTGGTATCAACCTCTTTCCAACCTGAAGGAGTAAATAAATTAGACGGATCCCAAGAAACAGCTTGTCTGCAAAATGGGAGATGCCTGTACGCATCACTTGCATTGTTCATGATCTCTGTACTCATCCATGTCCACGTCTGAATCGAAGAGGGAGTGTCCAGTGTAATCTGTGTCAGGAGTTTGAGAAATACTGTTCCCTTCTTCATCAAATGTTTCTGTCCTTGAATAAAAACTGAAGTCCTGCAAAGGGGAGTAAGTCTTGCTTGCTTCGCTGCTCTCCTCAGATTCGTACAGAGTGTTATCATCATCGTGGTGCCATTCTGGCCAAAATTTCCTCCTGATTCTCTCACAGTACATGGCAAGGTTAATCAGCTCACCTGCAACACAGCACAACAGACCCCAGTCAGTAACCCTCTAACTCACCTGCTGATGCACAAACACATTAGCACTGCCTGCAAACAAATCGTGCAGGTTCCTTCCAAAGGGGTTTCAAAATGCCAGAATCTCACTTGTCCTCTTAACGGCTCTGCAAACTGCACAGAATTTAGTACACGGACTGGTAACCTACATACAGCAAGAAGGGCTACACTGGGATGGCCTTCCCCAACTTGGAAGTGTGCGTTCCAAAGCAGCGATCCCAAACTCTAGCCCGACAGAATCTGATCCTATACCCGCACAAGACACGCGTTGCCTAAACAGTGACTTTGCGCTTCCCACCACCAGATGGCAGCGTTGTCTACAAAACAACTCATTCAGCGTCTTCCTATGGTCAGCTAGGCAGCCCCTAACGCTCCCGGCCTTAGTTCTTTATGCCTTATGTTTATGCATGAATGGACGCTAGAAGTTACAAGCAACGTCGAATATCAAAGGGAAAGCAGTGTATTAATGGGTATGTGCATGTGAAGAGAGCACTCAAAATAGCTACATGGGTGAATGTATACAGAGAACCACCCATACTGCTCTGGTATCAGCGTCTATAACCATCTACATATTTTTGTTAGACAAACTAGTTCAATAAGCACAGTGTTCATTCTGGAAAGCCATGGATGCTACAGAATCTTATCTGCAGTTCCAACCCCCCTGCCATGGGCAGAGACACCCTCCACCACACTAGACTGCTCAAAAGCCCTATCCAGCCTGGCCTTTGAACACATCCCGTGATGGAGCATCCCCAACTTCTTTGGGTAACCTGTTCTACAGTCTCACCATATTCACAGTGAAGAGCTCCCCACTCATGTACAGTCTAAACCCACTCTCAGTTCAAAGTCACTGCTGCTCAGCCTATCACTATCAACCGCTGTAAAAAGTCAGTCCCCAGTTCTCTTGCAGGCCCTTCTCAGACACCAGAAGGTTGCAACCTCGTAGCCCTTTTTTGCCTCATTAGCACCTTCCATGCAAAAATAGTTCCACGTGCTTAGATCTCTCCACAAGGGAAAAAATAAATTGTGGGAAGAAGTGTGTTAGTTTCCGACTAACTAATGCAAAAGCACATGGCTACAAAGCCAATCTGGACTTTTCCCTTGCTCAGCACCTTCAACAACAGTAAAAGGTGTAACTTCAGTGGGACAATAGCACTTGCAGTTCTACCATCAAAGAAACCACTCAGCTCAGCAGAATTTGGCTCACAGCCTTGCTTCTGTCTTGTCTTACTTCACCCAGCGCTCATTGCTTACAGGTATTCAGACTTTGCTATGTTAAACAGGGAAAACATCAGCCACAGGAACAGAAACAATTACTATGCAGAGCATTAAAGAGAAAACAAGCAGGAATTTTAATAGAAAACAAAACTGCAGGATACAAATGCTGTATCAAAGCCATGAACAAACACCTGTGATGCAGCCTTCAAACATCCTTACAAGGTGCTCCAGGTTTAAGCACTACAAATGCCAAGAGCTTTTCATCAGAGATCACTTAAAGTTTCTTACCTTTGATAAGTCTCTCAGGTCGAGACCCTGGTAGTGTCCACATTGCCTGTGCCAGATGCCCAAAGACTGTGGCATCAACAGTGGAAACAGTTGGTCCCATAATGTACTTCTTGTCACCTGTGAATACAGCAGCAAATATTTCTCCACCGGATGTCACTGCTCCCCGGTTTACATAAAACAGAAGTAATTCATTGCCCGGTTACGTATTTTCTTTTGCTGAAATCATTTAGCTGAAAAGACTCACTGGTTCAAAGACAGAGATATGATGCTGAATAAGGTTCAGCAGGCAAAATCCCTAACTGCAGCCTCCCCTGTGCTCAACATTTATATAACAAGGTCAGTTACAGCCACCGCTGGCCAAGCAAACTCCTCCGCTCATCACAGCTGGCAGCACACACACACACTGCACCACTTCTGCTGCTTCTGCCATCTTCTCTGCAGCCACTAAGGCTCTGAAAGCGGGATTTTCTCCCTTGTTACAAAAAATAATGCCAAAAGCAGCAGGTCCCACTCCATCTCTGGTGGGTGCAGATCCACTTTCAGGTCACCCACCTGATCATACAGAAAAGGAGAGCCGGACTCAAAGCCTTCCTCTCCCACTATTTGTTCAAGCTGAAACCTGATGCACCAGTCAGCAACTGCTCAGAAATGACCCACATTCCCAAGAGGACACTGCCATCAGCAAGACAGCACAACTCCTCCCACACAGCAGCAGTGTTAAGCCCTCAAACACTAGTTCTGACCTGGCAGAGACTACAGGGAAGCCTGTGTCAGGCCTGCAGGAAGGTGAGAAAACGGTAGCTGCTTGGGACTAGCCTGGTCCAGAGGAGGGACATGTCTGCTTTACACTGCCAGTCTGCTTATCTCCCCAGGCACCTCAGTACCACCATGGTCCTAAGGGGCCACTACAGTGCAAGCAGATGGCTGTCTAAGGTAGGGAAGTAAATCACATTAGCCACCGTTTGCAAGCAAGCATCCAGTACAGACTAGTTGCCTCACAACAGGCACAAGCGCTGGAGCACAGCCCACAAACAGGGCACACAGGTGAAATGTGTGGGATTGCAGAGCTCAGGTGAGATGGTTGCACTGTTCCTGCCTTGGACCAAAGATCTATAAACGCAGTGAGACGTGGTCTGTAATAAAATTCTTCAAATCCAGTTACCCCATCTCCTCAGGACATTCTGCTCCTGCCCAGTACAAACTGCCTGTAATTCAGTGGGTTATTAAATTTTAGGGTTATTCAGTGACTCTAGGAAGTCTGTACAACAGTAAAATGCATCGGAGTCCAGAGTGCAGTACAAGTGCTGTCCTTTCCCTGTGCTACGGAGCAGCAGGGCAGAGCTCAGAAATAACCAGTAAATACCCTCCTCTGGCCTGTCAGGTGTAATCTGAACACTGAGTTAACTCTCTCAGGATCATTCATGCTGGCATCAATCTACCCTTTGAAAAACTACACAGAAGGCAAACACTGCCTCTTTTCAGTATTTACGTGACACTGATCTCAAAATCAGTCCCTAAAACACAGTTATACAACATCACTAGGAGTAAAAGGGAATGCTATGCTGGGAAGGAACACCACCGTTTGGACCTTGCTACAGCCAAGGTAGGCAGTGCATGAGGGCTGAACCATCCGTCCCTCTGCAAACACACTGGCTCCCCAGGCACAGCATTTGCCCCTTCCTGTGCATGGAAGGACAGGGGGAAACAAAGAACTTTAGCTGTAGTTCCATAAAACCATAAATCTGACTTTAGGTCACCCTGCACTGCACAACTGGCCTCCATGCACATTCCCTCCTACCAGTTCTAATCTGTTCCCAAACCTTCCACTGAAATGTTTCCCCAGATGACTTTCCAACAGACCCGATGCCATCTCTCAGTGTTTAGTTGTGGTACCAAACCGCTCACACACCTCGCTGCATCCCCTGCCCAATCTAACCACGTGGTTGTGCTGGACTGAGCCCAACTTGTGTTGCCCAGGGATTTAAGAGCACACAGCTCCACTCTTCATGAATGCACATACACCAGAGGATTCACAAGCAGCTATTTCCACAGGAGGTCAAGAAATCTCAGTAACAGACAGACTTATGAGACACAAGGCTGGCAGGAAACTGGCACCCATTCACAACAGCACATACAGTCCACTTAGGGTAACCCAACTAGCAACAGATGTTAATGCCACCTCTGTGTCTCAGCTCTGAGTATCCCTGTCCTCACAAAACATCAAATCATTTAAAACCCGCTTGGATGTGTTCCTGTGTGACTTGGTCTAGGCGATCCTGCTCTGGCAGGGAGATTGGACTAGATGATCTTTCAAGGTCCCTTCCAATCCCTAATGTTCTGTGATTCTGTGAAAAGCCAGTTCAGGCAACTGCTGCTCTGCAACTCCATCCTCAAAATCCCCATTTACCCAACAGCCTGAATCTGGCAGAGAGCCAGGAGAACACCCACAGATTTTTAGGTACTGCCCACTCACACCTTTAAAATAATTATCAAAATGTCTAGTTTTATGTATTAGCTAGTTCCCACATTCAGCTCCTCTCACTTTCTTACCACCAGGTAGTAGGAAATTTCCACAACACAAGGCAACTACACTTGTCATTTAAAGACTGCAGGACAGAGAACAAAAAGTGCTCAATTACAGCATTTTCTTTCCTAAGGAGGTGACCCAGGCCACCCAGGGAGAGAAGGAGCATCTGCCTGCAGGATAGAATCAGACAGACTCCAACTTGAACCAGGTCAAATCTTGGACAGATGTTGATGGTGATTAACATGTGCCACAAATAATGAAAGTGGTGGCACCTCTACCTGCTGAAGCCTCATCAGCAACACTGGATGCCTTTTAGAAAGACACGCTTCAGACAAAAACAAAGACACAGGCCTCAGAACAGCAACCAGATAGTGATCTCTCTAGATGATTTATGATCCCTTGAACTCGAAGTTTTACAAAACTGAGTGCCTGTATGAACTCCAGAGACAGAAGGATACAGACTTCAAAAATGCAAGCTGAAAGACTTCTGCAGGTAATCAAGAACCTGTTTCCATTTTCTTCTGAAGGCTTTGTCTGCTCTTGGCATACAGAAATGATCACACTCACTGCTGTTCCTTCAGCATCCTGGTGCTGTCTAGTCAGAACCAGGGTAGCAAACAGCAGGGAAAGAACTGCTGTCCCTGTCAAAGCAAGTGTGGCACTGAGTGAAAGCAGCAGTGTAGACTCTACCTACAGTCCAAAGGAGACTGTGTATGAGATCAAGCTGCCAGGAAGCACTCGCAGCTGATTCCATCCTGTGGACACTGGGCAGTCAACAAACAGGGTAACTGGCTGTACATTACCCAGGAGACCTGCCAGGGTCCGCATGTCCTTCTCCATCAGCGTGTACATCTCTTCCTCCGAGAAGCGGCCAATGCCGTGGCCATACATTTCCCGCTTCACAATCCCTTTGGTCAGATGGCAGAAGATCCACTTCAGCAAATCACTGAAGGGGCCAAAAAGTGAAACCATCTTTTGTGTTTCATGAAGATTCTCCACCCATTGGCAGTAAGCTAAAGTCCTAGAAGGATGCAAAAACAAGTTAACAGCAGTGCAATACAAAATGCAGTGCCCAAAGGGTTCATTAGCTGAAGGTGACTGACTGCACAGGGAGAACAGCTGCAAAACCACCCACAAAGAACCAGCCTCTTCCTCCAACCTGCTCCCCTCGCTTTCCATACCGCTTGGCAGTAACTCTGCTCCAACATGAACACTGTAGCAGCCATTTTTCAGAAGATCTCTGCCATCCTCAGAAACTAATCACGACACAAACTTTTTAAAGTTGAAAAAACTGCAGGGGTGTTTTGTTACCTGTTTTGTTACCTCTTCACAACGCTGATTCTGTGAAAAGCACTTTCTCCAGGGCTGACGTATTTCAGGCTGCATTTCAGCTTTACTGCATGGCCAAGATGTTATTTTGAGATACCTTTTTATAAAATTGTCTATGCAGATGGAATTTTTATTACCTACATGGCTAAACACCTGATTGTGCAGGGTTGCTCTGCACAATCCCTGCTTTTCCAAAAGGATGGACCCATTCATTTTTCTTTACTAATGTGTAAAGCTAAAAAGCCTGATTTGTTGCTGTTGCCAATCAAGAAACTTACGAGAAACAAAACATTAATATGTAGCATCTCCTGACATTATGAAAGAAACAGAAAGTTGTATGATTTTTGTCACCAAGGTCCATGGATGTCAGAAAAAAGGCTGAAGACACCGCAAAGCAGACATGACAACTATACAAAGCCAAGAGGGTCTCACCACCACTGGAAGCCAATACCCAGTTTCCATTATGTTGGTAACATTCACAAACTGAAAAGCCCAGAAGTGGATTTACAAATTTGAGATTGTATGGATAAACTCAATCACAGATACAGGATAAACTAGAGAAGCTAGAGTGAAAAGCTGAAATAGCTGAAGCTGCAAGTTCACTTATGCAATTATATTAAATAATAACTTAACAATCGTACGTTCCTATTTCCAGTATGACCACAGCTCAATTTATTTAGTTTGGAATATTAATTCAGATTTACTGTTGCACGTATTTCTAATTGCACATAATTTCCTTAGGTTTGATAGAGATCACCTAATTCAAGAAAGGAAAACAATAACAGAAACAAAGTGGTCTCTCCTGGAAAACCCCAGTGAATTTCTGTTTTCAGTGTTCACTTCACCAAGCTCCTGTACATCATGGCAGAAGTTGAACTCGGCAGTACCATCAGGTAACACCTACGTTTCTCCTAGGGAAAATACATTTTCATTTTCACCATGAAAATGTTTTAATCTTTACACTTCCACAGATTTTTTTTTATCCTGGAATTAATAATAACATGAGGTAAAAGGAGAATATTTGGTCTAACTGGCCTAACACTTTAAAAAAAAAAATCCACTTACAGCTCAAATTTAGAGTGTTCCCACCAGAGCAGATGAAGGGCATTTTAGTTCTATTAAAAGCTGACCACTGCAGATGTCGTCTGCTAAGACAGATTTCTTCAGTCAGGGACAGTGAGATATGTGTAGGTTTTGCTGCAAATGCATCAACAGTGAACAATAAAATAGCACCTGCCACATCTCTGATGGCTTTTATCCTCAGCAGGTTTCTCCCACAACCTCTTGCACTATATTCATATGACAAGAGTGTCCTACTGACATCTCGTGTGCTTCAGCACCATCTTTCAAACGCTTCTGCTCTGCACAAGTCATGTTTTTCCAAAAATTTTCAGAGGGACCCACTGAAGTCACTGGGCTGGTCTCTGCACAGCAGAGTTAGGAACAAAGCCAGACCAAGTGAGGGGCACCAACACACAGGGAAAGGCATGAAGCCAGCAAGCACAGGAGTGAACAGCCACTGAAGCTCCAGAAGTAGTAACTTCAGGCAGAAGACGTAGTACAAGACTACCACACTCCAGGAACAAAGTTAAAACAAGATTAAGAAGGATGGAAAGAAAACAGGACTGAAGTACTGATGGCATTTCACAGCGTAGAATGTTTCAGTCATGTGGTCCATGAACCTGGAATATAAGGTCCCTCAGTACAGCTCTGAACAGGGAAAAACCTCTGCTGGGAAACAGTTGCAAGTACTGTCTGCACCTAAGTTATTATCACTTCACAAGGCTAAGAAAAACCTGTGCTCTGAGAGCACTGATGTGTCTCACTGCCCCAGCGTGGACCTGACAGGCAATTTGGCAACATCATTCCGCTGCTTTAGGACAACAGGCCTGGCCACAGGGAAGGACAAGAAAAAGAAGCCAAATGAAATAATGAAAAGATGAGGTTGCTGCAATGTTTTTTAAAGTCACCCCAGCCACACAAGACTCAATTGGAGCGATGGACATGCCAGCACTACTGCTCATTCCATCCACACCAGTGAGCTGGCACCAGACCACGAACAACCAAACACGTCCTGGACGGCTTTAATTTCATGAGACAGGATGAACAAGGTTTCCCACAAAGCCAATGCTCTCACACTTTAAAGCAAAAACATGTTATCCTAGCACTCACTTGCTGTGAGGGAGAAAGTCATTTAGTCTGGAAGAGGCACAGATCAGATAAGTGTTTAATCACCATCAGCACAGCAATGCAGAAGAGCAGAACCATACAGGATTTAGGTAATCCTGCTTAGACTGAACTGTCAAGCACAATCTTAGAGCATCTGCTTGTCATTCAGAGTGAGTGAAGTTGTCCTGTGTCCCAAATCTCAAACATATGTGGGTAATGAAGGCAGGTAAATGGACAAACACAGATTTTGCCCCTGAAACGTCCTGGTTCTGAGCACACGAAACAAAGCAAAAAGCAGGTGATTCAGACAGTTACAAGCACTTTTAACACTGCTTTTAGGAGGACTTTGTTCAAATAGTTCTATTTGAAGGTTCACTAATCTGTACTTCCTATCAAAACATGCTCCTCTGCATGTTTTGATCCTGCCCACCATCCCTGCGCCTAGACTACACGACTACTAGAAGCATTACAAAAGGTTGGAAAATGCCAGAAATCAGGCAAGCTGCATAACCTCCTTCAGCACAGCTATACATGACAGTCAGCACTTACTGCATGATAGAATAATTTTAAACATTAGCCTGAACTGAGCATTTGGGGAAATGTTAACACTCCCATTAGCATAAGCACATCTGTACAAACCTTAGAGTATCAATAAAGCAATGTTTTGGTAAACAGCAATGTTGCAGGGGTGAAGCAAACCTGAAGTCTAACTGTAACAGCAGCTCTGGCCTCAATACATAAATCAGAAGTGGAGATGAAGAAAATGACTCATCAGCAGTGGTGTGCCTGATACCCCCAAAGTGTTTCCACATCAAGACAAGGGGACATTCCCCAGGCATGCAAAAAGGAGGCTCTTTTGCTTTCTGAACCCATGTGGTTTGAACACCAACTGAACTAATTTGTATTCTTACAACATGCTTTTCCTGCACTTCATCCCACATCTTCTTGGAAAACAACGCAAGAAATCAGTTAACTCTGTGTGTATATACACCCCCCCCCCATAAATCAGGAAGATTGTGTTGGACAATACAGCTAAACTAATCTCACAGATTAATTTCTTTTAGCTGAACGCGATTCAGGGCTTTAGGTGCTCACTAAGCACATTAGTATCACTGACCTGAGACTGATCCCTCTCTTGTGATTAAAAGTGCCAGAAAGCACCTCATAGCCACTGCTAGGCCACCAGGAACCAGAAGCCACCTGGCCTGGCTGCCAGCAGCTCCACTGAGCCACATGCCAGTGGCAAAAGGACACAGCATCCAATGTCTTCAACCCATCTTGCAGTGATCTGATCCCATGAGCACGCTGCAGATACACTGTAACCTCAATGCATCCTAAAAGTGGCTAATGGTACCCCAACAGTTTCTGAAGGGTCAAAGGCTGCTGCAGGTAGGGAAGACAACCCAGGGCAAGTTTTCAGTAGATCACATAAGTCTGCACCAGAACCAGATCCTAGGGCAAGAGCCACAAAAATTTGTCCACTCCCATCTTCTCCCTACTGACATGGCCCAAGATACATTCAGGTTAGCAGATTTTTTCTCTTCCATCAATTTAAACTCAGCTCTAATTGTCAGGCTGCTTTTGCTTTCTCTAGAGAGAGCTCCAGCAACAGCCCCAAATCAGCCTCGTGGATGTCAGAGACCTGCTCTAATCCCAGCATCACAGAGGCTATGGCACCCACTCACCATCTCTCTGCCTGACTCCTGCCTGGGCAACCTGGAGCAGGGCAGGATGTCTAGAGGCTGAGGCTCACAAGAGCCCTGCATTGCTCTCAACTCCAGCCACAGCAGCAACCTCCACCTGTAAGAGGCACTAATTGCTGAAGATGAGCAATTACCTCAGCAAAAGCAAAACGTCTGAGGAGATGCTGAGCACCAGCCAGGATTAGCTCCAAGCAGTCACAGCACATCACAGGACATACTTTGCCACTTTGTCTTGACAAATGTACCACCGTGTTACTTATTCATGAGGAAACTACTTTGAATACTGCTGGCAATGGAACACAAATCACTCTTGGCACTGCTGCTTTGGAGACTCAATTTTATAAACCTTACTCTGCAGAAAGGCAATCACTGTTAAACATTCCTCACTGTGAGACTTCAGGACCCCATGAACAAACCTCAAGCTTCTGGTGGGAAGCAGGCAGGTTCAAGAATTGACACGAAGGGATCCCATAACCACAGATGTGATGCTGTCAGGAACCACAAATGTGGTCCTACACAGCTGAAGCCTAACTCAACAGTCATGCTTGTTAAACAGGAACTGGAACAGGCTGCCCAGGGAGGTTGTGGAGTCTCCTTCACTGGAGACATTCAAGACCTGCCTCGATGTATTCCTGTGTGACTTGGACTGGATCATCTTTCAAGGTGTCCTCCAATCCCTATGATTCTATGATAGTACCTAGAACTGCAGGGTGTGATCTCACCAACAGTGCAAACCCCTGGTACAGCCACATTGCAGGGGCATCCAGTAAGACCTACAATTGGGTGGTCTGCAGCAAAAATACACAGGAAACTCAACTGTGACCGAAGTGTGAAGGCAACTGGGATATAGAGCCAGGCATACACTTTTCTGTTCTTACTTGATCTCGTTTTGTCAACCCATTTCAATGCTACTTTCCTGGGTCAGCGCCTGAATTTGCAGCAACTGGACCCCATGCTCCTTTGTTGTCCTGTCCAAGAGCACTGATGCAATTGAGAAGAAGGCTGCAGGAACAGACAACAGCTTCACGGAGCAACGTGGGTTTTGTAATTGAGACACAACAGCAGTGTAAGTTTGTCATCAGTGATGTTATATTTAAAGCAGTTAAGTTTATGAACTGCGAAACAACGGACACTAAGGCAAGGCGATGGAGCATTAGGGGATTACACAGCCTCCTCTTCCCTTTGGCAGCTGTAACAACTGAGGAAAGGAAACCGAACCAGAAGTTCTATCTGCAGGCTGCTTGAGTCAGATTTTTGAGGCTATGGCACTGCAGAGGGTATAACTGGTACACGTCATGCTTCTTGGAAGGCAGGGATTGCATTTCTAAATCAAATCATTAAAATCTGCCTACTGAAAACTAAAAATTGTTCCCAGGAAACAGTAAAAATTATTTGAAAAATCATACATACACATGCTGCTGCTTATCTTTGATCACAAGGTGAAAGAAAAAGCATGTAAACACATTCAGTTTAAACCACATACTGTTGTGCCATTGTATTCACACATACAGATAATTAAAATCAGTAACTGTGACAGTACAATCCTCTGAATTCATGCTGAATGCTGGATTTGTCACACTCCCTGAAACCACAAATGCATCTTGTTTGCTCTTTATTAACAAGGCTGTTTCTGTATGGAGGTCACAGGAAACAGGACAGAGAAACATCCCCCTCCTGCTCCCTTCTGCTAAGCTTCAGGCAAAGGGCCCCACTCATTACCTTGCCTACACAGCACTACAATCCCAGGACAGTTATCCCCAGCCCATACTAGCACATGCAGGGAGGAACAGCAGTTGTATAGGGTAAAGAGAGTTGTGAAATTAATAACTGGGTACTCAAGCTTTCAGCAAAGCAACATCAGCACTCACATCCTGACAGCAGGAGAACACAGCCAGCTCCACCATGCAAGCTTACCAGTAGAAGTGCTCCTCCACCATTTTTGTCACAGCTCTGGAAACAGCTCTTTCATGAGGACCGAGGTGTTTGTTCAAATTCACTCCAAGCTTTTCTTCCAAAAAGTCAATAATGAACTCAGTGCCAGACACTTTCTTGTGATTGTATTCAATCCAAGGCATTTTCCCTTGAGGGGAAAGTTTTCCATCAAAATAGTTCTAAGAAAAAAAAGCAAATAAACAGGTAGACAATAAAGGCCCTTCAAGTTCTATTTCAATAAAAATAAAGCTTTTTCAGTATTCTTCAGTGTTTTTGAAGGCAACATTACTGAATAAACTTTTTTCTTTATGTTTTCAAATTAATACTCTAGACTTTACCCTCCGTGACAATCCAACAATTCAGGTAACAGCATTTCCAGGCCCTGTAAAGCATTACGCACTCACACTGGATGTCACACAGTGCAATGCAACTGAAGTACCAGACTTATTTAAGGGTTGGAGATGCTCAGATCACATGAAGATGGGGTCTGCTATCCTAAACAAGATTTTAATCACAGGTCTCAGATAAGTTTGTCTCTTGCACATTGCAGCACCATTGATGTTAAAAGTAGTTTAGGAAGAGTAACTCACTGCTTATGTCAAATGGCTGCATTATCTCCAAGGATAAAAACAAGCACAGAAGAAGAGGTGTACCATTCCCTCACCAATTAGGAGCAAAATCTGCCTTTACGTATGCTTCTGCAGCTTCCTAACCAAGAAGTCTCACCCATAGACTCGTTACGATTGAGCTAGACTCTAAGAGGCCAGCACCGGTACGGAACCAGTGCATTGCTGGCACTGGTATATCTGCTCAGCACAGTGCTCATGCAGGAGGTGCAACGCATTTTCTCCATTTTACAGTTGGAGAAGGTGGAACACAGAGACTATAGAATTTTAAGTCTCATCTGACAAACACAGGAGGACTTGCTGGCTACCAAAATGTCATCAGGCATTTAACTTCAGTTCTCTCTTACTCCTGAATGCAGAGACACCAGGCAGAACTTTCTTCCCTTCTTGCAATTCCCATCCTCATGTCCTGCTATTGATTGAATGAAAAATCCCAGCTCAGAAAGCCAAACCAGGGACACTCACAACAAAAGTTCTGTACTCAGTCCCTGGCAGTCATCCTAAACCCTTCAGGATCCAGATCCTAATTGCTGGAGGTTTAAGGCTAGCACTTCTGGACTAACCTGTTTGAGACTCAAGTATTTACCCTTTGTGAATCTAATTAAGATCCATTCATACCCCAGAACACAGCTCAGTCTGTGAGCAGGGCATCCTGGCTACTGCCCTAAGCATGGGTGTGCAACGCACCACCAACATGTGGCCATTCCCGGAGGCTCTTCCCTTGTGGATGAAAACAGATGAAATGGGTAATGCTGCTGGGAAAACAATGCCTTCTGGCTGCAGCCTGCTCTGGGATTTCTGCCCAAAGAAAGAGCATGGTAGAGACACTAGCCTGTATAATGGCTCATCTGCTGCATCCCTGTACGGGTAAATAAAGCAAGTGAACCACATTGCTTGCACATGTGGGTGACATGGAGGTCATTTCTGTGGTCCATGGGAGAAACTCTATATTAGGGTGCCATACACCCTAAACTGAGACAGAGCGTTGCACCATCCTTTCAGGCCCCTCCTTCATCAAAAAGGCCCTTTCAGCACTCAGACAGACTAAAGGTTTCCATAATGTTTCATTACGAATTTAATATAGAATCATAAGCTATTTCTGGAACTACATAGCGTGTCTGTGTGGCTCTGAGCACTGTTGGCTTAATCTTCAAAAAGCTCTTCCAGTATGAGGTTTCCCTTCTTATGCACAAAGATCGATGCTTTTTGCAGAAACTGCTAGGCATGGAAGACAGCCTGTTACATACTGCAATTACTGCAGCTCACATCATTTGCAGCCCAGGAGGCAAACTGGATCCTGGGCTGCATCAGGAGAAATGTGGCCAGCAGGTTGAGAGAGGTGATTCTCCCCCTCTACTCCACTCTGGCCAGACCCCACCTGGAGCACTGCATCCAGTTATGGAGCCCTTATTACAAGAAGGATGCGGACGTGCTGGAGCAAGTGCAGAGGAGGGCCATGAGGATGATCNGATTCTATGATTCAATCCAGAACCTATGATCCTATGAACCTCCCCCCCACCAAGTTCTTATTATTCACTTCTTCAAGCACATACATATATAATGTATACAAATATACTGCATGAAAGCTTCAGTACCACATCAATATTACACTCTCAAAAACAAAGAGGAGAGACAAAGTTCCTACAGGAAAGCTGTTTGAGGTAAACTTAGTGTCTTCTCATTGTCTGTAATGAAACATTAAAATAAACAATATAAGAAACATCTTCCAACGACCTGAGAAAACCTTTAGCCTCTTGAGAAATCTCAAACACACTGCTCTTCTATCCATTGTTCTCAAATGGGTATTTTTAGGCTTGAAACTTTGGTATCCTTATGGCTGCTACTAATTGCCATCAAATATTTATCAAGCTTCTACTTAAAAATTCTTGCAGCTGCAAAGCAGGGAAAAGCTGTGGTATCATCATTAAAGAAAACCCCAAAACAATAAAACAAAATCTCTCCTCATACTTCACAGTACACTGAGCTGAACTGCAGCCTGCAAAGCAACAAGAGCAAGGGCTCCCCAGAACCTCATTTGCAGAGGAATTTCTACACAGAATGGCACAGGGCACTTCTGAGGTAATTCTGTAGTACTACCCAGAAGAAACTAGGTTCACATTTTCAATTACTGCTGCTTATGCTTTTACTTTCACTCATGCTTCTTCCCAAGGAGGCTACCATCTTCACAGACCTGCCTGATTACAGCACATTCTGCTGTGCTCTCTATGATTACATAAACGCTCAGCTCTTACTGTTGACAAGGAACAGTGGTACACCCAAACAGCTCCCAGTAAGCAGCCAGAATGGGCTCCCTCAAAGCAAGCTTTACCAACAAAAGCCTCAAACATCCTGAAAAAACACAGCAAGGTAATACAACAGCCCAGCCAGGGTGGCATACAGGAGAACTTGCAGCAAGAATGACAGCTTCAAGGAAATATAAGCAACTTACACGAGGTCATCTGTTGGGAGAAACCCAGTGAGAATGAGGCAGGAATGTCACCCAGTACCATTCTCACATACCACTGAACTGTGTCATTCAGCACATTATTCAGCAGTCTGTTGCACTTGGAAACAACCCCTCCCCAGGAAGGTGACTACCACCAGCAAGTCTCCAAAAGCAAAGACTGGTACTTGCTGCCACCTCAACTAGTGTCACTGCTTTTCCGTCACTGCCCTAGCAGTGCCCAGGGAAGCAAGGCACTTCCTCCTGTGTCCAGGCATAACCCCCTACACACCCAATGCTGCTTGGTGGTGGGGGTCATCAGATGTCTCTGTCACCTACAGCGTCCTACAAGTAACAGGACCACACGGGGACAAAGCAAGTTTCCAGATAGTCTGAATACAGGAAACTTCGTAACTCCAGCTGAGAATGGCACTGCCTGCTGCTCCCCTATCACCTAATCCCCTAGTGGCATCTGTCCCTTCCTCCACTCACCAGAACCAAACACATGACCATAATCCTAATACAACAACAGAAACAGAATATACATCTTCCAGAAAAATAGCTACATCCTTAGCTCCACCTAAACTCACCTCTAAAACCCTAATGTATCTCTGTAACCCTGCAATCACCTTAAATGCATATAGGCCATCAGAGCTAAAAGCAGCAGCCTCATGTTCCCAGCATCCACAGGACCCATACCAGCTCCTGCAACGCAGCACATGGAGCATGTGGGGAACCATGATAGGTTAACACCAGATAAACTAAACTGCATTATTCCAGATAGGCCAGATCTGGCCCAGCCTGAAGAAAAGGAAGAAAAGAAATGGAAAAAAGGACACATGAAGAGAAGGACAAGAGGGAGCCACTGAACTGGAGTCCAGCAACTGGACTACTTTAGCAGTCCCTGCCAGCTTAGTTTGCTCGTAGCTGACAAGCAGGGATAGAGAGATACAACACCAAAAAGCAACACAGACCTTCAGTACAGAAAATCATAGAATCATTCAGGTTGGAAAAGACCTTTAAGATCATTGAGTCCAACCACTAACCCAACTCTACCAATCACAGAACATTAGGGATTGGAAGAGACCTCAAAAGACCATCTAGTCCAATCCCTCCAGCACAGCAGGATCACCTAGATCAAGTCACACAGGAACACATCCAGGTGGGTTTTGAACATCTCCAGAGAAGGAGACTGCACAAACCACCTGGGCAACCCATTCCAGTGCTCTGAACCCTATCCCTAAGCTCTACATCTACATGACTTACAAACACGTCCAGAGACAGTGATTCAGGCCCCTCCCTGGGCAGCCTGTTCCAAAGCCTGGTGACTCTTTCAATAAAGAAGATTTTCAAATGTTTAACCCAAACCTCTCCTGGTACAATCTGAGACCAACACTCTGAAATCCATCTCTCCAAAAAACTGGGTAACCCACTTCCGTTCAGCATTAGCCACCTAAAAACCATTCTGAATCACAGAAATGCACTTCTGTAAGTATGATCTTACAGAAATGACCACATCCCGTGACAACCATCTTCTATACCACAGCTTTTGTAAATTGCTCTTCACCACAGCAACTGCCATTAGAAAGAAAACAGATTCTATCAGAATAGTTTTCCCATCAAACATGCAATTTCTACCCAAATTACTGTGGGTGAGGTAGCAATGCACACCAAGTGCTCCTGCTCCAGTGACACATTAAAGCTTCAGTTATCCTGCAGGTTCATAAACCTAAATGAGGAAAATACATCTCACAGAAAGGAAATCTCCCCTTTTAATGTGCTGAACTGTCTGATTCAAGTACCATTAAAATGTCAGGATACGAACACAAAACTTGGGCTTTTAAAGACTTTAGCAGAATATACTAACTAGGTTTCCTTTCCAACGTGAACATTTTAAAGGCATACAAAGCTGCATATCAACCACAAATGTATTTTTAAAAAGTTATAATACAGTTTGTTTTCTCTATAAACTTTTTTCCTAATACTGTGGTATAGAGCAGTAAAAAGTGATCTGAACCCATGTGGGATGAGCACTCAACTTACTCATAGCTTGATCTCATCAATATGAAGTAAGATGCCTAATTCACAACACTTGACAAAAGAGAAGAGGGAAGAAAAAGATTTCTTCTACCTAAAAGATTTTTTCTATCTTCTACCTAGATTTCTTCTACCACCTTAGCTAGAAGACTTGGCATTGTTCTCGTATCACCTTAAATGCACTCAGTGCTTTGCATGAACAGAAAAGAAACCAATCCCATATTCCAAAGAGTCTGTGTGCTGCACAGCCTGCCAACACCACGACAAGGCAGACACCAGACTCACAGCATCACAAGCAAACCTCAGTGATAACTGACAAAACTGCTAGATTCAAATTTCTGCTGTCCTGGCTTTCACTCACCAGAGTAGCTCAGGGTGCAGCCCCTGAGGGAGAGGTACGGGATGCAGCCAGCCATGATCAAGGAGCAGCATTCATGCCCTCTAAAAGCAAATCTGTCTCACTTCACTGGAGAGGAAGCACCAGTGATGGGAGGTGAAGCAAGCAGCAAGCACGTCCTCCCAGGAGAACTCCACAGTGAAACCCTCCAGGAAGAAAAGCAGCTGCAGCTGTCTAACCTTGATCTCTTTAGCACAGTGAAGTCCAAACACTAAATAACATTACGCTTTAGTTTTGGGGTGTTTTTTAACATATACATGCCAGACTACTGTCTCACCTTAGCATTAATAAACTAGCTCCTATTCTAAATTTAGCTATGCAGCTAAGTATTAAGCCATTCCAGACCAATGTCATTCAAGTTGTATCTTTAAAGGCAACACCAAAATTAACTGGATGCATAAAAGCGTCAGTATACCACCTAGCTGTAGGTGTATGTGCACATTTCCATGGGCGAGTCAGACCTGGGCAGAGATCTGATGCCTATGTGCCAATTCATGCACAAGCCACAGCATAAAGGAGAACTGCATGATGTACCTGGTAGGGCAGATCAGCCATCCTCAGGTAGGTTTCCATTTTCAGACAGAACGGGGATAAACTTGGCACGCCATTGGTAGGCCTAGAGAACTGGTGCAGTATGATGGCATCTTTGGAATCGAGCTCTTCCTCTTTCCTGTCGAAAAACATAACAGCATTTTATCTAAACAATGACAGCCACTGAAAATTAGATATAACAATTTAAAATAAATATAAAACCGAATGAGCAGGTGCATAGGTACACTAAATACACAAAGGAGAAGAGCTGGCTGAGGCGGCATACTCATCCCTAACACCGGGCCGCTGCGAGATCGCGACTGAGCAGAGCAAAAATGGGGGAAACGATGGTTACAAAGATTTCTAATAAAGAGCGGTGTTCGTGGGGTGTAAAAGGCACAACCAGCGCGATGCCGCGAAACCACCCTACAGGCCTCACCCCCACCATTCGCCACCCCCGGCGCAGGTGAGCGCGCCCCGCTGCCGCCGCTCCCCCCGCAGCCCGCCGGGCCCGCAGCCCGCCGGGCCCGCAGCCCCCCGCCGCTCACCGTATGGCCAGCAGCTCGTGCAGCAGGTACGCGGCGGCGGCCAGCAGCGCCCCGCCCGTCAGGTACAGGGTCTTCTTCCACCACGAGTCCGGGCCCAGCGCCGCCATGGTGCCGCCCGCCGCCCCGCCCGCCCGCGGGAACGCCACGATCTCCCCCCCACCCCCATAGAGGGCGGGCGGGGGCTCCTCCGCGCACCAGCCCAACGACAGGCTGCGGTTGCGGCTCAGGTCCGCCACGCAGGAGCGGGGAGCGGCCAGGCCCACCCCCCACAGCATGCTGAAACCGGCACCCGCATCCCCCGCCGCGCCGGCCCCACCGGCCAGCCCTGCCCAGCCCAGCCCCGCCTAGCCTCGCCCTGCCTTGCCCTGCCCTGCCCTGCCCAGCCCAGCCCAGCCCAGCCCAGCCCAGCCCAAGCCCCGTCGTGCTCAGCCGCGTAGGTTGCTCCAGCGGCTCCTCAGCTATCGCTGCGCGGCTGCGCAAGGCGGCGCGGAGGGAGGGGATGGGCCGGGCCTGGCTCTGCGGAGGTGCCCGCGCCCCCCTCCCACCAGCAGGGTCCAGGGCGGGACGTAGCTCCGGCGTCCGCTGTCCAAGGGTGGGTGCGGACAGTGCTCTGTGTCCGTACGATCGTAGAATCGTGGAATCACTTGGATTGGAAAAGACCTTTAAGATCATCGGGTCCAGCCCTCACGGTGTGAGCAGTGTTGAAGGCAAAACCTTGCAACCTAACGTTATACATTAGGGCTGGACTAAGTGAAGGATTTTCTGGTGTATGTTGAACTGGGTGGTTGATAGACACTTGATCCTCCCTAACCAGAGGGAATGGCTGGCATCCTACAAGCCTGGATGTTCTGATAATTAAGGTTCCATGTGTCCCCTACTTGAATTATCCTCATTATAGCTCTAAAAATCACACCCACAAGTAAGATGGCCCTTGACCTGGGTGAAGCCCACATCTCCTGAGCATGCAGAGCAGAAGTAGGTAACACTGTCACTTCAATCTGAAGTGAGGACTTATTTAGCAGGTTAGCTCTAGGACTGAAGTTGCGATCAATCACCAGTAGAAACTTGATAAATAGTAAATGTACTCATTATGCTAGTTTGGGTTGTATAAATGGGTGAACACTTTCACAGTTCAGAGAGAGAACTTTGTGGGTGACCACTTGGCTCCCAGCTAAGTGCGGTGACCAAATGGGTTACTCCCTCCAAAACCTACTGTGCTGCTTTTCCCTTGCTAGCAAGGTGCTGGCTGGGCACCTTCTCTGTTTTAGAAGAAAAAGCACCACAGAGCAGATGATGTGCAGATAATGAGGAGTGGAAAGTGAGAGCAGTAGCTGCTTCATGCCGCAGCTGATCATCTGCAGCATGAGGTTTTGTTAAATTCTTGCAACAGGGCAATGAAGAGACAAGCAGAGTGCTTTTTCTCTGCTACAACATCTGTAAATCTCGGTCTGAAGATTTGTTTCAGGTGGCAGGCAGCCTAATAAATCTGGACTGTCACAGCTCGGTAGCTGGTCTCTGCTTTTCTGCTGCTTGCTGTGTTACTGATAAGAAGGGTTCAGTTACAGATGGGATCTAATCTTCTGTGAGGGCAGAGAAAGGTCTTGGACAGCCAGGTACCAGCTGCTCACACTTCTTCACTTTCAGAGGCAATTGAACTGCCTGAAGCCCATGTTTTCAATCAGTGGCAGCACAAATGGGGAGGACCTGTGAGGAAGAGAAGAGGGAAGGACAGAGTAAGTTACTTACCTCCCAGCACTGTCCTCAGCAAGGTAGGCAGACCTGGTGTTTTGAAGGAAGCACTTCTGCAGTTTATGCTGTGAAAGACAATGCTGTGTTTTGGTGGTGTTGCTGGTGCCTTTGCAGGCATTAAGATGCTATGCAGGTATGAGGGAGACTGTAAGCAAAGCGGGTTGCCTCAAGCTTACTGAAGCAGCACTCCAGCCAGATGTTCAACATTTGTTCTGCAATGAGACTGCCATCCTTTTGGAGAAAGAGCTCAGGCTGTGTTAATCTATTTCTCAGTGTGATGTTGCTTCAAGGGTCCAGTACATAGTGGTACCTCCCAGGACACACTATAGGAAGCCTCAGCACCAGAGCCCTGGTGCCTTGTGGTGTGTCCAATACAGACCTCCACAGACATCATAGCAGCCTTGCAGTCCTGCTCATAAATCAGACATTAAGAGACTGGCTGTGAGCTGCTGGGCATGGATCAGACTTGATGATTTTAAAAGTTCAAGTCATAATGTCACACCTTTGTAGCCAGAGGTTAACAATAGCAAATAAGTTGTGTAGCCTGACATGTGTCCCTCACACTTGCCTCGCTAGTGGTGCTCTGCCAGCCTCTCTTCCTCAGCATTTTAAAGCCTCCTGCTAGCTGCTATTGCATCCATTTGGCCTGGCCAGGCTTCTCTACAGGCAAAGCAGCACAGAGCATCTCCTCAGCTCACCCTTTCCCAGTCTGTGGGAGAAGGCAGCACCCATTCCTCCAGGGAATCTGCACAGCTTCATGAGGTAGTGCTGTTGCTGTGGCCAATGGCTAATACAAGCCTCTCTATTGCAAGCAGTAGTGCCCAGGAACCCAAGCTACAGCATTCTGTCTAGCTAGGGGTACTGCTTTCTGCTCCTGTGCACCACTGCTACTGCAGTCTCGGACTGGTTTCTGAGATATGGACAGGTTTTCCCACCCCTTCCTCAAAGTTCACAAGTGGTACCTACTAGTGTGAGAGCCGGGAGTCCAGCTGTGGACCTTTCCTAAATTACTGGTTTTTTGAGTGGGGAAAACAGAGCAAACAGTACCACCCCCTCACACCTGCAGGGCCACAAACATGCAGCATGTGTGGCACGGTCTGTAACACCCATCCCACACGTACGTACTGTCTCCTACAGTAAAGTACACTTCTATCTGTAACTCATGCTAGTGCCGCTGCCCAAAGGAAGAGCGAATAACAGAATCAGATACATGGATTTTTCTAGTTAACATCAAGCTAAGCCTGCTCTGTTACATCCAGTGAGTCAATTTTTCCTTCTCAAGTCCACTGTGTGATGCAGGGACAGAGAGGCACTAAGGAAAATGTTCTGTGCGTTGGTATAAAGACTCTTGATCTTCATTACACCAACCTTCTTTGTATTTTCTCTAATGCCTGTGGGTTCATTGCACCTCTCTAAAAAGAGCCAGCAGTTAGCACAATGGCTGCCCACGTCACTGGCAGTGGGTGTCAAAACCACAGACCAAACCAGGTGGTTGTGATGGCTCTTTGCTTGCTTTGCACTGGAGCCCACTGCAGAAACTGTCCTGTCTGTTTTTCGCTGACAACTAATTAAGCTTCTTAAAAAACAGAGCTCACACTGAATGCCTCACCCCAAGTATTTCTTCTCTGTACTGCTGCCAACTGGGTTTGAACAGCAGAGCTTAAGTCACCAGATCTCCTGTGAGGCTTCAAGAAAGGGGACCATCCATTTTCCACTCATCTCCTGCGTGTCACCCACAGCTCCTGCTTGCTGTCTCTCTCTCCTCCCCGAGCAGCCAGATCTTTTAGCAGCTCTGTTAATTGGTTTGGGTTGTTTCACAGCGTCCTCATGCCCTGTGACCAACTGTGCCCAGCTAGGGACACCCCTGCTCGGGCTGAGCTCTCACTTGGTGTGCTGGCAGGCATCGTCCAGTGGTATAGAAGTCCTTGCTTCTCTTTGAAACAGCCCAAACTCTCTGAGCCCTTTAATACGATTTTGTGATGAGAGCTGACTTTATGAGAGGGTGAAAAAAGGCTTTTTCATCGCCGGCAGCTCTCCAGAATCCTTCTGAAATACTTGCTGACTGCTGCCAGGATTGGTTTTGTTTAATATTAATGATGTCTCTGGGCAGCTTGGGTTCCATATACATGTCTTTTTAATAATTCAGGTAAAAATAGCCAAGGTATAGCTGCAGCACGGTCACGCTGTGTTTCACTTTGGATTTAGAACAGGAGTTATCAATAACTCTCATAGCATACGAAGGGACAAATAACTTGGGAAATGCCAAGCCTTTGGACTAAACTGCTGCTGCTGTGCTAAATGAAAGTAGCTATATCTTGGTCCACAGTTCCTCAGAGTTTACCATGCACTTTCTGGTACACAAAGCCACTTTCTGATGTGACATGTACCCTGAGACAGCTCTGAGGGATGAAAATAACTGAAAATTTCTTGCTTCCACAAAAAAAGAATAAAAGGTTTAGTGTGAAGCCTCCTGCTTTCTGCAGGTGGGAATTCTCAAGCTGGCAGCTGAGCACAGCTGTCAGCTCTGCAGCTGAGTACAGCTGTGAGCTACTCAGCTGACAGAGCTATTCTTTAGTTGTTTTTCATTTTATTTCATTGCTTTATGAGCATTTTTGGACAACCGACAGCCCTCATTATGTTTTGGGGGTGGTTACACACTTGTATAGTCAAATCTTTTATGTTAAACTTTCCTGGTGGCAGAACGGAGTTGGGAACCAGCTGCCAGTTGCTTGCCTTTGCTGATTTGCAGCATCCTCTCGTCAGGAGGAGCAGGATCTGTTGTGCTCACTGCTGTGACCTGGCTAGCCTCTCATCTGGATTTGATTAAGGAGATGTATGAAGTTTTTGCAGATTACTTTACATGGATTTCCCTTCCTTACCGTATTTGCTGTATTCAAAGCATCTACAGAGATTTCAGATTTTACCCTGTTAATAAGAAGTGTTGGGTTCTTGTGGTAAAATATGTTGCATAACATATCTGCCTTGGACTAGCCAGCAACTAGCCTGAGGAGGTCATGGCAGAGATAAAAGCACTGGCTGGCTGCAGAGCGTGCAGAACGGAGCAGTGTACAAACAGTATTAGCAGTTCAATATCTAAGTTGTTTCAGGACTGTTCTCCTTTTAAGTTAACACACCTCATGAGGATGCAACAGAGTTTCAGATGTATTAATGGAACAGTAATGGTCTTTCACAATCCTTTTAAGCAGAAAAAATACGTATGTTTTAGAAAAAAGTGAATATTGATTACATTGCTGGAGTGACTCCATAGGGGAGTAAGAGCACAATAAAACTCGGACCAAAATATATGTCCTGAATTCCTAATGCACCAGGAGGTGGCTGTGCAATTAATGCGTGTGGAAGCCAAGACGTGCCAGGTGATTTTACAGCCGAGGTGAAATCCCAGCCCTTCTGGCCAAATAGAACATGACACCGGGTTACTATCCTTCAAGAGAATGGAACATGTGTTGATACAAATAAGTTGACTGTTAGCACAGACTTGAAATGATTGGGATTTTTCCTGTAACCTGGGGGGATCAGGAAAAATAAGAGGCTGATTTTTATCTCAAAAGCATCATCTGAAAATAATGTTTTGTTTATTCAAATAATGGAGGACTGTTCAGCCTGAATGATTCTGAAAGGGTTATGAAAGCAGCGTTCTGCTCTCCCTTGGAGGAGGGGCTGGTGAGAATATGTGGCTATGATGGCATGACGGGGCATTACATAAAAAGAACTATTTGTTGGTCACTCATCATGAAGCAGGAGACAATGCATCAGAGTTCACCCCGAGTCGGAAAAAGTTATTCTGAGACAAGGCAGACCTGACTAAACCACAAACTCTGAAAGGTGTTTGTACACCAAGTGCTCCCTCCCAGGTTCAGCAAAGCCTAGCAGAGGCAACAAGGGAGAAGCAGAGCCACTGAGCAGTTCAGGAACTTCAAAGACAGTACGACAGACAAGAGAAATTATACACTTGGACTTCCACATTTCTCCCTCTAACAAGATAATGTCAGTAACTTTATTAAATCAATGCTGACTCAAGTCAACAGCATCACAGTTTTAGGGTATGAGTTGTTCATACCTGTGAGCATGTGGGGGTAGACAGTGAAGACTTCTTCTGAATAGGACAAGGGGGAATGGTTGTAAGCTGGAACATAGAAGGTTCCACATCAACCTGAGAAGGAACTTCTTCACAGTGAGAGTGACGGAGCACTGGAACAGGCTGCCCAGGGTGGTTGTGGAGTCTCCTTCTCTGGAGATGTTCAAGACCTGCCTGGATGTGTTCCTGTGCAACTTGGTCTATGTGATCCTGCTGTGTCAGGGGGATTGGACTAGATGATCTTTCGAGGTCCCTTCCCATCCGTAATGATTCTATGATTCTATAATGGTCATGATAACAGGGAATTAAATGCAAAGAAGTCCAGTGGGAATACGCCTGCAGGGTAAGAGATCCTCCACCCAGACACAGGAAGCAGCATGCAGGAGGGAACTGGCAGCTACACATGACTGCTGAGTGACCAGTATTCACTGTGAAGTGACAAGAGCCCATCTCTCCTTGGCAGGAGATCAGCAAGGTTTAGGCAGTTGGCATGAGGCACTGTGAATGAGTGAGAGGCTGTGAGTACCTGAACTGTCCTGCTTCAAGGGGACATAGCCTTTCTCCCACCCACCACTGGTTTCTCCCTGAAGGCACACTCTAACCTGACTGCCTTCTGTACTTTTGCTTCACATGTGTCATCTCTATCAGAATTGTTTATGTTCCAGATGTTGCTCTTCTTCCTTCTACAGTTCCTGGCTTTTTTAGTGCTGTTCTCTGCTCTGGATGCTCCTGGATGCCTCTCAAATCGCTGCAACTACATTACCAGCCAGCACTACGGTGATGAGTCACAGTCTGTCTTTTCCTCCTCCAGTCTGCTCCATCAAGTATCAATTACACAAGCTGAGCCTTTTGACTTCTGAACCTCTAGACCTCATGCAATTATTCATTTCATGCATTTCTTGAAAGTGTGTGAAAAAGCTTTTTTTTTAAAAAAAATTAAAGCTGAGATTTCAGCACAATGAAAGAACTTGAGCGGCCATGTTTCAGAAAAATTTGCCACCAGATAGTCTTTATCTCTACTCACAGATCCTATGCATCTCCTTTCCCACTACTTTCTCCCCCCTTTTATTCCATTTCCTAGAAATGTGACACAGGGTGTTTACAGAAACATAACTAAAGACACTGTAAAGTCCTGAAAAACAGGCCATGAGAAGTCACTGGACCACCAAGGAGCAACAGGCAGTGAGCTACTGTAACAGCTCATCATGGCTATTCAATTATGATCTGAATGTGCTGTTCCACAAGACAGGTTAAGCCAACCTAAAAGCCTACAGCCCTTAGGAGGGTGTCCTGCTCCTCCTTAGAATCATAGAATTATAGAATTGTTAGGGATTGGAAGGGACCTCATAAGAGAGGTGCTTCACTTGCTTCATCATCGTTGTTGCCCTACGCTGGCCTCCTTCCACCAGCTCCATATTCTTCTTGAACTGAGGAGCCCAGAACTGGACACAATACTCCACATGTGGTCTCACCAGGGCAGAGTAGAAGGGGAGAAGAACCTCCCTTGATCTGTTAACCACCCAGCTTCTGATCCACCCCAGGATGCTGTTGGCCCTCTTGGCCACAAGAGCACATTGCTGCTGCTGTCCACCAGGACCCCCAGGTCACTCTCCCAACAGGTCAGTCCCCAGCCTATACTGGTACCGGAGGTTGTTCTTGCCCAGATGCAAGACTCCACACTTACCCTTGTTATACTTCATTAAATTTCCATCTGCCCAGCTCTCCACCCTGTCATAGGATCATAGGATGTTAGGGGTTGGAAGGGACCCAAGAGATCATCAAGTCCAACCCCCCTGCCAGAGCAGGACAAAACTATCTAACACAGATCACAGAGGAACACATCCAGGCGGGCCTTGAAAGTCCCCAGAGAAGGAGACTCCACGACCTCCCTGGGGAGTCTGTTCCAGTGCTCTGTGACCCTCACAGCAAAGAAGTTTCCCCTTGTGTTGAGGCGGAACCTTCTCTGCTGCAACTTACACCCATTGCTCCTTGTCCTATCACAGGGAGCAAGTGAAAAGAGCCTGTCCCCCCGCTCCTGGCCAGCCTTCAGATACTTATAAACATTTATCAAATCTCCCCTAAGTCTTCTCCAGACTAAAAAGCCCCAAGTCCCTCAGCCTCTCCTCATAAGCCATGCCCTCCTGTCCCCTCCTGTCCAGGTCTTGTTGGCGACACCACCCAGCTTTGTGTCATCAGCAGACTTGCTGACAGGACTGTGTAATCCCTCATCCAAGTCATCAATGAATAGACTGTTCATCTGAGCGCTCCATCCTCAGTCTCTAGGCCTTGGTTTTCCTCTCCTGGTGGAATATCGTAACTGCTCTGGCTGTATTTCATTCCTCTGGTTAAAATAGCCTCTTTTGAAGCTAGAAAGCAAATGATTGCACCAGAGAGCTTGTCCTACACCTCGCTGTTCAGCTCGATGTGCTATTATTTGCATCACCCCTCAGTGCGCGCGTTGGCGCAGTCGTAATGATGGTGCTGCGCTCTGGATACAAGCTATGTAGTCACGCTGTGGAAATTGTCTAAACTCTGCATGTAGGAGCCCAAGATTTCACACTTTTCTTAGCCCAGTTACTGTGAGCATTTTATAGGTGCTGTGGAGATTGACAGAATTTAAGCCAAATATGTTTGCAAATCTTCTGGCTTTCCTGTTGCAAGTTGCTCATGCATACGGAGAGGCAGCTTCAACACTTACAGGAACAGTGGGGTAGGAGGTACAAGAAGAAATAGTAGTGCAGCAGGCATGTGCCTGGGACTAGGAGTGAAGCAAGAGGTTGCCTTCAGATTGGGAAAAAGTTCTATTCAGGGCTTCCACTTTTTCAGTCTGTGTTCATTTCTGCTTGTTCCCTGACATTTGTTTCTGCAACACAACAAATCAGAGCAAGGAGCTGATCTCCACAAAATCCAACAGAGCAAGCAGTGGTGTTCGAAGTGGTCTCAGCTCTTCAGCTCTCTTGGGGCTTGTTGTACTCTGTCATTCCCCCACTGCTCCCAGCCCTTTGCTGAGACTGAGTTGTGAGGTTTTATCCCTCCTCCTCGGTGTGCTGGTGGTGCTTGTTTTCCTGAGTTTTGTGGAGGAGGACCAGGTGATGAGCAGTGGGGTCACATTGCCAGTGAGAAGGAGGTATTGAGGCATGGGCAGAGGCATTGAGTGCACCCTCAGCAAGTTTGCTGACGACACCAAGCTGTGTGGTGCAGCAGACACGCTGGAAGGCGGGGATGCCATCCAGAGGGACCTGGNGTATCTGAAGGGGGCCTACAAAAAGGCTGGGGAGGGGCTTTTTAGGATGTCAGGTAGCAACAGGACGAGGGGGAATGGAGTAAAGCTGGAGACTGATAGATTTAGAGTGGATGTGAGGAGGAAGTTCTTCACTGTGAGAGTGGTGAGAGCCTGGATTGGGTTGCCCAGGGAGGTGATGGAGGCCCCATCCTTGGAGGTGTTTAAGGCCGGGCTGGACAAGGCTCTGGCCAGCCTGATCTAGGGTGGGGTGTCTCTGACCATGGCAGGGGAGTCAGAACTGGATGATCCTGTGGTCCCTTCTAACCTTAACTGACTGTACGACTTGGTCTGGGAGATCCTGCTGTGTCAGGGGGATTGGACTAGATGATCTTTCGAGGTCCCTCCTAATCCTTAATAATTCTATGAACACAGCAGGATGGGCCTTGGGTACACGGTTTACACACACTTTACAGTTTATTAGTGTTGGAAGGGATCTTCAAAGGCCATCAGGTCTAACCCTCCTGCTCAAGCAGGATAGAATTTACTGAAAAGCATAACTGCCTAAAAATCAATCAGCTACACACAAAACTGCATCAAGACAGGTCTGAAACATTTCCAGAGAAGTGGACTCCACAACCTCCCTGGGCAACTCCTTCCAGTATTTAATAACCCTGACTGTAAAGAAGTTTTTCCTCATATTGAGGTGAAATTTCCTGTGTTCAGGCTTGCATCCATTGCCCCTTGTCCTGACACAATTGAAAAGAGAGGATTGCTTTCTTTTGGCACCCAGCCCTCATGTGTTTATAGACAGTGATTAAATCCCCTCGTAGCCTTTTGTCCAAACTAAAAAGTCCCAACTTTCTCAATCTCTATTCATAAGAATCATCCTTGTAGCTCTGCATTGAAGTCTCTCAATTAATTCTCTATCCCTCTTGAATTGGGGAGACCAGAACTGGACACAGTACTCCAAGTACGGCCTTACTACAGCAGAATAAAGGGGTGGAATAACTTCCCTTCATGTGCTAGACACCCTCCTCTTGACACATCCCAACACCCTATTGGCCTTCTAACCACAAGGGCACGTTGCTGATCCATTTTTAGTTTGTTATCCACAAAAACGGCAGGATCCCTCTCCCCAGGGGTGCTCTCTAGCTGGCCATTGGTAGAAGCACCTTTCAAGCAGACCCCTCTCTTTTGCCCACAGCACTCATTTAACTCCTGCAGATTAAAAGGGCTGCCATACCCATGCAGGGGCAGGTCATGTGTTTCTGTCAAATCCAGAGGCATCCACGAACAATCAGATCCATGTGCCCGCTGCTTAAATGCCAGCCATTGTTAGTTAGGTATGTGATCCCTCTGCAAGCCTGGGCAGACAGCACAAAGCAGTGTCAAAGGGGTTTTGTCCTAAGGGCAATAGAAATAGTAGTGAAAAAAACCCAGTTCCTTCCTCAGGCAGCTCACAGTTTAATAAAAAATTACAAGCCAGTGGAAAGGAAGGAGAAAGCCAGGGTAACACAGAAACATCTGGATTTAGACCTTTTAAAGCAAACAAAAGTCAGCTGTTATCCTCCAGGTTTATCTACATCAGTTTTATTTCACATGACAGGTTTCAAAACAAAAAGGTGAAGGTGTGGGACTGTCTTCCTCCAGGGATGTTTCTAGTGAGCTACGCCAGGCCTCTGTCCAGATCTCAGTGCACTTCAGATTCTGTTTCTTTCAATTCAGTTGGTAAAACTCGAAATGAGTGAGTTTTACAGCTCTCATAACTTAGATTGGAGCTGATAACTCAGCTAGGGAACCTGATCAGACCAAGCAAGTTAACAGGCCTAAACACAGCTACAAAGACCACTGGTCATCGGCTCTGGCTCCACTCTTTATCAAGTGTCACTTCTCTCCTGAACACTGCACGTTTTGTGCATGGCCAGAGGACCATCAGGCAGAAAAGAGAATGATGGTCCTCCTCCTGCAGACAGCATTAGTGTGAGCATTACTGAGGCACTGCACCCTTTCCCACTGCCAAACTTCAGCAAGGCTGCCTACAACAGTTTACAGGAACTCCTACAGTTGCACTGACTGTAGTGCTAACAGCTGTAGAGACAACCTCAGTCTACTTATCTAGAAAAAAATGAAAAGGGATTTGATTCAAAACTACAGCTCAGAGAGATCCTTAAGCTAAGAAATGAAGATGACAGGACATGGCTGTCTGGGATCTGAGGTTAGACCACTTCAACTGATGAACGTTTGGATCAATTTACTTACCAATACAGTAATGGCTTCTCCATCGCCAAACACTTCACATCAATCTTCTTCTCAGAGTGAAGCTACAGTCCAACAAAATATTATAAAGTTGAACTTATCATAGAAGTGATCACACCTGACAATCCTTTTTCATCTTAAATTAAATACTACTTTTTCCATCATAAATTTATTCTTCCAGGCATCACCAGATCATTCTAGTCTTAAAAGATTCCTGAAATAACAGGCACTTGTGGGTTTTTTTCTGAGGCTGCCCAAAAATAGCATAAACATTATTCATGCAGTCAGGAACCCTGTTGTTACAAAAGGTTTTATAACGTCCATCTGGGTGAAACCTTCTCTTCTGTTCCTGGTGGCAGTCCACCATCACCAGCCATCGAAGTCACAGGGAAGCACCAGCTGTGCCTGAGGGCTCTTTGCTTTGCAGTTCTGATGGGGCATCTGCTGGGTCTGACTGTCCCCAAGCCCTCGACTTCACAGCATGCAGGGCATAGTTAACGCTGGTGTTTTCCACCCAGCTCCACGACCCTGAAAGGGGATTATACATAATCCCATTCACAGTCTTGACTGAAAAGCCATCTGGAAAAGAAAGAGGCCATAAAGTACGTCACATTTTTGTAAGTCACTGCAACATCAAACCCTTTAGAATAGCAAGTGTGAAACACAGCATCCTCCTCCGAGCTGCAGATCAGAGAACAGGCTGCCCTGTGTCACACACCACTACAGGCAGCAGCAACAGGCACCACCTGGGACAGCTACTGGCAGCAGCAGCAGAAGTACCTCTGCTCCTGGCCACTGCAGAGTGGTGTGCTGGAACCCTGAGCTCCACATCACCATCTAGGTGACTTGTAACGTTTTCTGTAGGTGGAGACATTCTTCAGATTAACCTCACACACTCCAAAACAAAATCTAAGCATATCTTTGTAAGGAATCTGCAGATTTCCCTTAAGAATGCAAAAATACAAAGAAGAGGCAGAAGAACAGCACCAAGGAGTCGGTGCAGGTAAAGTGATTCAGCAGCTCTCAGCTCACTGCATGGTTCTGTTGTGTTCCAGCACGATACATGAGGGAAAGCAGAAAACAAACCATTTCACTCCTTCTCCACTAAGGGAGAACAGAAAGAAAGAGCCAGCACCATGTGAACCAGCCAGTATTAGTCACATTCCTTATGGCATCTCTGAACGTGCCAGCGAAAGATCTTGCCAAGGGTACAGAGCTCCACTCATACGTCAGCTTCTTTTACAGTGAGCTCAAGCCAAGTGAAATATTCAGTGGCAGGGTGTGAAGACACCTGCAGTGAAGGAGGGCGATGGGCGCAACTCCTCCCAGCTCAGGGCTCTATCGATTTTAGAAACAATCAAACCAGGGCAAGTTATTTCTTCAAATCAGTAACACTCAGTTTCTCAAGAACTGACTCATGAATCTGTGGTCGTTTTCATCTTCGCACTGTTGAAAAACTCTTTTAGTAACGTAACGCGAATAAAGAATGTGGAACAGCAGCCAAAAATCAAACCACCTCCTCCCAATGGTTAGACGACAAACAATGCAGGGGCAGCAGTGCAGCTCCACAGGCCCAAGATGGTTATTTTCCTCAAACCCTACTGAAAGCACTGGAAACACTTCAGAGTGTATATTCGGGCACCACAAGAAGATGGAAAAGCCTGGAATTTTCATTTAGGCTGACAAATAGAGGGCAGTGCTCTTGTTTGGGTCGTCCTACACACTTAGGACTCCGCTTGGTTTATCTCTTTTATGCAGAATCCAGTAAGAGGCAGTGTATGGAAACCAGCAACGATACTCGTAACACAGCGTAAAAGCTGTGCACTGTTGCTTGCACTCACCCTGCCCAGAGCCATCTCCAAATCTCTCCGTGTGGAGAGAGATGTGCTCTTGTCTGAAACTTACTTGATTCCAGGAGGTGCCGTAGCTCTTCAGGGGGAACAAACTTGTCCCACTCATGGGTTCCTTCTGGTAGAATGCCCATGATTTTTTCAGCCACCACAATTCCCAGGACATAGGACAACTGTGTTTTATTGATTGTCGTAATGAACAAAGAACCTTCAGGCTAATTGAAAGATTAAAATGTTCAATTAGAAGAATTTTAAATTTTTTTTTTAAATTTTAAATTTAACCACATGAAAACACATTATTTGCCTATCTACAAGTCGACATGCTGCAAGAGCAAGAACTAATCTTACCCCAGAACAGGTATTCAAAAGGATGCCATTTAAAAAAATACAATAATGTAATGCTCTAACAGTGGGACTCAGTCTCCTCCAAAGGGCATCACAAAGTTTTTGGCAGTCTGAAAACCATTTCCTTGCCCCCACAACATCCAACAGTCACTGATAACATAATGCTTCCCAGGAAATAGATAAATCAAAGGTATGAAGGCACACAAATTCTCTACTGGGCTCCTTCTGGTGTGTCGGCCACTCCTCCCAGTTTTGTGTCATTAGTAAACTTGTAAACAAACTTGCAAACATTGTAAGAAGACATAAGCATTCCATTCAAATCATCAACATTCCTTCTGATGGCCAGAAAGATAAATCAACGGATTTAAAGGACAGCTCCTGCCTGAGTACTGGGCCCACTACCCTTCTTTACAGATTAAATAATATCAAGAGGATTAAATAGCATCTCACTATCTCTAAGCACAGCTATGACCAAGCATAACCCATCAAGGAACACCTCTGAGGCAATGTTAACAAATACATGAAGGGCGGGTGTCAGGAGGATGGAGCCAGGTCATCTAGTGATAGGACAAGGGGCAATGGGTGCAAGCTGCAACATAGGAGGTTCCACATAAACACAAGAAGGAACTTCTTCACAGTGAGGGTGACAGAGCACTGGAATGGGCTGACCAGGGGTTTGTACAGCCTCCCCTGGAGACATGTAAACCCACCTGGATGTGTTCCTGTATGACTTGGTCTAGGTGATCCTGCTGTGTCAGGGGGATTGGACTAGATGATCTTTCAAGGTCCCTTCTAATCCCTAATGTTCTGTGATTCTGTGATGCTAGAGTAGGAACTGAATCTCCTGAGTCAAAAACATCACCACAGTGAGTGTCAATGCAGTCTGTCCCTGCCACATTGCCTCTCATCTGGGTGAAATCAGATGCAAGCAGATTTCTCAATGTAATGTCTTGACGTAAAGCAGCACCACAGAGCCAGGCAGTGCCACTGACACTTTCCTAAGGCAAAGCTGAGGAAATAAACTTTCTCCAACTTCAGTTACTGAAAATGTATTTGCATCGAGGAGGAGAAGGGAAGGTACACCCTGAGCATGGTTCAGACTTCAAGGTGGAGAAACGAAAGCAGATGTAGGTGTTTTCACATCCTCTCAAAGGAGTGCCTCAGTAATACAAGGGAATAAATATTTGTAATAATGAAAGCAAAAGCTCTCTTACCTTTAACACCTGAGAACAACACTTGATAAACATTTCAAGGTCAGCCACATGCTCCACTACTTCAGAAGCTACAATTACATCAAAGGTTTCCATAGATTCTTCCACAATCTCCTCCAGTGAACTGGACTTGTACTGTATTCTTTCGGCCAGCACTGGATCAAATGACTTGTGCTGATCTGCTGTTCTAATGTTGTCCTCCACAGGATCAATTCCAGTAACTGAAGCTCCCAGTCTACCTAAGGGCTAATAAAGCAGAGTGCAATTTATTCTCTGTGAGACAACAATTTACTTAGAGGTGTCTGCAACTTTGCAACATACAGACATGGCGCATAACACACCCATCAGAGAACAGCAAATGATAAGTAGCTTTATTTTAAATGTTTGCTAAAAAAGAAGCCACCTAGATTTGGAGAGGTGGTGTTAATTTTATTGTAAAATCAGAAGCTGGAATATACACATTTAAATTGTCTTTCAGAACAAACTGATCTAGATGCCCTTTGTTACACCAAATAAAGATTTCCTCTAATATTACCCTCTGAGAGAGGAAAAACAATGGGAAAATCAACACGGTACTTACAGGAGGGAAAACAATGCCCTATTTAATTACTGCCATCACTTTCTTCAACATCTCCCTGTAATGGTAAATCCTCATAGCTTTTTAATGGTTATTTAATCTGTGATTATCTCTGGGACTTTCTCTCTGCTGAGAACTAAACACTGATGTTTACTAGGATAGCACCAGGCTTGGCTGTCACTCAACTTTCTCCAGTGTCTTCTTACTCACAGGTTAACACCTCAGCCATCACCTCTTCTGAAACCAAAACAGGCTGCAGAACATGACCACAGGTATGTTATTCCAGCCTGGAGTTCAGCGGCTGTCCACCCTGACAAGGTGATGGAGCACACCAGCCTGGCCAGACTTGTCAGAGCAGTGCTCACAGGATCCACCAACAGGATACAGCCCTGTGCAGAGCCTGCATGGGCCGAGTTCCACCAGAGATAGTCCTTCTCAGTCCCCAGTTTGTGCAGGCTCATGGGGAAGCAGCTGTAACATCAGCCCTGCACCAGAAGAATCTCTCCTGATGGAAGGAATGGACATCTTGGGTGTCTGACATTATTCCATGCTTCTCTCCTGAGATCAAAGCAAAGGCAAGAATCCCCACCCCGATATAAAACACTGAGATAAGAAAATAACATGTAAGAACAAGATTGTAACAGACAATACTTGTTGTCAGGATTAAAGCATTCTTCCTCATAAATTTAAAACAGAAAAGCAAAAGCTGTCATAGTGGTGACTGCCCAGAGGACAAGCAGAGACTTCTGTATCATTGCGGTCCCCTCCTTTTCTTTACAGTGTTTTGAAACCCTGTTTTTCTGATAAACCTCTGAATTTTAGATATTTCCATTACCAATTCCCTCCTTTTGTGACCAAATATTCTGTGTGCTTTTTAACAGAAGGAACCAGAGCAGATGTTCCTCACCTCGCTCAGCAGTCCACCGCCACAGCCCACATCGAGAATCTTTACTCCAGAAAGTGGACTTCCCAGATGAAAATTACTGCTCCTGCTCAGCAGAGTATCTCTGAAAGAGAGGAGATGTGGTTAAGGGCAGGCACACGGGGTGTGCCGTACACGGGGTGTGCCGTACGCGGTTATCTTACACACCGGCACTTTGCTTTCTTTTGCAGAGTATTTGGAGGTTATGCAGAAACAGTAAACATCTAAAAACCCCAAAAACCTCCGTCATGACAACCATACCTAATAAACGGCACTCTAATGTCATTCATAGAATGAAGGGCTGCATATTCTCCTTCTTCATCCCACCACTTGTGCGCGAGGAGCTGGAATTTCTTCAATTCCAGCGGATCCACTGATGAGTGTGAAGTGCTGAAAAGTCTCTTGGCAGTGAGCCTAAATAACTAAAACTCAATGTCATGAAACTCACACAGGTACCTCACGTCAGCTGAAATATGGGAAAAAAATTCTGCCTCACTAAACATGTTAAAAAAAAAAGTCATGTTCCCTTACAGACTGTAGTGACACTAAATTAATAACGTAAGTTATACTCCCTGTGTGTAATGTGTCTTCCAAAACAGATGGCTGCACACCTGGAAGTTTTAAGTTAGTAATTACCAAAGCAAAACTAGGCCACATCAAACACTTAAGCATCAGTGGTTTCAAAAAATTACTTCATGTGACGATGGCACAATGTAAAATTAAATTGTTATAGAAATTCACAGTCTCTGACAGGCAGGATTATTTTAGAATGCAGTACTTACATGCTGCTTTTTGTTTCAGTCAGAGACACAGGCAGACTAGTCCTGCATTTCAGCTGCCTTTGCCAGTTGTAGTCTTGAGGGGTACCTCGCAGGCCTGTCTGTAAAGACAGGTCACCATGATTATCTGCATAAAGAAATGGAAATCAAATGGACAACATCAGGTTTAAGAGAGCTGTTTAACAGTGCTGCACTTAGAACACCACTTACTGTGCAAAGCTTTACACCTCTGCCCACGGCTGAAGAAATTGGGGCTGTTCAGCCTGGAAAATGCTTGGGGATGGGGGGTGGTATAGCAGCCTTAAAGTATTTGGAAGGAGCTCCAGGAAAGCCGGAAAGGAGCGTTCTATGAGGGACTCTAGTGACAGGACAAGGGGGGTGGGTTCAAGCTAAAAGAGGGCAGATTTCAATGAGAGGCAGAATCTAAGGCAGAAATCCCTCACTCTGAGGATGCTGAAGCACTGGAACAGATTGCCCAGGGAGGTTGCGGCTGCTCCATCCCTGGCAGTGTTCAAAGCCAGGTTGGATGTGACTCTAGGAAACCTGGTCTGGTGAGAGGTGTCCCTGCTCATGGCAGTGGGTTGGAACTGGGTGATCTTTAAAGTCCCTTCCAGCCCAAACCAGTCTGTGATTTTGTGACTGAGAACTGCTCTCCACACCGGCTCTAACACACGGCTCGGCTGCTCCAGGCCGAACGCACTCGCTCCTGATCCAGGTACTGCCTGTCACCAACAGCCTCCAAACACTGCAAGACCCTCCCTGTGCACCGCGCAGGGGCCTCCTCAGGATCGCTGCAGTGGGCGATGCCGAGAACTACGGGCACCCCAGGGCTGCAGGGGAGGTGGCAGGGGAGAGCCGAGTTAGCAACACCCCATTAAGTCACCTCGGCCGATACGGGGGCCCTCCCACCCGCACCTTCGCGCCCGAACGCCGCTCACCACCCGCAGCCCGCCGCAGCGCGGTCACCGCCCGCCGGTGCCCGAAGGCGAAGGCCCGGGTCAGGGCCCGGCCAGCCCCGCCGCCGCCGCCCCACATCGCGCCCAGCCCCGCGGCCAGCGCCCGCGTGCAGCAGCGACACCGTACCGACCGCCAACCGCGACAGAGCGCGGTGGTTCCGCCTCGCTGCGAGGCCCGGCCCCGCTCCCCTGTGAGCTCGGGGCGGGTTTAGAGTATCTATTCATAAATATTTATTATATGTATTATCAAGATTTCTTAGCATTTTACAAAATGTAAGGGAAGCCAAGCAAAGCGCTGGGCAGACCATCACGAGCCTCACTCAAGCTTGGGCTTTGGGTTTTTGAAATAGCCCGTCCGGAGAAGCTGCGGAGCCGCGCGCAGGGCAGGGCCTGTGGGAGCATCTACACAGCAAACCCTTGCGGAGCGGCTGGGAGTGGGGGTTACAAAGGTGAGGAGACTGAGGAGAGGCCCTACTGCTGTCTGCAACTCTCTGAAAGGAGGGTATAGAAAGGTGGGGGTTGGTCTCTGCTCACAAGGAGCAAGCGATAGGACAAGAGGCTGCACCAGGGGACGTTGAGGTTGGACACAAGGAGAAACTTTAGTGAAAGGGTCCTTGGAACAGGCTGCCTAGGGATGGGGGTAGAATCGCCATCCCTGGATGTGTTTAGAAGTCGTGCGAACAGTGGCGTAACTGCTGATACAAGGACTCGGTTCCCCGCCTACCAGAGGGGAGCAGCAGTGTCTGTCACCAAGGCATCACCTGGGAGCTCTGCTGGAAACTAATGCATTGGTTTTTACTGAAGTTTACGCCCCTTTATTCCTTCCTGTGGACCTCATCCTCACATCTGTCGGAACAAGGAAACACTACAGCAAAGGCTAGCTGGGATGACACTATGATCAGCCATCAACTTCCACTCTCTTATCTGTAAGTAGCACAGTGGACTAGCCGAGGAGGAGCCCCCTTAGGTGACCCATCACTCCTGGAAGAGCAGAGCCCCAGGCAGACACAGTACCCACATCCAAGCTCCTGCCACAGAACACAGCTCTTGTCTCGCAACGTGGCTGGGCTGGAGACAACTCCTGAGCACCTCCTCTTGGGAACCAACCCAGTTGTTTTGCTGCTGCCTCTTGCAGAGGCTGCTGCCAGCATGTGCAGGTAACAGAACAATGGTCCACTGCCCCACCCTGGCACTGCTGACCAGGGCTCTGAGCTGAGGCTCAGCTCAGGGGACTGAAGCCATACACTTCAAGCAGCTCTGCCATTCAGAGATGACAGACACATGCAGTTTCTGTTAGGATCCTCTTTCTCCTTGGCAGGCCTCAGCATTTTCATAACCTTGTGGTGAACTAGTCCAACACTTAGATGATGAAGAGTACAGTAAATTTCATAAAAGAGTACTTTTCTGACACTTCATTGAGCTGCAGGTGTCATGAGAAAGTCCCACAGAAACCAAAGCTGGTTGGAAGGGAGCAGTGTGGAGCAAGGAAGGGCAAGCCATGAAAGCAGCAGCTGGTAGCTCTCCGGTGCTTTTCCACAGTGGCCAGGTTCTCTGCCTGGCTGTGCAGATGCTGTCATCTGCAGGCACAGGGTGCACCCTGCACACAGATAAGCGATGGAGCACCCTCCAGGTGGCAAGTCTGGAGCGACACCAGTTAGTCTGACTCTCTCTTCCAAGTGTGTAGTTGCCCAACCTTTAAACTTAGAACATTCTGCCCAACTATCCTTTCTTGGCTCATCTCTGGCTACAGCCAGCTCCTGCGTGTAAATGGTCTAATGAGTACTCTGGGGGAGGCATTCACACTAGCTTTGTTGTGTTTATCTTCAGAACAATTCACATGGAAACCACTTCCACTTGATTCACACCATCCCTTATTTATTGAAATGAATTTTCCAAGGGAACAGCCTCCACCTGTCACACTGAGGCACAACATTCCAAACTGTATGTTTTGCTTTCCTGCAGTGGACCCAAATGTTTGCTCAGTGTTAATTTGAAAATGTGAAAGAGTACAGCAACAGTCCCATCTTTGTATAAATTTAAAACGTGTGCAAATGTCAGATCATTTCAGGTGTACAGAATTAAGGACTGGATGCTCTTTTAGCTTTTACCTCAACACCATTCACAAGGCAGTTACTGAAACACGACAGTCTCACGTGTAAAGCAGACAGAGCAGATATATTTTCAGTCACTGGTGTGCTGTGTTCAGTAAGATCTCTGACACAGTTATGTACAGAGATTGTATGCTCATTTTATTGGCATACAGTCACCACCCAGAGAAGTGCATATGTGTCAAAAAATAATTCCCATATTTACAGGAAGTGACAGAATTCCAGTTGTTGGCAGAGGATATAAAGCTTTTCATATACAATTCTTTGTTTTTATTATTAGACAGAATATAAAATCTGGACTGAAAATAAAACTCAATGCATCACGGAAACCGTATTCCTCGATAGCTTTTGTCATTAAATGAACGCTAGTTTCGCTCTCTCAAAATCCACTCTTCTAAAAACATCTCAACTCTCATGCTACTCACTTTTGCAGAAGTTCTCAATCTGACCACAGCCATTAGTGTACCAAGACTGGATCAGCACACTGTTGCTTTACACCCACACCAAAGCAAGCGGGAGGGAGCATGTTCCCTTATTTTGCTAAAGGAATGACATGTGTACTCTGTGAAAGGACTTAACTGAAGGGCTGTGCACATTATTTACAGCTGGTTAAGTATGTATCTGTGCTTTAATCAACATGCAAGTACTCTTGCTTTAATAGAATCAAAATATGGTCCTTTGTACTGAAGCAGTTTACTTCTGCATCTGATTTATGAAAACAAACACGCTGAGAAAAATGCTGCATAGCTGAGTTCTGACTTCTAGTTAGATGGATTAATGTATTAGTGAGGATAGGCTGTGTGAGTTGCCTGTACCAGTGCATGTTTTTTTTCTTAGAAGATACAGTCATCAAAGAGAAGTACTTTGATGTTAAGCCTTTTATCTTTTTCACAACTGGTTTCATACCAGACCTTCCAGGCACATCTATCTCTCCCTGAATTACTATTCTTCTCTAACAGTCGCTGGCCTATTGTGTGTGGGTTTAATGAGTATTATTTCACACTCTTGTTGCTAAAAGTGATAACTGATTTCCTGAAGGAGGTAATCAGTAATCTCTCTGTGGTGACATTACAGCCAAAAAACACACTGCTGTCTAATCAATGTATTAGCTTTAGAGGAATCACAATTCTCATATCACTAACAAAAATAGCCAGCTTTAACGTTTGCTACAGAGCTAATGCATGTCCCAAAAATGTTAAGTTAATCTACTGTCAGTCTTGTACTATGTACTGAGTGCCATTTATAAATAGCTCATAAAAACATCTAAAACACTAGGTTTTGTCCCTGTAACATCCCTGAATATCTAGAAAATTGTCTCTAAAGACAAGGTGAGGAATATAGTTCTGGAGCTTAACACTGTCACACGAGGTTGGTTCGTCACACGTACGCCTAATGGGGTTCATTCTGTTTGAGTACAGCTCGTAGTACAGTGACCCACATTTTACACACACAGCATAATTACCGGCTAGTCCAAATAAAACTTTTTTTTTAAAAAAAATCTATTACACATATATAAAGAAAAAAATGTCTTGTCTTTCTTCTTCCACTCCCCACCCCCCTAGTAGATTTATCTCAGTGTCCACGGATTACAGATTTTGGCAAGTGTTTAACTGTAAAATATTTTTCAAGTACTTTAAAAATCTGTTATACCAAAAAAGCTGCCTTTTTCTTTCTTTTTTTAAAAAACCAAACTTTCTATAATTCAACACAAAATTCTGGTGCAAGAATTTTAAACAAAAAATGAACTAAAGAGCTTTATTGACATCACAGTACATTCAATAGTAATTTTAAGAACATTACAGCTGAAAGAGAATGGCCTGTTTTATAGTCTTAATAAGCACTACCGTTCTTGAAAAATGTAATACAAAGAAATCCTATTAGGTATTTAATTCTGAGCAGCATTTGGAAAAAATACACCTATTTACAGATAAAAAAAAGGATTCTGGTTTCACCTACGTAGCCACAATGTGCCTCTATAATGAGACAAGCCTTTCATAACTCATGGAATTTTTAAATGTCATAGCACTGGTGCCATAAATTCCTCAGCGTTTACGACGAAGAGGAGATGTTGATCTGAAAAATAAAAGGAAAAGGGAGGAAAAGTTAATTGGAAGAAAAAGACAAGACCCCCCAAACCCACACACACTTTACGCTTAGTAATTAATAGTTCTACAAGGTTTGTCAAAGTTACATTTGCCCGAGATAAAAAAAAGTTAATGAATACCATACTTCATTAAAAAGAAAGCTCATACGCGGTATGCATGACGACCAACAGCAAAAAATCATTTACAAAAGTCAGACAGAAAACTTCAAAAGTATACTACCTTGATCGTGACTTAGACTTGTGTTTGCGGCTTGCCTTCTTACCAGACCTTTGAGATTTCTCCATGGAGCACGACCGAATATGCTTCGATTTCTTAGCAGATTTCTTCTCTTTACTGCTTCCTGGGGATTCAGAACTACTCCTTGCACTCGATTCAGAGCCTGACCGTTTTCTGCTCTCTTTGGTACAGACTTTTTTGCTTTCTTGTCGGGAATCCTGTCTTATTATTTTCACACATATTGAATCACCGCGAGAGAAAATTCTTTCACTGTCTCTTTTCCTCTTTAATCTGCTGTCATCATGATTGCCAGCCTTACTTTCTTCTTTTTTGGGCTTTTCTTTTCTTTTTTCCTGATCTCTCTCCCTGTCTTTGTTCTTTTTTCTGTCCTTATCTATACCTCCACCCTGCTCCTTCTTCCTGTCTTGATCTTTACCCTCATTTTTATGTTTGTGTCTATTTCCAGTAGGGCTTCTACGCTGGTCTTCTGGTTTACGCCTATCCCTGCTTCTGCTGCGGCTTGCCCGGTTAGCTCGCCGGTCTCTTGACCGGCTACTACTTCTGCGTCTATCCCAGCTTCTGTCTCTTTCCAGACTCTGATTTCTTCGCCTCTCCCCTCTTTCAGCACTGTGATTTCTACTAGATCTTCTCCTTTCCCTTATCTTCTCCCTGCTCCTACTCCTCTCTCTTCTGTTTCTGTGTGAGTAACTCCTGCTTCTACTGCGCCTAACTTTATGTGAAGGCGTCCTGCTGCGACTGTGCCTCTTCTTCCTTTTAGGAGAGGAAGAACGCGAAGAGCTGCGACTGCTACCGGAGCTGGTGCTATAGGATGAACTAGAGACACTGCTGCTACTGCTACTGCTTCTGCTATTGCTGCTACTGCTACCGCTGCTAGAGCTTGCTGACCCACTCCTTCCTGTCCTCTCTTTACCCTCCTTTTTGAATTCTGTATCAAGTGTTATTGCATTGGGAGATCTTTTCTTTTCATGAACCATATCTCCTTCTACTTCTCTTGTGTCCTGTGATGCCGAGTTACTGTTTTGCTCTTTGTTGATAAATTCATTCATCTCTTTTGAAACTTTTTCATTTTGTAGCTTTTCTTCTGGGAAAAAAGAAAAAAGTGCAATTAATTTGGAGTAGCATGACAATAGTTTCATAATAGTACTCTGGCAAAACTGAATTTCTAAGCACCTTTCACAGTACTTGTAATTAATACACTGACTGCCACCACACCAGCTATCCAGCAAATTACTTATTTTCTTGTTTTACAACTCTAGAGAAGTTGTCTTCCTGCTTTAGAAAAAATGCACAATCCAAAAATTTTAGAAGTTCTTGATGTTATTTCATGTTTCAGTGGTTTAAGTTCTCAAACATCCTGGAGCACTAGAACTCTCAGATCCGTCTACAGACATCCCTTTTTCTCTTTCAGCATATCTGATTCTCCTTTTCTCCTTTCTACAACATTCCTGGGAAGTGAGATTGGAAAGGTCACAAATGAGCTGGGTCCAGCAGTACTGAAAGGGGTCCCCATTTCATCCAGTGAAACATTATGGCAAAATTTAAGAATCTTTTTCTTTGCTATTCCAGTCTCATTATACTACCAATTTTCCAACAGAAGAACAGAGACCATGTCCCATGGACAACCAAGCACCACTACCAATGTGGACAACCTGGAGCGAGTANGGGATTGGACTAGATGATCTTTCGAGGTCCCTTCCAATCCCTAATGATTCTATGATTCCTCTTGCAGTGCCTAAGCTTCCTATCTCAACTTTTAAGGAATGAGACTTAAATGAACTGCAGTCTGTGCACCAAGGTGAAGGTGGCCCTTGGTTGCAAACGAGATACTAGTAATTTTGAAACACACTTTACATGCACCCATGCACTTTTATAGAGCATTGCTATAACTTACA
Source organism: Rhinopomastus cyanomelas (assembly GCA_013400115.1). Taxonomy (NCBI): domain Eukaryota; kingdom Metazoa; phylum Chordata; class Aves; order Bucerotiformes; family Rhinopomastidae; genus Rhinopomastus; species Rhinopomastus cyanomelas. The sequence goes on along the minus strand of VXBP01003270.1, from coordinate 362,581 downwards.
CAGTGCAACATCTAAAGCATAGGGACGCGTACACCGTGTCTGCTTTTTCAACACTGAAGTACAATAGTTAACACTAAGGGGATTTTTTTTCTTTATTACAAAGAAAAGCAGCAAACCTCATTTTTATAAAGTGGCTCAAACGTTTCTGTTAAAACTTTTTAAATAAATAGCATAATTCCTAAATTAGGCTTATTATATTTTAGCTTAACATGCTTTACCTCCCACCAATTTACATAAACAAAGTATTGAACTCCACATACAACAGTGTAGTCAGAAGACTGAGATTTACCTTCTAGCTGTTTTTCCAGTAGTAGTTGCTGTTCTCTCTCTTTTCTCCAAAACGCTTCCTGTTTTTGCCTGATTCTGTGCCGTAATTCCTCATCATCTGTATCAGATGATTCAGAGCCTCGGTCACTCCTCTCATCTTCACTGTCTCCTGATCCATAACCACCCAGTCCACCTGCGTGCATAAAGTCCAGTCTATCACGAGGAAAGATTAAGCTTTGTTCTTAATATTTCTGCGAGGCAAAGAGGAAAGTAACTTTGCCCTTCTTTCACTTCCTCTTCTCTGAAGAAGTCACTTTATTCTGGTAAGTGCCAATGTTGTTTGGCTGGTGTGATCAAGGCCCCCACATCTGCATTGATGCTCACTGTCTGGTTCTACTCCTTCTGGAACAGCTTGTCTATTTTCAGCAAGCAACCACTGTGATCACGGTACTTTCTCCATTGTATGGAAGGGCAAAAGCTCCCTGTGGAGATCGTAACAGTGCCTGCCTCTGTATCGGCAACCAGACAGAAAATGCCCGCGACCTTTCCCAGAAGACACTTCTGAAATTACTGCAGGCGCTTCCACAGTCCAAGGCTACAGCAATTCCGAGTGCCATGCCATAGCAATTTTTCTATGTTGACTTAGAAAACACTGCACTGTGACAGGTTTGGAGATGGAACAGAAACAGACTTTCTTCTCCCCTAGAGATATTAGTAACTACTTATAAGAAAAATAAAGTCAATTTAAACACCTCATACGGAGAAACTCTCCTTTTTTCAGTCTCAAGTTCTTATGACCTTTATTGAGCTTTAAAACATGAATTTTTGTGATGATTAACATTCCATCTAATTCCTCGGAATTCCACATAACAAACACATAACTGATCACTGACACTGCTGAAGCTCGGTTTAGATGGTAACAAGCATGTTGGAAAGATGCTTTTGCTGTTGTGTCAAGCTAGAATTTCAATCCCTCCTGTGTTGTTTCTGGTAGCATACAACATGGGTGCCTCTGTGCCTTTGTAGCCTTTCAATAAAGTATTTATTTCAATTTTTATTTATGGACTTTCACATTACTCTTCTATCAAACTTTCCCTCCTTGTTTGGCTGGATCAGGAGAAAAAATACACAACAGATTTCCTCTCTCTGAAGACTGCACTGTGCTTCCAAAACAATCATACTTAGAAATTTGTCTAAAGTTTCTATATATTTTCAAAATCAGGGCAAGATTCTCACACTAACTCTCACTGACTAGTCCTTTACTTCAAAAACCATCCCACTTGTATCAGTGGGATCACCTGTGGAACAAATAAAGGTGCTGATAAAGTTACTGGAAAGTGACCCATACTCCTGGGCAATTAAAATCTAGCTTCAAAATGCAATTTCTAGAAATGCAAGGCAAGAGTGACACTCCCCCTTTAAGCCCTCTCAAAAATAAGGAACATACTTACCGAGTCCAGTGAGGGAAGCCAGTGCACTGGACTGTGCCAGCTGCTTTGCAGGAGCTTTGTATCACATCAACAACAGGAACAACATGTTAACACAAATAGCCACGATTTCATAGTCATGAGTCTATGGTATTGTTAAATCTACTACTATTGCTGTTCTTTGGAGGGAGAGAAGAAACATTAAAAACGCATCATCCATTTAAAATCACTTCTAGATATTCTGACCATGAAGATTTAGAATTTAACTGCAAATTAATAGTTAACAGAACAGAACATACAGGTACTCATAAATCACTTTCCAAGTTACAGCATCTGCACATCATTTTCAAGTTGCATAGTTACATATTTAATTAACTCAGCTATGTTAAAAGAAATCTGTTATGTAAATACAGTACACAATAATAGTGAAAGCAAATAAACAACTAATCGAGGACTCAAAGCTTGTCTCTTTTCACTTCTGAACAGCTAAGAACTTGAGATAAAGACAGCATTAAGAAACACCTACAACTCAAGAGCCATTGACACACAGGTACTATTTTAACTAAAATGAACTGCATGAAAGAAATGGAGTAACTCAAGTAACTCACAATACACTGCACAGGACAACAGTACATGATTACTGGATTTGAACACTACCGAGCTGGATGCATTATACTGGAACTGTTCTTGGGGGATATCTATGGAGGTCAAATGTTCTAGAGACATGCAAAGATAGTGTAATCACAGAATAAGCTAACAAAATATAGTATCTTTTTTAAATAACTAGCATACCTTTAGTTGCTTTACGGTGAACGTCTTTGGCTACGCAGTAAATTTCTTCATTTGTGACATCTAAGAGAATCTCTGTCAGCAGCATTTTTGTCAGCATCATCTGAAAAGAATTGTACAGAAAGGGCAAAACCTCCTGAATAAATCCTGCATTCAACTTACATCTGTACAGCTTTACTTTTTTTGATGGCTATCAAAGTACTCTCCTGCACGTTTTATTTAATGACTTCAACAGATATGACTTAAAAACACAGGTCTGAAATTGTTTAAATTTGACCTGATTTCAAAACTTTAACACTAGTTTGAATTTTGACTGTGAAGTGCACCCACACTCACTACACATAACTGCCTGGGGCTCAAATTCCTGGTGTTGAAGATGCCAGCACAAATGAGTATGTAAACTGCAAATAAACACAGACTAATGCCACTTATTCTTTAATTAAATGAAAAGACCATTTGTGCCTGGTATGCTGTGTCACTGACCCAAATCCTGCAAAAAAATCACAGAATCACAGAATGTTACAGGTTGGAAGGGACCTCGAAAGATCATCTAAGTCCAACCCCCCTTGCTGGAGCAAGTGAAGCCTACAGTACTGTCTCAAGATGTCCTACATGGGGCTCGAACCCATGACCCCAGGAATTCAGAGTCACATGCTCGACCAACTGAGCCAACCAGGTGCCCCAAAAATCATCACAAGTTACTGTCACAGGATTTTTATTATTACACATTTACTATAAAAACTGAAATGCTGGTAGCTTGTTCTCCAGAAAGCTGTCTGGCCATGCGCTTTAAGAAAAACACATTCATCACACTTTCAAATTCAGTACCTTCGTTACTAAGGCTCCAGTTGTCTAATTAGCATAGAACTATGATTTCACAGTACACCGTTTTTGCAGACAGAGAAATTGCTGCCAGTCCAGAAACTGGGTTTCCAGCACTTTCTTGCAAGAAATACCCTGTCTCAGAAACTGACGCTGAAGAATACATTTCAGATGGGGGCATTTAATCACTAAGAGCTTTTGATATTTTCACAAGGTATGCCAAACCACAGAATTAATGGAGATTTAATGTAAAGATTCTAGTCATTACATTCTTTCACTATTGTTCTAAACGTGAATTACATAACCTGTATCCCTGGCTTTCAGAGAAAGATGGCACTGTAGAGAGAAATGCAAGTCTAACCCTGCTTTATGGTATGTGCTATAACTCTACTGACTGTGTACAGCACAGAAAATGTGTTTTACTCTGCTATGCTCAAAAAAGTATAAGCACATAGAAACACGCAGTGGGAACTATATTAGTAATACCATTTGATACTCCTTCTCTTCTTCAGTCATTTCTGGTTCACTTTGCTCCTCTTGAGGAGCTGGGGATGGACTCCTGCTGATTTTCCCAATGCTTACAGCTTCTGTGTTTTCAGCATCGTCATCTTCCTCATCGCTGTCCTACAATGACAGTATCATACATTTCAGGAAAACTTAAAATGTAAATCTCATTACTTCCTATTTATGACAATTGATTTGCTTTATACTGAAGTCTGTATTACAGTTATCATAAAAATGTATTTCTTTTTTCACCACCACATAAACATGCAAGTAACTCCTCTACATCCATAAGGTAAGTACATATGTGGTTGCCAGTTCACTGCCAGACAGTTACTCAGAGCTGCAAACCTGTGACATACCTGCATTTGCTCAACTCAGCCCATTTAAGAAGCTTTGCATTGCCTTCACTTTAGTAGTTATCCGAACTTGTTAAGTTGTTGGTTTAGAACTCAAACCTTCAAGAACCACGTATGATCCCAAAGTACAGAAAAAAAAAAGTCCTATTTCATCATTGTTTCCTTGTATCATGATTTCCAGATCAAATACTACGCTTTTACCTCTCTGATATTTACGACTTCAAAACACAAAGGAAATTCCGACAAAGCAGTAGATTGAGCAAAAGAAACAAAGATAACTAGGAATATACAGTCTCTTTTTTTTTTTAAGAGACTGAAAAGTTGGCACCTTTCAGGAAATACAAACCTGAGCTAAAAACAAGCCTTTCTACTTACAAATTTACTTTTCTGAGGTAACCGTGGGCCATCCCCTCCGTCAGCCTCCTCGCTTTCCTTCTTCTCTTTTTTAGACATCTGTGAACGTTGCTGCTCCATCCTCTCTTTTTCTAATTTCTTCTGCTTTTCTCGTTCCATCTTTTCCAGGCCCTCACGAATCCAGGCAGGCAGAGTTCTACGCTTCACAGCATCTACATAAGCAAAGTTTACAGTTTCGTAAGGTGAAAAAAACCCTTCCCCCCTCAAAATACAGAAAAAAATACACACAAGAACAAAGCAGCAAAACCTTCACCACAACCCAAACAAGCTACACAACTGACTGTGGGGAAATAACATTTACAATAGCTTTTTCTTTGCCTTTCTTTGTATTACCAAATCTAAACAAAGCTCTCCAGATTTTGAACTCTTCAAAATGCAGTTTTTATGTTTTTTTCATTAAGGAGTGGTTAACATGTACCAATCTGTGGAGGCTCCTGCTTCACAGGCATCGCAATAGGTGAACGCTGTCGGTCTCTGAATGAGGGTCTTTCCCTTCGATTCTGAGGAGGTGCAGAAGTTGTTGGTGGACCTGGTGGCCCTGGTGGTCCTGGCTGCCAATAAGGTGGATGAAATCCACCCTGAGGTGGGCCAAAAGCGGCCCCATGCTGAAAGAGTAACGCAGTTTATTTTTCTTCACACGTAACACTAAACATAGCATGTGCGCAAGTTGGTCTACAGAAATCCATGCAAGTAGAAGTCCACAATTTCTAGGCTACTGAGATCTCTCAATCTCTTTTTCTGTCGTCCTCAAGAAACAAGTTATCTTTAAATATTTAATGAGTAGACAGCTTTAAGCAGGGATACTAACACAGCTCCTTTCACATTGTGCTAAACATCAAGCCCTGTAACTGCCATCTATCTCCAGCTTGTGAGCTTATCATCAGAGCATGCAATTATGTGAACAGATACCAAATGAACATCTGGAAGTCTAGCTATGGTGCCCTTCTTTGTAACCACAAGCTGAGGACAAAAATGAAGAGGTCAAACCTTTACTACCAAAGAATTTTGCACTGTGTACTTTCCAGTAATCACTCATGGACATTACTAGTATGTTTAATTAACATATTAAATGCACGAGTATGCCAGTTTGGTAGAGATTCCAGGCTCTTGGCAAACTTTACACAACTTACAAGTCAAGTTCTGGGGCATATATGGGAGGAGTTTTGTTTTAATATTTGCTGCCCAGAAGTGTCCAATGAAAACATTTAAAAGTAGTGTTTAGGAAGAAAGTTACAGCATTCTTTTTTTAATTGTTATGTTCCATAGACTACCTATTTAATTCACTAGTGGCAGAAGTCACGCTTCAAATTCAGGACAAGCATCCCTCTGTTACTCAGTGCAAAAAGTTTTTCGTAGAAAGTTTCTCTACAGAAACTGATTTTAAGAGTTGGTCTAACCAGAGTAAACAAATTTATAATCATCTAGTGTATCCGAAATATATCGGTTCACTTCTTAACAATAGTGCTGAACAGGATATTTTAATTATAGAGAAAAGTAGGCCAGAAGAAGCACATTTCTGCCCATCTTCCCTTGGGGCTGTTTATGAACAGGAAGTGAGTGTTTCACAGGTAGAGTTTGTAATTTATATCAGTAGTTTTGGAAGAAAAACACTGAAAATAGGGGAAGATCCAAAACTTCTTTGTGTTTAAAGCTTTGTGCAAATCACTCTGTTACTAGTCCTAAAGCCTCCTATCTTAAGCTATGCAACCTATATGCTAGGATGGAGGAGAAAAGACTGGATGTGGATTTTTCAGAAATACCATTGTTTATTTGAAGAATCACAGTAGATAGGTATGGAAAAGACCAACAGATCATCCAGTCTATCTCCCTGCAAACACATGTCTGTTCCCTATGGTGCATTAGTTCGGGTATTTATGTGTGTATTTCTGAAGTACTTTTTCCTCTTCCCCCTTTTTATTTTAAACACAAAACTACATGATGTTAATTTATATACTGGAACACAGGGATGCGCTTTTTATATTGCAGATGACAGCCATTTCTTATTAGCAGAGATTAAAAAAATCCCAAACAACTTTGGCCTCGGAACAGAACTGAACACTCTAAAGTCTCTTCTGTAAAGTACTGGGCAAAAAATATGTCTTAGAAGGTAACAGACTCTGTAGATGTTTGTAGAACTGGAGAATGAAAGTCGCCGCTAGATGACATTAGAGGAACACATCCATGGAAGGGACTCTGCACGTCTACAATATTAAAGCAACAAATATGTTTCACCTGATAGTCAAACTGGTTCACTGGCCCCATTGCAAAGTTATCAGGAGGTGCCCCAAAGTTGTGATTGTTCTGGTTAAACATATGCCTGTTGTCAGGAGCAAATTCCCCACTGTCCTGACTGTTGCTGTCTTCAGATGGAGGAACAGCTTCCATTTGACCTGTGGTAGGAGCTATCCACTGCTGGTCTGGAGGTGGGTGAGGGGGTTGGTGAGGCATTCCCCATTCTGTTTAGGATTTAGAATACAATGCAACACCATGTTAATCTGATTCATAAGTCACTAATCACTCAGTGTTCTTGTATACATCACAATGTTCCTCAAAGCAACACAGACAACAAAGTCATGAAGAATCATAGCTACAAGATCGTATACAAATCAAAGTTGTCTAACAATGACAGTGTATTTCTGTGAAACCTTCTACTCACTATATAGAACTACAGCTCAAATACACTCTATGTACTCTATATAGTAAAGTTTAAATTGTTACAAGTAGCTACAGGGCAAGTGGGTAAAACTCAAGTGAACCCTGATGGCCACCTCCCTATTATTATGCTCACATGAGAATCACCTATGTCACTTGAAGCTTGCTTTTACTTAACACTGCACTTACATTTTAATTGAGGTGTTATTCCTTCAAACACACACCAAACCAACCACAAAGGGTAGTTTTTGCCAATACAACAAAGACGACTTGTGTGCTGCTTACTAGCCACCTTTGCACACACACTCTACCATATTACAGTGTAGTGACACAAAACTTGCAGAAAACAGCTTCAGAAAAACACTCAGCAGAAAAAACCCCATTTCTGCCCCATGCTTATTGCCACTGTTATGAAATTTTTAGAAGACATTTTTCTTGCCTAGAGTTTTGGTTGATTATTTTTGGTTCCTTTCTCAAAGTGTTCAAACACTTTAACTCACAATAACGGAAAATTATACAGATGACCATCAGATATAAGTAGAGAAGGGCACACACTAAGTATGTGCAAAGTAATAAAGTAACATTTTTCACACATAATTCTGCTCATCTTGCTCAAGATTTTAAGACACAAAGCCAGCATCTGCCAGTTATACTGTGAACTCATTCTACATGTCAAGATCACAACAGAAGCAGATGTTATACTATGGGAGACAGCACCAGCAGAAGCTCTCTAGCTCTGAGACATGCTGTTGCTTTCAGTGTTGCCATTCCTAGTGCAGTGGGATGAGCAACAAAGCACGTAAGATCCAGAAAGATAAATATATAACTGCAATTAACAGTTTATCTTTTGTCACCACTCGGACTGAACAAATCTTTTGCAAATGTGTACTTATAAATAAATAAATTTGATATGAGAGATTACTGAGTTGCATCATCACACCTTTGTTTCTACTGTCACCAATTATGTGGAACACTTGACTGGAAGGTAGCAGCTTGTACCTTCAAACTTGATGGGCAGAGCATATTCCCAGCCCAAAACGTCTGACAAACAACATGTACTTACATTGAAAAAAGGAATGAAGGGGAAGGAAAACAAACCTGGCTGCCACATTCTGTTGAAGTTGGGGTCCCCCTGAAAATTATTATGGTTGTTTGGACCAGACTCTATTCCTGAAATATCCTGTCCATTTGACATCATGCCTTGTTGTTCCACTACACTCTGTTGCCCTGAGGCTTCTCGCTGAGCAATCCATGCTTGAGCTAATGCAGCCCAGTCAATCTGGCCTAAAACAAACAGGAAATTTAAAAGGTGAGTATTCTCACTTCCAGTTTAACACTGCTACTCAATTACACGTCTCATTGCTCAAGAAAAACAGGCAACATTTACCTTCAGCAACTACCAGAAGCACCACTAAAACTTATTAAGTGTACAGTATAGCAAAAGTCAACATACATACTTGCTGAAGTACGATTTCCCTGTATGTGTTAAGAATGCCGTAATTCAGATTATTTTAGACTCACATTAACACTGTATGAGTGGTAGTAATAACACTTTTTTGCCCAGCAATTTTTATATCATAAAGCCTTACACTCCAATCTTAAGATTTTCTTTTAGAAAAAAATACATTGAAGACTATGCTTTGCAATGATTTCTGGAATGCTATGTTACATTACAGTTCTCTCACACCTTTTTTTCTTTACTACCACTGCTACCATTAAGTAAACAATTGCTCTCTGCCATGAGGACACTACATCTTCTGCTTGACATCAACATAGGATCTCTCTCCAGCGAAGTTACAGAAAATTAAGTGACAAAAAGCAATGTAAAACCTGTGTGCCTGAACACACTGCCCAAGTATTAAACACATCTTCCTCCCTCAGTATCCCTTTCTGTATTTCTTTTGGAACAATATGATACTCTGTGAGAGATTTTCTGTGTGTACATCTGCTTTAGCACTTCGGTCACAAAGGCATTGACTAACAAGCAGATTCTCTCAAACAAACAAGTCCACTTCACTGAAGAGCTGATGAGGATACAGACTCTGTAAAAGTAAACGAGGCCTAAACGTTCATCTGTATGATGAGTAAAATGTTGATAATTTGTCCAGGATAACTTGGGTTGCTTGCCTGTATTTTGATGCTAAATATTAACTATGTCAGAGCATTTAGAATGGACATGTGCTGCCTACTTTTTCTAGTTATTCAGAGAAGCATCATACATGTATTAACTTGAGAGCAGCTAATCAAAGACAACTACCAGTCATGCTCTGTAACAAAAACTTAACATACAACAACAAATCAAAAACAGTTACATTAATCCACAAAGCTTTCTATAGACTTACTTGGGTCTTGCTGGTGCTGAAATGACTGCATCCATTGCTGTTGGTTCAATGGCCATTGCTGCCAAGGTTGTCCACCTTGATCCCACATCTTTTAAGTCTTTATATAGTCTATATTTCAACTAAAAATAACAGTTGTATGTTTAAATAGATGCCCATGAAATATCACATAACCGAAACTTAAATAACTGCAGATAAGTTAAGCCTTGCAAAGCAAGCTGAAGCAATGCTGGCTTAATATTTTAAGCTGGAGCAATGGTTCATCCTTTAGAGTAAGATCGGAAAACATTACTCTAAGATTTCAGAAGTCTATTACACTATGCTTTCTTTGTACTTTTACAAAGAGATTAACTATAACATGACATTCAAGGAGAGATCTGACAGGTCTAACGTAAGAATTTGTGACAATAAATGCAGTTTAAAGTAAGTCGAAATATAATAAGACATTACTTAAATGATATCTTGTTCTGTTTCTTAGGAAAAAAGATGTGCCTTTCTGTACAAAGACAGACAAAGGGAAGTCACAGAATGGCACAGCACTGTTAACAACTGCACTGCAGAACTGTATAGGTACAGCAAGGTGTCCACATGCACTGCGTGCATTGTAAAGGCTAACTGCAATTTCTAAGTAGCATATGTCTTCAGTCACAAGAAAGAAAAACACATCACTTCGTGACTGTACATTTACCACACGGTCTCTTACAATCACTAGAATCGGTTGTGGTGCTACACCGTGCATCCTCACTGACCAAGCAGCAGCAGCCCTGGGACTTGATGGCATGACCAAGAACTTAAGACTTAGACGCAGCAGCTTACCAGGCAGGTATGCCTGTAACAGAATACCAGTTCCTTCTAGCTACTGGTACACACAGCATACCCTTAAACCTGCCACACAGTGTGGAAACGAGTGGCCACCGGCACTGTTCCACGTAGCCTTTCCAGCCAGTTGCCCAAAGCCTGGGTGGCTCTGAGAACACGTCACTCCGGGAAGTGTTCCCAAACACCACTATGGGTAAGGCCGCACTCAGCGTGTCGCACTCTTTCCTGCCCAGTCTGCTACCAGCTTCTCAATAGACAATCCTTGATTTTATACTACACAAACATCACCCATGCAGGCTGCTCCAAACTGTGAAAAAAAATTGTTCCCCAAGGTCAGAGGAGCAACATGTGAGCCCTGGTCACGGTTCACAGCCAAGTGCAGTACAGAAGGGATGAACGTAGCCTTTCCACTTCAGAGGAATCCAGCTCCCAGCAGCCAGTGCTGCTCAGGTGGCCAGCCCAAAACGTAGCCGAGGCTGCTCCTGCTGAGTGGGCCATGCGCAGTCCCACAGACTGAAGAAGAGCAATGAGAGCAGATCCTGCTGGCAAAGGGATCTCATGCTTAGTGCTTGCATGTTTATCCAAAGAACTGCATGACTGCTGAGGAAGAGGGTGTCACACCACAAAAATGCACAACAAAAGCAGCTGTACCTAACACTGTGGGGTGCTGGGTCATGCAGTGATGAATGCAAGCTCTTATTTTGCATACTTCTGTCAAATTACATTTTTCATCTGACAAGAATGTAGATCACCTTTGCTTTGAGACCATTCCAGCCTGTACAAAAATTACACACCTCTGGCTTCAAAAAGCGTAGCTGCAAATGCTTTTTTTTGGGGGAGGGCTTTCAAAAAGAACAGACCAACTCTGAAAACTCAAGGGAGTGACATGTTCTAGGTGATTGTGGTGATCTTAAGTCATAGGCTGGACTTGATGATCTTAGAGGTCTTTTCCAGCCTCAATAATTTTGTATTTCTCTACTTCTATTTGATATTAGCTTTTTTTTTAAACACAAAAGCCATGGAACTTTGTATACAGCTTGTGAAACTTTACTGAGAGGTGCACATCAGAACACAGACATTTTCCTTTGGTAGTGATGCTGTTGTAAAGATGTCAAAACTACAAAGAGACCTAGACAAGTTCTTATGATAATGAACAAATCGTGAGAGTAACCAAAACTGCATTTTCAAACTTCAGTGCCACAAACTGGGAAGGGCACAAGCTACTTTCTGACAGAACTCACAAACCACATAAAAAGATAAATTTACTGAGAACAGATTACTTTTAAATATACTGCAAGGGATTCACCCCAAATACTGAGAGAAATAAGCCAACCAACAAACAGGTAAACTTAATCAGTATCTTAAAGGCTTGAAACAGATGAAATCTCTTGCATGGTAAGAGATGCATGTACATGACAAGCAGGAAAGATTATTTGCCCAAGTCACATCAAGTAGTATTAATAGGCAAAACAGAATCCAAGTCCTCTCCAATCTAATTAAAGTTTGCACTGCCAAAACTACCTTAGGGTGCTGCCAGATTTTAATTTCTTCCGAAGGTCCCAAATCAGTTCCATATGAAAGAAAGAAGGTTCATCTGACAGAATGGGCATCTCTAAACCTACTTCCCATTGATGACACACAGCTAAAGACACAGCACAGCAGCCAAGTGGCAGTGAAAGAGACTTAATTTTTCACTGAGAGGGGGCAGGGAAGGCAACACCTGCTAAAATCTATTAAATTAGTAAGACAGAGGGGTACATCTCTGGAGAAGTCATTAGACACCCTGGTCCCAATGCCACCAGCACATACAACACATTTTGAAAAGCAAAGAGGATCAAAGAATGGATCCATTTTACAGGCACCTACTTGCAAAGGAAATTACAGATACAGCCCTCTCCTATGACAGATTATGGCTCTTAGCTGTTCTACCCTCCAGTACAACCGGATATAACCTGTTTTCTCTCTCCAGCCAACAGAACAAACAAAAAGGACTTCAAGAGCCATTCCCTGATGTCAGACAACAGAACAGGAACCTGAATCTATTACTCTGTTTGTCAAAGAAGAAACCAGTTCAGGCTTCCTTTTGTTTCATACAGACACATAATCACATGGGAAGGACCCCCATCAATTCACATTTAATTTCAGTTGCATGCACTTAACAGATGAAAAGTTAATGTGACAGTTTAAGAGCAAATACATTCTGAAATACATTCAGTTGTATTTTTTTTACAAAAATCCTATCAAAGTCTAGAACTACTGGAACTTTGCAACAACTCCTGCATTTGATTAAATTTTATTATAGCAACTTACTGGTACTAAAATAAGAGAACTGCTGGTGAAAGCTTCCCTAGGGGCAATAAAAGCTGGCATAGTAGCATATACAGGACTTACCTTGATTCCCAGAAGAGATCAACCTCTGAGAGTCAACAGCATCCAGAAGAAGCTCAAACTCTTTACTATACTTAGCATTCTACCTAACAAAAAACTAGATTAAGACAGAGGAAGGATATTTTAAAAGGCACCTTTCCATTCCTCTCCCCAGTGATGTGCACCTCAGCTATAAAATACAAAGGCATTTCCTTCAACCTGGCTATTTTACCACAAAATATTTTCTGATATGGCTGCCAGTTGTGTCTGGACACACCACACACACCAAAAAATATACAGTACTAAGATACTTATCAGTAACCAGAGTTTAGAGAGAATTCATACACTCACTTTTAACTCTGGGACTTCCCCCAGCACTACCCACAGTCATCCTGAAGTGAATGACAAATTTTCACACCTACAGGAATGCTCCCTGTCAAGCAGAATATGGCTTCAGAATTCCATACACCACAGACCTTGGTGAAGGCTCCTATGGCTAGCTGCCTCCTGATGTCAAAGGAGGAGCTATTCTTTAGAAAAGGCCACCCACAGAACTTGAGCTCAGACTGTTGAGACAGCTCTGCCTCTGCAGTTTCACAGTGTAAGTTCAAAAGAATCTGTTATCAACAGTGGTAGTGCAGAGATAACTACACTTAGACCTCTCAACAATGGAGAGGAACAGTCTTAAGGAGTGAAGTTTGGTCCTGCAAGCATCAAATGACAAAACCCACTTATAATGCAGGAGATGCCACCTTCCTTGTGTGCTTTATGACACTGGGTGCGACAGAACTAAAAAAAATGCAAGAACATTTCCCTGGAAAGATAAGCAAGAGCTGCCTGTAAATAAAATAAAGCTGATGGTTAATTCAAATTACTTCAACTTGTGCAAGTAGTCAGAGGCAAGAAGAACATAGATTTACAAATTTAACTCTGCTCCAAGCAAGCATCAGGCAAATAACTAAGCACACCTAGCTGCCTGGTGTCCCTAGAAAGCAGACACCTTCTGCTGTATCACGAGATCAGTTTAGGAACTTCTACATCAAACATCAACATAATTTGATCAGATTTCCAGAACATAATATGGCAGACTGGTTTATTCAGCCCTGTAGACAGTCAGGTTAATGACTGGAGTCCACAGAACCAGAGTCAATACTAAATACTTTTTGATGCAGGAAAGAAGCTGTTGCATTACTTTTCTGATAACGTTACACATCATCCCTGAATGGCAGGTCTGTGACATGACATGGCCTGCCAAGTTTTACTTGCCATCTGAGCTCTAATACATTGCTGCAGAAATTCTTTGGTGACCGCAGATCTTTCTTGCAGGCATTCCAAAAAGCTATGATGTTTTAGCAGAGAAGTATCCTTTACCTAAACAAGATGAAACCATACGCTGTCATGTCTTCTTTGAGAAACCCTATACAGCTAGTATCTCTGATTCTATACAATCCTGTTTGGACCCCTGGGTTTAAAGACACCACTCTTTGATACTACACTAGATACACAGGTAAAAACCCAGATGCTCCACAACATCTAAGATAATCTGCCATGATTTTTTTACCATCTTTAGGTCTACAGAATAGCTAAAGGAAAGGATTTCAAGAGGTGCAAGTCCTGGTCTGTTAACAATCCGCAAGCACTGTTTTGCAACAGCATGATTACCTAAGTAATCTATTGGCATGAGCTCAGTACAACACAAGCAACAAAGGTACATAATTTTCTGATGTTCTTTGTCAAATTCCTAGGCTGCAGGAAGTCATCCACAACACACCTTGAGGAGGATTCTCCAAAGCGCTACATACTCTGTGGGCAAACCACCTGCCCTTTACATGCTTAACACTGTGGAGATGGGTCTAAAGGAAAATGGAAATACCTCAGAAGCAGAAGTCCTTGAAATCAACATCCTGATCTCTAAATCTTTGGCACAAGCACCTTATTCTAATGCAAGGTCTTCTCCTTTCATTCAAGCTAGCTTATATTGATTCTAAGTTTCAGCACAGCAGCTAAACGTTTATGGTGAACATCCATGGTGAATTTTGCGGAACTTTTCAGTTGCAAATACAATAACTCTAACCATGTATTCAAGCAAAACAGTTAGTAGAAAATGGGAATCAGACAAATGCCACCAAGAACTCAAGCTGAACAGTATTGCTTGAGAGCTGTTCGCCCTCCCATCTTCCTACCACTATGCTATTGCTTCCCCAAGGTCACAACAGCATAGACATGAGGCTGAAGAAAAACCTCTAGGAATACGGTCCACATTTTTTCCAAGGAAATACACAAAGCTGGCGTTCTAAGTCAGTAACACCTATGACTGTGCCGCTAGACTCAAGAATACTGTAAGCATCTGTACACAATACGTGTGACTGAAAAGAGAGGTCAAAGGAAAAATGGCCTCGCACAGCCAGAGGCACACCCCTACCATGACGGAAGACTTCATGCAGAAAGGGTATCACAAGAGTCATCAGCTGGTGGCCTCCGTGTGAAAGACACTGGTAAGTCAGAACATCTCTGCAGCTGAAAACACCGAGGTGGATGGAAAGGCACTGTACCCAGTATATCTGCACAGAAACAAACTCAAGGAGGTACTAGGGAAGGGCTTGCAGGCCCATGTTCTCTCAGAACACATAACCATCACTCATACCAAAACAAACTTAGCTTCCTTTTTCTTTGGGAAAACAAATATTTACTACTATGTACTACTCAGCTGCTGTTCAGTAAATGAAACATTCATGAGTTAAGTTTGCAGCAAATCAGAAAAAATTATTAAAATCAGTATCTCGACTGCTACTTTGTTTCACCCATCCCACTTTTAGCTGGCCAGCACTTCTGTAAGTCATCTAGGGCATCACCCAAGTTGCAGAAGGTATTTAATGCCCAGATACTATGCATATTTTCCTGAGAAGAGAAGCTACCCCAAGTGCCTGCTGGAAACTGTTATTAAGATGCCCAGTCAAAAAAACTGTTAAAAAATCCTCCAGCTGTAAAGTTTCGTATCACTAGAATGCCGGAAGCCTAGTCCAGCTATTTTGCTGGATTTTTTATCATCAGAACTATTCTACTCTTTCTCAGATCAAAGGAAAGAAGCTTTCCAAATGTGTAACCAATATTCAAAATATAGAACCAAAAAAAGAACTGAAGAAAATAGCTTGTTCAGTATCCAAAACTGGTTCACACATCAGCATGTCTAATATTTACAGTGCTACCAAGTTGAAGTAAGCTGGACAAATGACAACTTACAAAAAAAGTACTATGAAAATTCCTTCAGTGAGTCATTCAAGCAGAGTAGCTTCCAAGGTCTGTTATATTACATATAAGTCCACACACGCACTGTGCTGAAGCCAAGCCTAGTTAAAATAACAAGAGGATCAGATAATGGCAACATGGGTATAATTTACTTCTTTCTTGTATTTTGAAGACACGACGACAAACACATGTGTGGATTACCATACAGCACTGACACCACAAGTAAAACATTTACCATCACACAAAACATCATTGCAACTTGTGTAGTTTCAGTCGAAATTCTACCAAGTTTGTGGGGGGAAAAAAACTCTGATTATTTTTTGCACCACTTCTACTAGAAAACCAGATGTCAGATTTTCAATTAGCCATGTAACACAGCATTACTTTTTTTTTCCTCAAGTGCACTGTCCACGTGAAACTTTCTTTGGTTAACAGCTCTGCACAGATGCACAGTAACTAAATAAACAACCAACCTTGCTGGTCACAAGCAAATATTACTCTCAATAATAAACAGAGTTACTATTTAAGGAAGACAGATCAGCTAGTGGTGAAAGTAAAAATGTTTAATAAAACCTACCGACACTATTAATTGTTGCCAAATGGAAACTTAAAATCATCATGTATCTCAGTCTTGGAAAGAAGGGAGACAGACACTCCTGCATCCATAATTTTTGCTTAATTCTGCAGTGAACTGAAAGTCAAACATAGTCAAGACTCCTCTCTACATAATCACTAGAAATTACCTCGTGAATTGTTCACTAAATTTTTGCACTGAATTTGTGGGTTCTTCAGCCATGCATCACCTTAAGGCCCCAAAAGTTAAGAAACCACTCTTTCAAAGCAGGAGTTTGCTTGTCAAACATGACAAAAACCACAAGGAGTCTCATAATAGTCTAACAGCATAGATGGCACAGAGTTATCTGCTGCCCTAGATAAATTAAAAATCAGTACCTGATCTCCTATTTGTCACTGAACTGTCAGAAACGCTAGTGACTTGTCCCCAGAGAAAGCCAAGGCTCCCAGTTCCCAGTATGTTCTGCAATCACAGGGAGTTGCAGCATCTGTGACCTCTAAATGAGGGACCATCTCAGTGCACCCCCACCCTGGAATTCACAGAATCATTACGGATTGGAAGGGACCTCGAAAGATCATCCAGTCCAATACCCCTGACACAGTACGATCACCTAGACCAAGTCACACGGGAACATATCCAGGCGGGCCTTGAATGTCTCCAGTGAAGGAGACTCCACAACCACCCAACGCATTGTGTATACTCCTACACACAATAAAGGTCTTCAACTGGACTGGGTTGTCATGTGTAACCCTATCTTTTGTCTGCTGTTGTGCCTTATGATTTGAAGGCTACCATTCCTCATCATTAAGAGGTGGCTGACCCTTTACACCATCACTTGCTTCCTGTATCCCACACCTTCCAATACAGATTGTTTGCGTGTGTTTACAGCTGTGACTATAAGAGAAGAAATAAACAACAATCAAGGCAGATGAACACTCTGTATAGTAATTTGTTTCAGAATCTTGGCGAATTTCCACTGGGGTAGCACATCACACCATCACGCAGTGGTTTGAGTTGGAAGGGACCTTCACCTAGTCCAAATCTTACGCCTTAGGCAAGTACGGCACACATTAGATCCAGTTGCTCAGAAGTCCCATCCTTGACATTTCCAATAGCGGGGCATTCACAGCTTCTCTGGATAACCTAAGTGTCCCACCACATTCACCATAAAAAAAATGTCTAGTCTACATCTCTTTTTAAACTGGCCTTGGCCTGTTACAACAGGTCTTAGTAAAATGTCTGTGCCCATCTTTCTTACAAATAGAATCACAGACTGGGTTCAGGTTGGAAGGGACCTTAAAGATGACCCAGTCCCAACCCCTTGCCACAGACGTGGGCACCTCTCACCAGACCAGGTTGCCCAAAACCCCATCCAACTTGCCTCAGACACTTCCAGGGAAGGGGGATCCACAACTTCTCTGGGCAACCTGCTCTAGTTTTTCAGCATCCTCACAGGGAGTAATTTCTTCCTAAAATCCAACTTAAATCTGCTCTCTTTTAGTTTGAAGAATAGAAGCCCTCATAAAAAAAGTCCCTCTCCAGCTTTCCTGTAGCCCCTTCAGGTACTGGAAGGCTGTACCTTTAAACACTGAAAGGCTGCAAACAGGTGTCCCCAGAGCCTTCTCCAGGCTGAGCAACCCCTTCTTTCTCAGTCTGTCCTCGCAGCAGAGGCACAACAGCCTTCTGGTCATTTCTGTGGCCCCATCTTTGGTTGTAAAGCCTAGTATATCACATCCGAGTTCAGGTCAGTGCTGAACGAGCACCGAGAATCTCTGTGGGTAAGTGCTTCATGCAAAAAGGCAACAACCCCACGGTCTGCTCAAGGATCGATTTAGAAACATCCAGCGTTTGCCAAGCGGCCGAAACAGGCAGGTTCAGGTATCGCACCAACGCCGCTGCGTCTGACAGTGCTGGTAATTTTAGTTCTCGGGAGCCCTCCAGTGGAACGAGATCACGGGAACGGCCTGAGAGCCCATGAAACAGCATAAACCCTCCACGGAGACATTCTACCCGCGGGAGCTCGGCTGTCGGCTCGGTCGATTCCCAAACCCTGGAGCACGTCGCTTGGCAGCAATGTTAGCGGCCCAACACGTCCATGTTCTCGCTGCGCACGAAGGGGCGTTGCGGGGCGAGGCCCAGCTCCCGGTCTCAGCGCGGGGCCCGCGGCGGCCTCCCCAGCGCTGGCCCTGGGCCACGCGCACTGATGGATAAGGTGAGCCGGTCCCCCGCGGCCACCGGAGACCCGGGGGGGGCGGGATAGGAGTCGGGGGGTCCCCCCCGCGCATGCGCAGATGAGGTGGGGGCGGCACTGGACGCGGGAGGGCGCGGAGACTCCCTCTGAGCCTAGAGAGGTGCCTCTGAGGCGCTGCCGCTCCGGGCAGGGCGGCGACTACCAGCACTTCCCTTCCCGGCCCAGCCCGGCCCGGCTCTGCCCGGACAGGGCGATAGGATCAGCTCGGAGCCCGCTGGGAGGGTCCCCAGGAACGCCGGGGAGCGCAGCCCACCCTGCTACTTACACTGTGCCCCGCCTGCCGCCGCGGGCGCTGCCGCTCGTCCCGCTCCGCGGCCGCCGCCTACTGCTCCCCAGCTCGCTCCTCGTCTTCACGGACAAGATAATATGGCGCCTGCTGGCGCTCACCCGGAAGTGAAACGCGTCACCGTTTTGACCCTCGCCAGTGACGCACAATCGCCAGCCTCCGCCATCTTTGGCACGGGCGGGTGTACGGAGTCTCCTCCCCCCGCCATCCCTTCCTCTGCGGGAAGCGGACTGTCTGTAGCGCCGCGCCGACGCCATTTTTAGTGAGGGCAGCCGCCCGGGCTCCTGCCGCTCTTTCGCCGGTGCTGGGAACGAGCCCCGCCTACAGCCCCGGCGCGTGATCTGCAGCATAAACCCTGCGGGGCCTCCTCGGGACACCTGGGAGCGGAGTGAGGCGACCAGGATTGCCCTTTCCCGCCAGCCTGCCTCAGTGTGGGAGGGCCCGTGGGGCGCTCGTCTGCACGTAACAGCTCCGGTGCGGCGCATGAAGCCGACATGAAGTACGAAGATGCTAACGCTGGGCAGCGGGAGTGCCCCGACGCAGGTAGCTCACAGCGGAAGGTGTCGGCAGGGCAGGCTCTGCAGCACTCATGGGGCAGGACAATTCCTGAAGTGATTTATTCAGAACATCCCAGTTAACTTCCCAGTTACCATGAGACTTACCTTTAAATGAATCGTTATATTTTAACGTATGAAGAAGATACACCAGCATCATCCTTGGTAAATAGCTCTTGCATGGATACTGGGACGGAGTCAGTTATGTTGCTGTCCGCTGGCGCGTTACTTTCTGGCTGCCTTTCCTCCCTCAGCGGCACCTGACCTCAGCGCCTGAAACAGCTCCTTCGTCGCTGGATGAATACCCGCAGAGAATTACTGTAATGTAACCGTACATTAACTGTAATAACAGTATCGGAAACGGAAACCTTCAAGAACCTTGTGATTTGCTTAATCCAATTATTTAATTGCGGGATCTGTCGGTGTTCCTTGGACTACATCGGTTGACTGAAGTGTTCTATGCTTTTGTATGGACAGGAGCGGCTGGACCCGCACTGACTTCCACACACACAACTGTTCTGGAAGTTCTACATCGGTCCAGCATCACCAGACTCGCCACTTGCTGGTTTCATTTAAATACAATCTAGTTTTAAGGCCCTGTTTACTCAGTCATGTTGGTTACTAGAAATCTGTTAGTGATAAAACTGTACAGCATATCAGTGATGTTGTAAAATTCTAAAACCACTATTATTTAAATACCCGCAGAGTTGAGTTGGATTGGTACTTCAAACAGATGAAACAGTAAATGAAAACAAGAGGAAGCTTTTAATGGGCTTGATTTTATTTCAGACTTACCAGTGGGGTTTTTTTGATTACTCAGATTGTCTTTTGTGTAACTGCAAGCACATGTGCATGTATCGGGGATTATTCCCACGCAGAAATGACAGTAGAGTCAGAACTCAGCTTTGTGAAATGCCTTACAGGGGAAAGACTCCTGCTGACATGGAGTTCCCTGCAATGATCCCCAGGCTACACAGCACAAAATGAAAGAACTAACCTAGCAAAGCAGTGAGGTGTTAAAGAGTCATAAACTGATTCAAAATAAGTGCTTTTCTGTTTTCTTTTAAAAGCAGCACACTACCTTTTATCTTGTACTAAAAAAAAACACTGCATAGTCATAAAGTAGTTGCAGTGCATCTCTAGGGGATCCTGCTTTAGCAGGGGGGTTGGACTAGATGATCTTTGGAGGTCCCTTCCAACCTTGGCCATCCTGTGTGAATTCACAAATAAATTCACTTAGACCTTTCACATAATGTTGTGCGAAGGAAGTGTTTTGGCATGCAGTAACAGACTTCTGTCTGAAAATGTATTTTATTATCTCGGTTTACAAAATAAAAAAGGTTTTGAATAATTTCAAACAATTGCTTTCCCACTGTTCTCTGCAGTTTATAAACCAGTGCAAACAGCTAGAACAGCTGGCAAAATTACATCAGAAGACAAAGTAATACAGAAGCCACTGATGGAGGCCCCAAAAACATGAAGAGGAGATGAGGCTGATGAAGCTAACAGTAGTGCCCTTGTAAGAGAAGTAGAGAGAGAGTTTTCATTTTTGCAGGGAAAAAAATGATAGTGTTGGCCAAAACACAGAGCCTAATTTTGACCTAAACAGAGGAGTTTTCATTTTAAGAGTACAATCCTGAATTACCATGACTCTGACAATCAGCCTTATGGCAAAATTATCCTTGTTGCCCACACAACTGTGTACAAGTAACGTTGCTATAAAACATACCTCAACAGTCTGAGAAAATGCAACCATGACAGGTTTTGCTGTATTCTTATGCAAAAGAGTGAATGCAGGTGGAATGAAGCTTTGAAATAGACAATAGTAAAGTTGTGCAAGTAGATATGGCGCACGTGGTAGAATAAGCAGAAATAAAGTCTTTACCAAAAAGCAAGTTGGACAGGACAGAACAGTTACAGAAGTAATTTGCTGCTTAGTAAATAAATGAGTTGTCACATAACTCAGACTTTTAGCCTTGAAACTTCTCTCTGTGATGGCAATGAATAATTTACCATAATAGCAGTATAGATTAATAGTAGAATAGTAGTAGTATAGTATAATAGTAGTAACAACTCAGAGCAGTCAGTCCACAAACAAGTTCCACCACCAGGACACCTGCCTGATGTCCTTGACTGGTGACAAGTATCAGAGAGCGAGGGTTATCATTTACTGTCCAATTCACACACACAGTGCAAAAATAATTTATAGTTTATTACTCTTCTGAGAAAAGTATGAACAGATAAAGAAATCCATGTTTAGAACCAAAAGTAACAGAATTACCCAGTTACACTGAACCCCATACATACTCATACACAAGCTTATAGGCTGTACATTGTTAATTGTATTGTACATTGTTATAATTATGAAGTTGAAAATTTACTAAATACAGAAATATCTGCAATTCTCTTTCCTAGAAGGTAAAGTGACAATATATATTGATGGATTTACGGTGTGCGCACACACACAGAGGATATCTCAGAGGATATACACATGTGCACCAAGTATATATTGATACAAAACAGAAGTACATTGCTATACCAGTGCCAGACGGAGACAGCTGAAAGGGTACTGGGTATCTGAGGGCTCATGAATACTGCAGGAGCCATGTTTACCCCCAGTCTGTTCCTGGTTCTGTCAGGAAGATGCACTGGAGCATTACCCAGAGACAGCTGTTGTTACTCCATTCTGGAAGCACTGTGCTTCCCAACTGCTACTTATGGAAGCGATTTCACGGGTTCTTATTTGCAGAATCTTAACAGCTGACATCCAACCCAGTGCTGGGAAGGATTTGGACTAGATCACATAAAGTTGGAATACTCTATATTGTTACTGTACACCAGCAAATCCAGGCACTTAACGCTACTGGTATTTCTATTCTCAACTGTTCTAGAACTATAAGTGAAAGCTTACTTTCTGCATACCTCAGTAGGACAGGACACCATCTTACATTCTAACGATACTGCATCGTAATGAGTCCAGGAGTCTCCAACATTTGGCAAAGTGCGTACTTCAAGAGAACCATTCAGATATTTGTAATAGCTTGACTGGACTTCAGAGTCAACATGATAAATTCTCTACAAATAAAGGCACAATATTTACAGGTACTTCTTTCCACTGCAGCTTTAAATACGATAAACTAAATAGCTACTACCATCTGTTACATTAAACTGCAGAATATTATAGTAATAATCTTTCATAAAAAAGTAGATATGCTTGTGCATTTAGTACTCTTGATTCTGGAACCATCTGAACATGGGCATCACTAACATACACCCACTGTCCTCCTGACGCTCCCACGGCTTCTTTTAAACCTGAAATGTAAAAGCAGAAGAAGTTGTTTCTTGTCTTTCACATCATCATCATCATCATCAAACAAATCCAGTGGATACTTCAAAATGCAGAAGCAGATTCTAAGCAACAAGAGTGACTCACGACTTAGATGCAGTTCAACATTTGTAGTTTGAAATCTGCATGTCAAAGACTACTTCACCTGTAGGGAAACTGGTGGATGACAATGCTGACAGAAATACCCCACTGTCATTTTTTGGGTGTTTTTCCAAAGCCTAAGACATTTCAAGTACAACTTGCTGAGATCTAAGAATAAGTTATAACAATTTCTGACACAGAAAGAGAAAGATATTTTGAAATCAAAAGCTGACCCATGTGAAATTAGTAACACAAAAAGATCTACTCTGTCCTAATAACCATTGCAAGGGAAGCACGAGACTGAGGGAGATTTCTGTTTCAATAATAACATAAAAAAATTGTCCTTCTGGGAAATGATTTTCAAATGAGGAGTGATACATGGTTTTTACTCACCCCACGAAAGGAACCAGTAAATCCATTTACCTCACTCTCACAGCTCAACAGTATTGCCTCCACATATCACTTACTAGCAGATAAGATTCTATCCTAGAATCGTATTTCTATCATATTCAAAACATCTATTAAGAGCTAATGTGCCATTATCAAAATACCACTTGCTGCAATCTTGTACCCTCCATGAAAAGTGTCACGCACTTTACATTAAAGCAGATTTTTAAGCATTAAATATTTTCTAATCCTGAGAGATATAAAATGATCAATTATATGGAAAATTTTAATTCCAATTGTAATTGATTGTGCTTTGTAGTAGAACATTTTCAAATCTCAAATATACCAAATAATTGCATTTTAGTAAGCACAGCTATTCACCTGAACATATTTTGACTAGGAAAGAGAGGAGAGTTTTCCTTCAATTCTCTGTTCAGGAACTGAACCGTTATTGATGCAGCTATATATGGCATTAATAAAAGATTAGGTCAGGTACTAGGTGTCATAGAAAAAAATGATTAATGCAGCCCTAAAACTAACAAAATATTCTGAATTGACACAATTATTTGCTATAAATGCCCTGAAGGACAAGGAGCTGTAGCCAATGGTTGCTTTTGCTTTTACTAACGGAGAAAAGGAGCCTGTATTTGTACATACCCAGAACATTTTTAGTTGTAGAAATATGCTCTAGTAGTTTCTTGGAGGGTGACCTGACTTTCACATATGCTGCATAGTGACCACCTCGCATGGACCCGCTGTGCTCCACTATTCCATACAGACTATACAGCACCCTTGCACCATCCGTAACGTTCTGCGTTCACAGAAACAGAGGGGAAAAATGAGGTATTTCACAATGAATCTTACTGATGTCTTCACTAGATACTAACAATAATACTTTAAATAAACAAGCCAACATGTACAGTGTTTCCAGTGGTGAAATACACCTAAAATAAATACTCTATAGTTTATGAACAAAATTTTTTCTGGAAACAGCAGTGTTTTTCTTTAATCACAGTTAGATACACTACCACCATCAGGGCACTATAGGTTAACTAGTAATAGTTAACATCCATTATATTCTTGATAGGAATGGAATTACAATCAGTTACAGTTCTGATCTCCAGGTATCATTTCAAAACTTTCTCTCTAAAATTTCTGAAGGAGAGAATAATATTCATCACCATCATCATCAGTCCAGTTTAACTTCTGCTCAGGACAACAACTTTTGAATAACAATTTGAAATGGGTACCTTGCAAGACGCAGCACAAAACGGTGCCAAGTCTAGGATCAGGGGGAAGTCCACATGCCTGTTCACCTTCCGTAGACTCAAACCAGCCTTTGAAAGGAAGAAGAATTGTTAAATATTTTTACAAGGGAGCTAGTTAAAGGTATATTCATATACTATTAAAAGAAACCACAACCAGGAATAAGATCAACTGCTTTAAACACTCGTTGTTGCCTTTTCAATACAGTGCCTGCTACACATAAGCACAACAAGAAGAGGTTTCCTTGGACACATCAGAATGGCTAAATTCACTCTGGAGGTTGTAGTAAAAACCCACGTTCCCAAGAGTTCTACTCATTCTCCACATATATAAACACATATAACAGCCAGTAGCTGCGTGCACAACACCACTTACGGAACTGCTTGTAAACCAGCGGAGCAGCAGAGTATACAGGAGGGTTTGGGGCTTTTACCTGGTGGAATCTTTTCAGATGGAGAATAAGAATAGCAGGAACTGAAGAAATCAGCAGCTGTTTCCGAGCATTTGTGTACACACCTTCCATTTTCTTTTCTGTATTCGTGAAGACCAAAATAATTTGTAAAGTGGAGGCAGTTACACAGACTTTAAGTACTTTTAAAACATCTGACATGGACCCAGGCTGTGATTATTTTGTACAGGTTACATAAAACACGAGGGATGTTTTGTGGTGGAACAGAAAAATAGTGTTCTCATTTTTTAATAATGTGCCAAACAGGAGCATTATTTGAGCCAGCTCTATGCAAATCACATCAAAAGTTGGGAGCACATACACTATCTGTCTAGGTCAGCCTGCACAACAAGGTATGACACTGTTTCCACAGCACCCAACTTCCCTGTTAAAACTGCTGAAATAAATGGATAATCTCTGGAACAAGCAATAGAAGCACCGATTTGTTCATCTTAGCGAATCTGCTAACCACTAAGAGAGATTAAAGATCCTGTCTTCAGTTGCTTCTGAATGACTACATTCTGACTGCTTACTTAAGACGCCTGAGAAGGGGTTTCTGCTTCAGGATGCTTCATCACCTGCTGACAAGGCATATAGGATTGGAGTAAGTGGACTCCAATCCTCCAGGGGTGCAGTGGGAATTCAACCTGGTTTTAACAATATTAGCTCAGTGGTTAGCTGTACAGTGAAAGAGACCAGCCTGACAGCACTCTTTTTTTTTGTGGGAAAAGTTACTGGTTTTACACCTGTCCAAAGGAAAATATTTAATTTTAAGTAGAATGGAGCATTTTGCATGAAAATAGGCATTTTCTTCACAGAATCACAGAATGGCACGCTTGGGAGGGACCCCTAAAGATCATCTAGGTGTGAACTGATTTTTCTTTTTTCATTGTGCTGACAGAACAATATGATTTATATAGCACTTACTCATAGTCCAATAATGAAAAATTAATGATTACAGAATACTATTTTAGATTATTATTTCTTAATTTACCCGTGGTTAACTTTTACTTCTCTGGATAGCTGCAAAGGCACAGCAAACAAGCCTTTTTGGTTACTGTAAGAACTCCCATTACATTTTATTTACAAATAATCAGAAGAGCTTTTCTTATCCTTCTGGATTACAGTATATAGAAAAACTCTCCAGTCCCTTTTAGAAGTTTGGTTTGCATTACATTTAAATTGTTCTTCTTAGTGAATCCTAATGGTCTGCTCCTGCAGGAACCTGTTCCTCCTGAGGAACACCCTGACACACTAAAGCAGTTGTCTCTCATCTCCATTCTCGCAAATTTATTCACTGCCCCCACTCCCCCTTCACGACAATTGTCTTGTTTCTCCTCTTTTACATACTTAACCGCAGTACTTCCCTGAGCCTGCAAGTAGCTGGAGCTGAATATTAAAGAATTTATTTCAAAGCTTTACAGTTGTAAAGAACAGAAACAGCTCAAACATTAATATAGAATAATGTGCCTATTCAGTTTATGGCTATCTTTATCTAAGATCACACACAGAATCATCATGGCTGGAAAGGACAAGAAGATACAAAACAAATTCTAAGGTACATCTACAACTACGTTGTAATATAAATTCTAGTCTTGCTGCCTTTGCAGCGTGAGGTTGGACTCGATGATCTATGAGGTCTCTTCCAACCTTGGTAATACTGTGAGGTTTCAAGCTGCTATGATCAACTTCTGCTTGGGGATGCATCTTCTATGTAGCCACAAGGGGGAAACCAACACTGAAGCAATGACACACAGTGAGTGCCAACCTTTTGAGAGGCATCTCTGCAGTGCCCAGACAGACAGAAGCACATTACCTGCTGAGTTTGTTTTCTTCTGATGCTTCTGTTTCCTTTCTGTGCAGCTCTCACAGAAGAGCTTGTTGTTCCCCATTAAGAGCTCTACAGAAGTGAACTGGTAAAGGCAGGACTGAACAGAACATTCCTTTGAGCTAGTTATGTAGCTTTGGGACAGCGTCTGAAAAGCATTTTGAGGATTTTGAGATAAAGAGGATTTGTCTACTGAGAACATGGAACTGTTTGATAAACCTAATGGTGAATCTCCACGGCTTGATTTTTTCTCTTCATTTATAGTTTCACAGAAGCTGAGTTTGGATATGGCACTGGAAATTATCTCTTCATTACTGTCACTGGATTTGTTGTGTGGTGTTTTAACATGTATATGGCTGACGTGCAACCTAGATGTGTTGCTGGATGGGCTGAAAGCTGTTTGCTTGGAAGCACTTTCGCTTTCTGAGGCTTCGCTGTCTGCATCAAAGCTGCTTTCAGAGCGGCTGGCTTCCTTCTCGCTGCCATCCGTCTGGCTCCCATTTACAGCTGAGTCAGCACTTGCGTCTTTAGGGTACAGGACACCAGAGCTACCTCCCGGGTCAAGCTTTTTCGTTTTTTCCTGCATGATAACAGGACTTCTTTCTTCTTCATTCGAGGAAACTTTTCTGGCAAGGCGTCTCTCTTGGTTCAACTGATTCTGTAATTTGTGGCAGCATTATTTCAGTAATACAGGGCAGGAATAGCAAACAGACCCATGATCTAACACAGCTTTTGCAAGGTGTCAAGTTCAAAGCAAGTTAAACCTGTTATTTTATGTTCTCCCATCTCTCACGTGTTTAAGCTAGCTGACTTCCTTGAGACCTTTTAAAACCAATTTAGGATTAGAAACCTACACCCCAGTCACTAAGAGCATTATACTTCCTGCAAGATCAGTACTTTCCACAACCCATTACAGTGACTGTAACAGGTGCGATGGCATGTTTGAAGTGGTATTGACTTAATCTAACTTAAGCTTCTAAAAGGTTCTCAAGTTTAAGCTGGCCCTTCAGAGGCCTTAGCTGATGAGCAGCTCCAGAAAGAGATTCCATTCACCTTCTAGGCACTTGTCTTAGAATTAAATAGCGACACAGCACAGTTAAGCTCTCAGCAGTGCTTTCATAGAACCAGCTACAGGAACTAATTTGCATGTGTTGCCGCCACAACAGGGAACCTAAGTGGAAAGAAATGCCCTTCTGCACACCTGATCATGTGCCTAAGATGCAGGAAAGGTGTAAATTTAAACATGGCTTTGGGTTTAATGTTTCCTACTGACTATCTCATTTGGTACAGGGAGTTTCTGGGGTGTTTGGACCCTGCTCCAGGACGTAAGTACCAATATGCTAAAGTCCTACAGGTAACTGCATAACCTGCAAGCACAGAACGCGGTTCAGTCTATCACTTAAATATATGCCATACACTCAATTAATGAGAATCCTCAAGCACATGCTGAGTTTTAAACTTTAAGCAAGAACTTAAGTCCAAATTAAGTCTATATGGAAGGCAAAAACATTCTGAATGCTTTCTTAAACAGTGTTTAAACTTGCACTAAATGTAAGACATCATAATTCAAGTCCTTCAACTCGTAAGCAAGCGAGGAGTTTAGCAAAAGAATAAAATCCCTATACAACACTATTTTCTGTTAGGATGCCATCTTGTCTCAGTTAAGCTTGTTTGCCCCTTATAAATGCAAAAGGAGAGGAACTTGTCTGAAAGTACTTACAGCATTCAGGGGTATAATGCAAATAGCAGTAAAAAAATTCTTAAAACTGGGGACCATTTCAGGAGAAAAGCCCAGCAAGGGTGCTCAGGTACTGTGACCTACAAAACCACCCACGGGACATCCCACATTTTCACCAGCAAACTTTTAAACTGATGAACAGAAGTCGCAGAACATCAACAAAACTGAATTCAAAACCTGTTTGCTTTGGAGTAGAAGTTTAACTGCAGAACAGATATATCACATTGGAAAAGTTTTTTTAAAAAAGACTAAAATAACAATAAATTCATGTCTCAGAAGATAAGGCAGACAATGGAGAACCACCAAGCCTCACTGATTAGACAGACATACTTCACAGGCCACTGTTACTGAAAGCAGAGCTGCTGCTTCCTTTGTATCTGTTCTAGTTTATTGAGCCCATACTACATTTTATGTTGCTAATTTTGAAAAACTTAAGTGTTTGCAGGTATCAGTATTAACAGTGATATTCACACTACTTTTGATTTTTCCATGTCTCTTCTAGTAGAGATGTTAACCAGCTGCATACCTTATATGGATGACAAGGCTTATTAAAAAGAATGTTAACCATGACAATTTAAGAGCCTTTGTCACATTTCATTAACAATAACACATGTGCACAGTAGTTTCTACTTAGTTCTTTAATCTGTAAACACTAATACATACAAATAATTAACTCTGTTCAGCTGAGCCCTTTTGCTGCCATCAGAAAGAGCTGCATCAGAAGGCTGTGCTGGACATGGGCTGAACAGAGCTCCCCAGTCCTGGAGCTGCTGAGGGCTGAGCGGGTGACAAACCATGCTCTTGGTCCCCACATGTTTTTGCTGTACCCACTGCCAACTTATCTCCTAGATGGCACAAATGCCAATGTGCCTGCTTGCCCCCTTAGTGAGCACTGCAGTTCTTATGATTGCAACCAGAAACTAACTCTGAGGACACCAAGGGAAAAGCACTCAACAAAACCAAAAGCAAGATAATTGAAACTAACTGGCAGATTAATATTTTCCTTGACAATGAAACCCTGTGACCAAAACCAAACCTGTTGCAAATTGACCGTCATTTCCCACACTTCTAATAACAACACAATTTAAAGCAAGTCTATGCCAGCTAGATGTGTACAACACCCCACCACCACCCCTTTTAGGTGTCAAAATTCCTAGCCACATAGCCCTAGAAACTTCAAAAGAAACTCATGGTGATTGGATAGTGCCAGTATTGAAATTCTTACCTTGTCTTTTGTTAAAGCATGTTTCTTGACAATTTTGGGTTGATTATTGAGTGTAGTCAAAGAAGAACAGTTATACTGACCAAGATCTGCCTCTTGTGCACTTTTACCTTTACCTGTTCTTCCCAAAGGCACAGGTTTGGCAACCTAAGAAATCAGAGACAGGATCAGGAAAGGACGTAGACTGATTTGGTATTCCTCTGCAACCTACAGGAAGGATTAATGCAGGTCCTTCAGAAAAAACTAATCTGATTAACTGGCCCCTGAATAGTGGTTGAAAACTACTTTCCAACATACTAAGTGTCTATCAGGTGAGATCCACAAGAAATAGGAACAACACAGAATTCCTGCACAGCATACATCCCAAGTAAGCTATTTTAGAACTGTCTAAGCACATGAGATGTGAATTTATCAGATTGGGCACTGCTCCCCATAAGACTGTCTCTGGTGCAGCCTATCACCTAATGACATGATGAAGGAGCTGCTACACCTCCCTCCACATATTAATGGCAGCAGAACATCTAAAGAAACAACCATAAAGTAATGCACATCCTCAGGTTAAGTGCAGCAATGGCTAAAAGCCAGCAGACCTCTCTCTCAAAGAGAACCCATGAGGTTCCCATGTTACATATGTGAGTCAGGAAGCACAGAGGGTCTTAAAGTGACTTCCAGACATCTGCACTCAGTGCAGCCACAAAAATGAAGAACTTATTATGAACAAGACTGCTGTTTGGAGAAGAGTACATTTAATACAGAATTAAATAGTACATTAAGTACTCTCCTTTAAATGTACATTCATGTATGCATGACTGGGGGAGAACCCCTCCTAACCCACCCCCCCTGCTCTCAAATGAAACCCCAAAATGGTCTGAGGCATATGCCTTCAGAGGAACACAGCTCCCCAGCAGCTAATGGGGGCACGCCGTGAAATGCGGAAAACGCTCAAATAAACATATTCAAAGCCTGTCCATTTTTACAGTCTCATCCTGTAGGTACAGTGCAACCCCACTTCAGGTTCTCTAGATGCAAACCAATAGGCTAGAATCTCACTTTCTGGACCTCGGGGGGAAAAAAAAGCTCATAATAATTGTATCCATAGAAATACAGACTGGAACTATGATTAAACTAAGCTCATCTCAGAGGAACACAGGAGGGTCAATTTAAACATAGGAAAGAGGTGTTTCATGGTGAGAAGGGAGCCCTGGATCCAGGCTACACAGAGAGATTGGTAACATTCCAAAAATGCCTGGACATGTTCCTGTGGGATCTGCTCTAGGGGATCTAGCTCTGGCAGGAGGGTTGAACTAGATGATTTCCAGAGGTCCCTTTCAACTCCTACTGTTCTATGATTCTATGACTCAGACCTACCTATATCATAATTACTAGAGTAATTTGTTCCAAATTTGGACTAGTTTAAACATATATATGCACTTACAACATTGTATGGCTACATTATAATAAATAAAACCATATAAAAAGCAGGCTTATGACAGTACATGTATTTATGGACAAGCATACAGTTTTAGGCTTGAGATCAAAACTGTGTATGTACATAAATATCTTCATAAAAGTATGTTAAAAATCCACTAGAAGCAATGATTATTTATCACATATTCTATTTCTTACCCTCTCCTCTATTATAGGAAGTGAAAGATCAATGAAAGGTTCTTTTACTGTTGAAATCTTGAATAAAAAGAGAAAATGCATATTAAATGCAAATAACATTATATGGGTTTAGCACACAGCACCCTTTTAAAAATCAGATTATTATCTGAAACTATACAAAAAGCTAAGTAGTTACAAGCTGTAACAAACCACAATGAAGAACTTGCAATCTAAAATTAGCTCCAATTTTCTTTCTAGCAGTGCACAAAAGTTCAGCATACAGACCCAAAGGGCAGGCCATTCATCTGGACCTAGAATCCATGTGGTACCCTCTTTCCCTCAGCTCCAGGCAGAATTTCAAGTCATGTGGGCTTTCTAGGTGGTACCTTTCTGCAGAAAGCTGACTTCTAGAGTTTCCTCTCCCTGGACATGTCTGCGCAGTTTTGAGTGTATGAGTTTGACCTCATACACTGTTAGGCAGCAAGAACTGGTTAATGGCAGTTAGATGACAGGTTCTAGGCTGATGCTCTCAGAAAAGATTGTCATATTTACTGGTTACAGCCAAAAGCTTCATTAGAAAATTTCACACCATAACAAACAGCAGTAATTCTAAATCAAATTACTGGGGAAAAGGGGATTGAAAAAAACCCAACTGAAGTTTCATTTTGCTACGTATAAGCCACATCAAGGTGAAACTGGAAGTAAGTGGCAGATCATAGCTAAAGATACTATCTCGCAGCACTTTCCATCTGCTTTTATGGCTAAAACATCCCAGCCAAGCCTGTTCCTTAAGCTCTCTCCCTTCCTGTTCTGAGTCCTTCTAAATCTGACTTATCGTACCTCTGGAAAGAGTGTGAGAAACAAAGCCTTAAACCAAAACAGAACACAAAAACCCCCACAAAAACCAAACCATCTTGTATATGTAAGTAACTGAACACAGGCATGTCCTCCATTACCATCTTCCTTGCCCTCATCTTCTATTTTTGACCCTATCTTCTCCCTGTGACATTGGATATGGACTCTAGGCTTCTCTTTACCTGTTGTGCAAGGGACTCATTATGGTTTGGGTCAAGCAATAAATGAGATCACAGTAACTATGATGACAGGCTGCCTGATGAGCCACATTTAAACAGGGGTTTCTCTAAAGAGTGAGTTTGCATGAACCAACATTAGTCAAAACAATCTTTGCCAACGCAGGCAAAGCAGAGTGAGTGCTAAGCTCTTCTTCAAGCAGCTACAGCTAGCAAATGACTCAAGTCCTGTGCAGGCAGAATATAAAATCCAGCAAACAGAAATAAGACACACAAAATCTACTCTAGTTTGTTTATAGCCAAAGTTCTTCATTGATGCTAGTAGAACATTGAGTGTAATCTGCACACCACGCACAGAGTTCGCCTGGCCCTGCAGGACTGTGCTTCATCAGCACATCAGTCATCTTTGATTTAATCTCTACAATATGAAATATAATGTTTTAAACCAGATACAAACATAACATTCAGTTAGAAAAGTCATGCAAATAAGATTTTTCTCTTCAAAAGTTAAAGAAAATTATAAGGATCATGGAAAGCATTTATGATGAAACGTCAGTAATATTAATTATGAAAGGAAAACAATGTTCATTAGGGCTATGTTAATTATCAAAGAAAACTTAAAGAAAAATAGTCATTTTAGCATTGCCCCACACATACTAATTCAGAGTAAGTACTTTCCAATATTCAGGTATATCCCAGAAGAGCAGGCAGAAGGATTTATCTTTTAAGATAGGTAGGTGTTTTAAGAACGTCAAATGAAACTGGGATGTAACACAGATGATTATGGAATTTGGAACCTCCAGCCTTAAGCTAGGATGTAAAATCAAGGCCATACTTGAATTTTTTTTGATTGCAAAGGACCTCATATGTTTGAGAGGATAATGCTTTCAGAAAGGAGTAAGTAATTTTAAATAAGAAACTTCCAATGAAGTCTTGTTTTTACAAACAAACAGGCAAGTATAAAATTGGCAATACAATTTTATACTTTCAAGACAACATAATCAAATCAGTATGTATTCTATTCCACATCAAACCAAATTCCAGAATACCTACATTTTCACATTCCTCACACATGACAGTGCTAGTCAATTCACCAACAAAGATCCTATCTATGAAGTTCATCTTCACACCCTCTCTTCCATATGCTGAAAAAACATTGCCTTTTGTAAAATGTGAAAAACAACACATATCCAATGCCACACTATAAGCATACAACAAACTGCTTTCTGCATCATGAAAGCACAGTCTTAAAGCATATTCAACATATTCTGAACACGGTAAAATAAATAATGCATCATACACTGTATTATCTCAACATTTACAGATCTTTTAGTGAGATGGCTTTGCACTTCCCTTCCCGGCCTCTTTTTCTGGGTAGTTAATACTGTATTGCCTTGATATAGACACAGGACTACAAGACTGCTTGTCACCCTTTCTAAATGGTTATTGAAATTATAAAACTATTATAAAACTAAAAGGTTATAAAAACTATACAAAATGCCATTCTAATATGTTTCTATGCCTTAACTGTGGCAGATTTGACAAGGGTGACTTTCAAAACAGCTTAATACTTATTAAGATTTTAATTAACACAGAATCCTCCAAATTAGAACTTTTGCATAAACACACCAACACACAAAAAATTAAACACCTATTGCAGTGAGTAAACATTCCTTCTTTTGAAACAGCTATCTTGGCTTCAACTGACAAGTTTCATTTCTAGACAGCGGCCTCTCTGAGCAATACAACAATTTGGGCCATACAAAAAACATGAAGATGCAGCAACGTATTTCAGAAAACAAAATTCAATTGGTTCCATCACTGGAAGAGGCATTATTAACTCAGTGGCAGCCTTCATCCTGGACATGAAGGCGCAAGTCTGCCCCTCCTAAGCTCTCTGTGGTTTAGATACGCACTAGGTGGCACTAGAACAATACACAATAAAACTCTCATATCTACAGTACTTTGGGCTGCTGTTTGCAATTGTCAGTTTTGAAGAAAATGGTCTTTAAAAACTTGTGTATTCTAAAAGTTTTAACAAAGAGTTGCATACCTTTGACTTTTCTTCTAGTTTCTTCATCTGCCGTCTTAGTAGTAGGATTATTAAATGCTTTTAAGATACCAGTTTGTATACGCTATAATTAAAAAAACCCAACACAATGAGCAAGTATTTTAAGTGTAAACATTCTAAAAGCTATTCATATACTATCAGACTTTATCTCCTCTTATTTTCATAAAATAGGCATAATTTAATACTTTAAACTACTGATGTTACTTAAGTGTCAAAACCACCCAGCTTAATTTTAGTAGGCACCCATTCAGTAATACCCTTCCCTTAAAGAGAGAGTTGTAGTAGAGTACTCAATAGATTACGTTCAGCGAACAAACAATATGCATTTCTTACACTGTTGGGGGTAAGACATACACTGAAGCATGGACTAGGGCCGACTGACTGGGATACAAAGCATGCGAAAGGCAGGCAAGTAGCTTTTCAAGAGCCGGTCTTCAGTGACTGTGTTCAGGCAGTGCTCTCACTGCTTCTGTTTGGTTTGTAATGCTGCACACTTCAGAGTAATGGGAGAACATCTTAGATGCAAAACTTTTTATGAATCCATACACGTCATCAGCATTTGCTCAAAAAATCCTAAACTGAACAATTTTGAAAGAAGAATCAGGAAGAAACAAATCAATATGGGTGAGTAGCTGCACCTCCTGACAAGGGTGCTGTCCCCGCTGCCTTGGGATGAGACACACACTCTGGCTGCAGACCTGCACAGGCTGGTACAAAGGGCATCGCAGCTCAACCTCCAACGTGCTGTGGACGGGGAAGCAGGAGGCTGCATCAGGTCCCCTGACAGGGAACACTGCTGCACGCATGACCTGAGCTTCCTTTTTTCTTGGCACAAACTCAGGCAACACACAGGAGCCTCCCCTGTCAGCGCGCAAATGCCATTCACAATTACATGTGTCACTGAGGTCACACTAAGCACCATTCTAGAGACAAACGGTGATACCAAACCTTCTGTGGGTGACTCAAGCCCTCTGTCCTAGCAGGAAAAGAACAATGAGCAGTTCTGGTCTGCAAGCAGAAGTACACTTTGAAGCCATCCATACGTTACAAGTGTTAAATGACAGGCAGTGCTGGAGGTTCAGTTTCCAGTTCAGGCACCCATCAGACCAAGTCATACTCCTACCTTATGAGTATGTGACCTGGCTTGTGAATTAACTCCCGCTGCCCCGAGCCCAGCTTTGTTCATCTTAAAGCCAACAATATACTAAAAGGACTAATCAATAGGTAATTCATGAAGTTGAGCACCATAAATGGGTTTAGGGCCATAAGCAACCCTTTTGTTGGGATTAGCTCGTTGAACCATTTATTTAGGTCAAAGAAAGACATAGTCTTTGAATGGACAGGGTGCTGTGGACAATGGCAGCAGACATTAATCAATTAGCAGCAGGGTTCAGCCACTTCAGGCCCCGGTGTGAAACCATCTCCAGCCCACATTGCTGGAAAGAGCAGACACTATGTCATCTTTATTGTAGGATCGACAAGCTTTTATCTTAAAAATCCACTTGTGTACATATGCACTTTCTAAGGATTTTTTAAGAAGGATGGGAAAAAGTTAAACACTGGCATTGGATACAAGACACAAGACCACAGAGAAGAGGCAAAAGTGTAAGTGATTTTTGTTAGTTCCTATAACTAATGCCATGTTCTATGGGATAAACATTTTTCATCGAAAAACAACTAGTCCCAGTAGGGACAGGGAAGCAGGACGGCTGTGTTAAGCTCTCTCTCACAGGTGGATGGCAAAGCAGCCAGCTGCCCTCTCAGCAGGGCTGTTCCCTCTTCTGAGAGTGCAGTTTAAAAGCGCTGTGAAAGAGAAAGGCTAATGGCTGTAATCCTTGATAGAGGACTGTGGTGGTGGTGGACACATTGCTGCAGGCTGTCTCCAGCCAGAACCAGTGTGGTGGGGAGGCCACAGGGGCAGCTGCTGGGCTCTCACAGCAGAGCAGAGTGGCTCCCGTCTGGGTCTGGCCAGCAGGAGAGCCAGCACTCACCATGGCCTTACGTTCACCATTTGTCACACCATTTACACACCCAGGAGAGCTTTTACTAGTGCTGTGCATGGCGGAGCAGCCCGCGGTGATAAAGACAGACGTATCTGCAGTAATCACCATTAGGGCAGCAAAGGGCTGTAATTGCAGGGCAGGGTGGGACCAACCTCTCCCTGCACGGTGACTGGGCTGCAGAAACACTCCACTGCCCCAAAGGTCACATAAAACGCTCACCATGTCCCATCACTCTTTGGTGGTAGCTGCTGTAGCTGTCCCACTCTCTAGTGATTGGAAAGGCAAACACAAACACCAGCCATTGTAAAAATAAACACACTGGTGGAAGAGGAGAGTGACTGGGGAGAAAGCGCAGTCACACACTGGGGAATCTGCTTGGTTGTAATAACCCTGCTTTTGATGAATCCTCATTTGTGAGGGAATATATTTTCCATTGAGGCAATGATTAGTAACCTACCGTTCAGTCAAACAGGTTCTCTAAAAACGACACAGAAAGACATTACCTTTGTTTCTTCAATCCTCATCGCATCTAACAGGTAGTGTAGAAGCTCTTGGCTGTCCTGCTGCTGGAACCCTTTAAATCGAGGAGCCCTGAAGAAGAAGCAGTAAGGAATTTGAACTTACATTGGTATGTTCTTAATGAGACTAAGTCTACATCAAACTCCTGTTGGATGATGAGGTAGAAATAGGTGCCAGACTTAATCACACTGCCTTTAATCACACTGGCAAGGTTGTGTTTTAATCTGCGTAGCATTTTGATCCTATTGGAGATGGCTCGACTAAAACAGTTTCATCTGTGCTAGCAGCACTCTTCTGACAGACGACAACAGTACTTTGTATTCACTAGGCATTCCCAGTGTCACACAGGAGGGAGAAAGAACGTTTTAAAAGTGCTGAACTTGCCTTGCTATCTGACCCTTCTCTTAACCAAGCAGAAATGCCAAATGTGCAGAAAACAAGCTGCATGTAGTAAACCAGAAACATCATTGGAATCTGAACTAAAAGAATCCTAAAAGAATTTCTAATCAGAAAAGTCAGGGTTGAGTGTTGGGGTTTTTTGGTCAAGAAGAGTTACTCATGCTAATGGTGTAAGAGTTACTCTTACATTCACTTCATAGAAGCTTTAAAAGGATATTTAGTGTCATGAATTACCAATATCTACATCCAAACTCCTGTTCTACAGTCTGAAAGGCTTCAGGATTTGAAATTCATATTAAATTCCTATTGTGTCATACTTACGAAAGCAAACAAAATGCAGCTTCATACTCAGAGGGAAGAGCCCCAAACCGATGAGACAAACTCTCCACAGTTGTTTTTACTGAGACAATCCATTTGAATCCAGATTCCAAAACCAATCATCTTTGCAAACATAGGTTGAAAACTGACCACACACTGTCCAGTTCCCCAGCCCCAAAGCTGCTTATGGGAATTGTATTCTCAACTGGTTTGACAGCACAAAACAATCTGAGATTATAAAAGTTCACATTCCAGAAGTTTTCTGCACTAATTCAAAGGCACCTACCTTTCTCACTCATCAAAACAATCAAGTATATAAAATATTCTGCTCCTACTGCATATTGAATGCAAAAACATTTTAAACTGTAGCTTTTTTGCAACTCCTGAGCACACCAAAGCCAAGTTACCTGGGCAACCTATGAAGACCATAAGTGATCCACACTGTTACTGTGATTTAACACCACTACCTTTCCCATCACCATCCATTTACTTTACTAATTTGAACAGCCAGCAGTAAAAGTTCTCTTTCCACACACTGATCAGGTTTAGGAGGTGGGGGATAGTGTGGTCCATGCCATGCAAACCTTACAATGCTTTGTGTAATCGTCCCTAGTCTCATTCCTACACTGTATCTGTAAGCAGGGATAGCAGACACATCAGCCCCAAGCCCACTGGAATTGTTTCTGCACAGTTCCCCCCAGCAGGGATTTCCTCAACCATCCCCAGAACAGCAGCGAGAAGCATCTTGAGCTGAAGTAGGCTGCAGATCTCCAGCTGTGATTTTGTTTGTGAGATGAGTGATAAGCTCTTCTGCTATAACCACATGCTACAGCCCTCCTGTTTTTACAATAAACTTGAATGAAGGAGGAGGGTGTTGTGTGGTTGTTTTGAGATCCACACAAATCACGCCAGAACCTTTCAGGATTGTGATACAAAGTGCCTGTCTGAAATCTGCAGTCCACCAGCCCACCTCCTAGAACAACGTGTACTGGCTACTGAGTTAAACAGAGATCTAAATTGTCAAAGACAGCACTCACCTTAAAAAAAGTCAATATGAAATCAGTGCACTTACAACTAGGAATTATGTCTCCAAAGAAACACATCGTAGAAAATACACACCTGGTGTCACTCTTGTCCTCTCAAACTACACCACCCTTTGAGCTCTCCTTCACCTCCCCTCTTCTGTGGTGTCAGCACAGCACCAGCAGAGCCAAGCCAGACTGTGAGACAGCCCCCCAACACGGAAGAGGCACTGGTCCTGGCTGAGGTCATACCTGCATCTTGACTATGCAGGACAAACAAAAAAACAAGGCTCCGCATCAAAGGCAACTCTTTTTCACTCCCTTTGGACCAGCAGCAGCATTCACATGATCCTCAGAAGCCAACAGAAGGAAAGAAAATCTCTTTTGGACTATACTACTATTCATATCAGTGATGCTCTAGCCAACTGCACAGCTAGTGCATCTGTTGATAGGACTGCTGTGCAGTAGGGTAACCACTACTGTTCAAAACCTGTAAATTGCTTGTATTTACTAGCCACAACATCTAAACGTACTCTAAATATTTTGCAGGCTTAGATTATACACAAAGAATGAAACACTTTGGAATACATGGATAGATCCTTCAAGTGTTATTCTGACTTAGATACAGTAATTAGATGGCTTCACATAAACACTTTGGTAACCCAAAGTAAAACTTTAAATATTCACCACAAACATATCTCCAGTCGCATTAACTAGAACTTACTGGCCAAACCACACCTGTCTTTCCAGGCAAGTTACCCTTTCGATCTATCATCACAGACTTGGACCTATTCTTGGAATGTAGGATTTGGAAAGGATGGGGTTTTGTGCTTCCAGTAACACCATCAGTGGCAGCCATGACTCACAGTGCAGACTGAGGATCCCATAACCTTGTACACCAGACAACTGGCTGAGAACTCCTCCGTCAGGAATTTTATCAGAAAAACCAACACTTGCTCTGTAATTCAATTGCATGAAACAAGCGTTGGGCTGGTTTTCATGTTCCACCTCAGACTACATGCTCTGGGTGATGGGTGACCGGTACCCTGAGCTGTAAACACACATCTGTGTTTTCTCCAGGCACAATGATCTCACTTGCCCAGCCATGCTCTTCTGAAGGTGAGGCTTCTTTCCCACTCATATACTGAAGCTGTTCATGTTTGCCCTGGAAGTTTGTGCTCACGGATAGGAGCAATTAAAAGTAATGAGAAAATGCATCAGACATACCATGTGCCTGCACCAGCAAAACTTCCAGCTGGGCAAGATCTCAGGATGACAAGCTAGGGTAGAGCAGCCCTGGGCTACAGGCAGGACAGTGATACAAGGGTCTCGGTTTTGAACTGCTCACTGGAGGCACTTTGGGATGTAACTGGAGAAGGATCTAAGGTGACAAGGCATCTAAGGTCAGTGCCTAAAATTAAGTGGAATAAATCTGGACCTGCATATGCAAAACAACATGCTGACATTTGCAAGTACAGGACTTGCAGAGTTGTATTCTGTAGCTACTTTTTGACGCAAAGCTGACAATATCCCTAATTAAAAGCTATTTAATGATGCTGCTCTATTATGAGGCTTACTAGACTATAAAATCTGAAAGTAGCTAACTGGGTGACTTCTTTTAAGCATTCTTTTAAAGCCAAATTGTATTTGCATGAACAAGTCAGCCAAAAAAATTTATTTAGCTTTTCACTCCTCTTAGAAATTAACTATTTTTGATTAATTTTATTAAAATGCAGTATTTGCTTCTCTTAAATTATTTTTTTTTATTCTCAACTCATTTGATTATGAAGACCAAACACAGTCTGAAGACATGAACCTTTATTCCGGATCCAATAAATAAACCATTCAGTACACACTAAAACCACCAACACCCTATGTGTGTGTACACCCATCTCCACATGCACGTGGTGTCTGCTTTTCAGTTTGCTAACAGTTTTCTCGTTGTTTCTTTCATTGAATGGCCAGGAATCCGAAAGATTATTTTTTTTAACCCAGGTGCCAAATTCCAATCTATTCTGCAAAGCCTTGCTAGTTAGCCACAGTTCTATCACTAGTGTTATTTATGAGACATTTCCTGTTTTCCCAAGACAGTGAGGAGCAGTGGGTGTACTCAGCCTACCTCCTCCAGTGTGTGTGCATTAACAGCTCCAGTGTTCAGAGAAAAACCAAAACCTCACGTTACCAGTGCAGTCTGGTTCTAAAAGAGATTTAATCTGGTTGTGGTCACAGAAGCAGGCCACCACAAGAGATGTTACAGTAAAAAGAAAGAAAAAATAAAAATTACTTGACAAAGAAAGAAGCAAAAACTCCATCACTGTCACAGGAGGTTTTTGCACTGTGGGCACCTCAGAGAACTCCATCTCCAACGCAAATCAGAGGGAAGCTACCCACGCACCTTTCCTTACTGTTGATGGTGGTGGTGTAACTTCCCACCGATGAAAACACAGTAATAATTTCAGGTGAAAATTAATTTACTCAATGATATTTCAAGGGAAAATAGTTTATCCATCTGTTCCACAAAGTTTTATTAGCTTCAGTGGAAGAGTGAGTGGGAGGAAACGAACTCAGCCACAGCAGTTTTTCATTTCTCTCGCTCTTTCATTGTACTGGTGCACAGTACTAGCATCTGTGAGGACAAGACTATTTAGGTTTACCTGTGCTCCTACTAAACCCTCTTCCAGCCTACTCAGATCTACATGCTTCAACTTGAAAGGCAACAAGGATGACAGGACCCTAACAGCAATCTCTCTCAAAGTGAAGAGACTGGGAGAGTTACTTGTAAACATGCTGCGTAAGGCTGGAGCCATTTTCTTGGACTGACAAACGACATCACTGTTTATGCTGGTTAATACAGAGTTAATCTGTCACTCATGTACATGCTGTCTAATGTTGCATCTAATTCTATATATCTGTTGTTCTGTGGCAAAACATTTAAGATTAGTGCATTTGTTTCTGGACAGAAGCCATGAAAGAAAACCAAAAAACAATAAAAAAGAGGAGTGATGGAATTTCACACAATACAACGTGCTTACTGGAAACTTCCTACATTTATCAACCAGTATTAGAGGGGGGAAAAAGAATTAATTTATGCTGATACACAGAAATCTGACAACTAAAAGATGTGCACTCTCGTCTCCTTGAAAATATGCTTCAAGCAAGATCCTTGGCAAAAGAGGGGACTTGAAGATGGTTGGTTGAGTTGACCGCTCACAGATGTGGTGACATATGGAAGCCAGTGCCAATGCAATACAACCTGTTGTACAGTGTCAGCGGGATAATGACAGAACAGGTTGAACTCCTGCTAATGGCCATAAGTGGTGAAGGACAACTGTGACATCTACATGCTACTACTCACCCAGCCTCTCGTTACTCATCCGACGACCAGTTGTAGTTGTTTGTAGGTTAAAGAAATACTTTCACGGCGATCTACTTCTTGGACTGTTTTTGTAACAGAAACTACATGAGAATGTAATTTTTAAAATGAAAAAGTGGTCCTCTAAGCATTGATAAATCCCCACTGTATATTCATTTGAGGAAAACTAAGCTCTGCTTCAAAAGCAAAACTGTGATACAATGACAGTCACTCATTCATACCACAAAGACCTGCCATC
Organism: Rhinopomastus cyanomelas; assembly: GCA_013400115.1. Lineage (NCBI taxonomy): Eukaryota > Metazoa > Chordata > Aves > Bucerotiformes > Rhinopomastidae > Rhinopomastus > Rhinopomastus cyanomelas. Next base: position 320,019 of record VXBP01003270.1, on the reverse strand, counting down.
CATTTATCATGTTCAATAAAAAGCCTCTCCAAAATCACTTTTTCAATAATAATCATCTTTCATCAGAACATAGCCAATCTAATTTTAATTTCCAAGCACTTAGTATTGTTTCTGAAGTTTTTCAAGTTATCTTTGTTTGAAGAAAACAGATCATAGTACTTGCTTTTTCCCAGCACTACAAACTGCAGAGACACCTCTTTCATTCTGCAGTACATTACACAGAAGCAAAGTAAAATGTTTACTGAATGTTAGCTCTAGGGAAGAAATTTTGCTCATCTCCTGATGAAGATGTCCATCTCTTAAGACTGCTCAGCTGTCAGTGAAAGGTACAGAAACAGTATGCAAAAGGTCAGTTCATAAAAGGACCCCGCAGAGTGACATTATCAAATATTTATTCACTGTCATTATAAAACAGCTGGAATGGAAAGTTTTGCTCTTCCTAAAGCAACTGCTCTCACTAGTGATTCTAACTTATATGCAGCACTATGACAGAAAAGAGGAAAATCCTACAGCATGATTAAACCTCAAGATTAATTTTACATTAAACCTGCCCCACAGACTTCTGCTACATGGAACAAACCCAACCAAACACGCGCTCGCCCCCATATATAACTAACAAATAACACCAGATGAGCCTGGCTGCTCCTGGTGGCATAGGCAGACAGAACCTAGCTCTCCTTTGGAGACTTCATTCATCTTTCCTGTTACACCTTCCCCCGAAACAGAAAATGAGGCACCATCACGTTCTTGGGAGGCATCAGATCTCAAAAAGCCCTTGTTAGAAGTAGCTCTGAACGGACATAGCAGCTGACATGCTATGATGCAGCCAGCTCCCATTTGACCATCAGAGGGAAAATCAGTCTCTATTTCCCAGGTTAGCCCTGTAACATACAAAACAGCACCCTTTTACCCACCCCAGCCCTAAATCTGTTGCCTTTCAATTTCACAGACAACTCCTTGAAATCTTATGAGGGCAGTTAAGTCAGCACAACTAATTGATTTTCTGTTACTTACTGTCTTTTGCTGTCCTGTCTCCTTTTCATGTTCTCTCCTTATTAAACTCCTAAGTCTATCTTAATGTAAAAGCTTCTATTTTATTACCTCTCTAAAGCTCTAAACTGGCTCTACCTTGTAACACTCTTTGTTAACATTAGTATTGCAACTGAGGACATGTATCCAATGCACCTATAGAAATTAGTGGCTTTCTCCATTGCATCTCCAGGCATTGCTCACGTAGCTCACCAAGACCACACTCAAATACTTGTGCTGGGAAAAAAGCTGCCTGTCTTCCTCCCAAGGCACACTACTTATGTAAGCAATTAACCACTCTGCACTCAAAACATCACCCAGTCAGTTTTGTTAACTTCTTCCTGAAAATCAGGGAAACTGTAACTCTATTTGCGTTAACTCCGATAAAGACATGCAATCTCTCAACTGCTGCTGCTGCACAGACAAGATTCAATCTCTTGTCAGAGCGCTGCGGAACGTGATGCAGCACCATCCACAAGGCACATGGAGGCATGACAGAGACCCAGAATAGTTCTCTGTAGTCAGTCAAGGAAATAACAATGTGTTCTGCTGCTATTGTCTTTAAATGGGAGAAACGAGCATGCTGAAAATTTTTTCTAAAGGTAGATTTTCCTCTACAGCAGTATTACTTCAAAAGAAAAGGCTCAAAATGACTCCTAATTAATAAGAAAAATCCTGTTTCCTTCACCCCTTAAATCTCATATCACATTAACTCAGTTTCCCTCCACATTTCCTCTCAGAAGATGCAAATGCAGAATGCTCTAAGCACTGTTTAGGTTTCCCTAGCTGTGCATGACTACCCATCTGTCAGTCCCACCTCCATCTTGGGTTCTACTTTCTGCACCTGAGAAGGATCAACCCTGCTTGGAGACGGAAGACCACCAATAAAATCTTTGTTAGGTGGGTATTTTTCCCTGCATGTTCACACAGCAATATAAAACCCCTAGAAATAATCACTTGGAGAAGGTTTGAAACAGCTAAAGTCTGTAACTAGTCACTGGATTCACTGCCTAAACATTGCAACGTTTACTTTCCTACAGGAATCTGAACTTTCTTCTACCAATACAATTATTCACTCATAACAAATAAAGGGAATAAAATGTATGTCATCTTAATACATCAGTGTTGCATTAGTCAGTAAGTCTCCAGATAAGTCAGAAGTCTGCAGTCCTGATATTCAGCACAGTGGAAAACCAACAGAAGGGCCCTGTAGCTATGCTCACAATCTGTCCTCGCAAAACATCTGACAGCTGCAACACTAACAAAATTAACAGTGGATGAATTAGTACCAGACGCAAAACAGTTGCTATAGAAAGATTCGTCCAGTTCTCTTCTTCTTTTCCCCTTCTTCAACCTGGCTACCCCACCACTTGATAAAATAAACACTCCGTATCACTTTTTTCTTTTGTTATTTAATACAAAAACGCACCACAAATACCCTTTCATACACAAAACTGTGAGCTTTGCACTGTGATCTCCCTATGCTCTTGAAGAAGCCGTTCACAGTTTAAAGGACTGTGTCTGTTTTCTTACTGCTTTTGAGCAGCAGTTTGGGATCCCACTCCATGCCACAACAGGGCTGTAGCTGAACAAGGCAGCACTCTCTCTCTCCCTTTCTTTACAGGCTTTCTGCCTACATCTAACCACAGGCCTACGTGCCTTCATCCACTCTTTCTAGCTCTTCCTTCCTCCGCTTTCTTACATCATCTTTCTCTGAGCACTTTTCCATTTCTGAGTAAAGATGCCCAATTCCAGTGCTGAGCATTTAAACTCTTGCACACAGCAACATCTGAAGCAGCTGGACTCCTGAAGTCCTACAAGAACATGGAAAAAAAACCAAACTCTAGACAATAAATTCAGAAGGGTTATTCCAGCACTGCACTGGAAATGAGGACAAGTGTCAGGTGTTAAATTATACAGCTACTGTTACTGTGCGTGCATCAATGACCTAATATGAAATAATGTCACCTTTCGTATTAAAAAACAATAAACCACCCAAACTCATCAATATCGATTTAATAAAAATGTATATACATGAATGTAGATAGAAAACCTTATTGCATCATCAGAGAAACACAACCATTTTTAGAGGATCTGCCTTCTACTACCCATAACAAAAATATAAAGAAATTGCTGTGTGGCTTTTTGGCTGGACAGCACTCTGGCACAGTCCTGACAAGCAGACAGTCCTAAGTGTATGAAGAGCAGTACACCGTCACCTGTGTACAGCTTCGGCATTTCAATCACTCCTGACTGTAAGAAGTCTAGTAGGATTGGAATACTATACTGAGTATTGAGTGAAACATTTGTATTTATACGATCACACAGGGTGTGCTCTTTTTTTGCGACCTAAAAGCAACTATTCTAAATAGCATTATGGTAACAACTGGGCAGACAATTTGTGGGTCACTGACTCTAACTCTTGGTATCACAGACAAGAAGATCCTGTACTATCTGTACAACTGGCTTCATAAANTAGAGCTGTTCAAGGCACGATTGGACGTGGCACTTGGTGCCATGGTCTAGCCTTGAGCTCTGTGGTGACAGGTTGGACTTGATGATCTATGAGGTCTCTTCCAACCTTGATAATACTGTGATACTGTGATATACTGCAGACAGGGACTCAGACAGCAAGACCTGTGATAGAGAAAAAGTAAAAAAACCCAACACAACAAAAATGTGGTTGTAACTGGAGTTTTATGTAGCATATATAATAAACCCAAACAATTACTGTTAGAAGTCCTTCTCCGTGTCCTTCTCGCCAGTAGTTAGCTCACTTGTCTTTCTCTGACAAACCTCTCTGAAACACTAACTCTTTTTTCAGTGTAGTTTTTCCTTCCCCACGTTCATCCTGTCACCTCCTCAGGAAAGATGCTATCTGAACTTTAATTGTTAAGTATAATCGTTTGTGCTGCTGCCACTGATGATGCTGGTGATTTTCTAACACAACTTTTAGGCAGGATTCAAAAAGCAGTTTATGGAGAATCCCGCAGCAACTCAAACTTCTTCCTAGCTGGGGCTTCTGCATTCTTGCCGTGTTCTCAGTTTCACTTCAGTTTGCAGAAGAGTAGGAATCCAACTTTTAAAGAAGAAATTGTATTTGCAAAAACTTCCTGACAGACCACTGCATTCTTACCATTCCAGTTAATCACTTCACTTTGCAAAGACATTTCCCTGCTTCCACCACTGCAGCCTGCAGAATTTCATGGAAATCTCTCTTTCTTCTTGCTTGATTATGTCATCATAAATAACAAAATAATCGTATCAGTGCAGCCACCTACTGCCCCTGAACACTTCAGTTCTTGCTAACAGGATATGCCTGACACTGAATACTGGTACTACCGCTAACACTAAGTTGTGATCTGCAAGACTAACAAAAACAAGAAGGGATGAAGTCAAGAGATGGCAGAAGTTGGCAGATACATGTGTAAACAGTAAAGGTCCGCTGCCCACATGAAAACAGATTTTGTTTTTAGCTGGTAGTTAAAAGCATGCACCAATCTTACAGGTCTAGAAATAAAACGAGGCAAAAAAACCCCCAAGTAGTAATGATGCCATGATACCTTGAGATTTAATACTGATACGCTGTGCAGCCATCACTTGATGGCTACACAAACACACACCCCCAGCAGAGAAGAAACAACTACAACTTCAAACATACAGTGCCTTCTGACATGCACTGCATCATCATTAATTTACAATTAGTTTGCAAACGTTGGCTTCAAAACATGTTTTACATCATCTTTTCGCCTCTATCATTAATATTTAGAGGGGAAAAAAAATACTATTCTTATTTAGTAATTTCCCTTCCATTCCTCGGCCAAATTTTATTCTTATAATCACATTTTAAAGTCATCTCCAAAATGGGAGGATTGAAGAAACAACCTATTTATCTTTTGTATTTTTCTTCCAGCTAGATAATGCTAAACAGAGAACGCTGACATTTGACTCAAAATCACTACGAGGACACTATACACGTTTCCTTTTGCAGTTCAAAAGAACCAAAAGAAAGTCAAGTACTACACAAAAAATACACCATTAAGTTTCTGAAGTTGAATTTTGAAGATTAAGAAAAAGTAGTAACTGAATTCTTCTTCAAAATTACACTGTTCCTGTTGCAGTCTAAAAGCTTTTTTTTTATATTTTAAACCCCTGTTTGCACAGCGATGTTGCCCTATAATGCCATGATAAAAGGCTGTAACGTTCCTCTTGCTGCAGAACACTCAAAATTCTATACAGTAAAGCAGCAGTAAATAAAGTTGCATTATTAATATCTTTAAATGTGAAATTCAGCTACATTATCCTCCAATTACTCTGCTTCTACAGATTCTTTAACTTGTAAAGTCAAAATCTAAATATTTGTATGAAGTTTTGAATTGCTCTTCTACAGGTGTTTTAAAAAGCAAGATTGCTTCTTCTTCATAATCGAAGGCACCTACAAAGCACCACTGTCCACATTTTCCATGCCAAGAAGCAGGAGTTTCTTTAGGGCTTACACGCTCTTTGCAATCTGGAGCCATATGCCATTTCAGAACAGCTTCAAGTCTTCACTTGTTAAGACCCTTTTTAATTTTGAATTAATGCCAAAGTCAGACATCGTAGCAGAGGTTTCCCACTGAAAAGCTTATTCTTTTTTTAAAAAATACGTACACAGACTTTGCAGTACTGGCATAGCTTTATGCCAATATACAACAAAATCTGAAGGGCAGTTCTATTTTCTTCAGCTTTACATGCTTTCCTTGGCTTCCCCATATTCAGTTCAACACCCACTGAATGTTACTGGTTAAGGACTGGGACATACATTGCATAAAAAGTAGGTACAACCCTGGAGCCCTGCAACTCTAAAATGTAAGAAAGATGTTTTCCGGACTGCCCAGTAAAAATCTTACAGCACCTCAGAAAGGGTAACAGACACATTCAGTAACATGTCACTGGAAATTACAAACAAATATGTGAAAGATACTGACAGTACGTACTTTTGACAAAGCTGGCTGAACAGCACTTTGGGAGAAAGAGGACCTTTTCCAGCCTCCCTCATGCTATGAAGAAACAAGAACATTGCTGAAGTCAAAGGTCCCGGGCTGGAGAGGTTTACCACCAATGGGTCCTTCAAAGCAAAGGTAAACAGCACGTCAGATCTCCAAGTTAATGACACAAGAGTTATTTCAAGTTAATGCATTTATGACAAAGGACAACCTAATTTTCAGTCTTAAAAGGTTTTGGGGTATGGGTTTTGTTTAGATGTTGATGTCACCTATGCGATTGAAGTAGCCGAGAGAAAGCTTACTATTTAAGCATTAACAGTTGCAAAACCAAACAAGTCTTGTCAAGCAAATTTGTTGGTAACCAATAGTTGTGGAAACATGCACCTCAGTGAGCCTGTCTGATTCTCACAAAGCCAGACTACCTCCTGTATTATAGAATCACAGAATCATCATGGCTGGAATGGACCTCCAGGGTCATCAAGTCCAACCTTTTCTCCTAGTATCTAACCGCTAGACCACATCCCTAAGCACCACATCCACTCATTCCTTAAACACCTCCAGGGATGGTGACACCACCACCTCCCTATGCTTTACTCTGACTCCCATGTGCACTGAAATTCAGTTGCACACACAACATGAGCAGCCTCTTCTAAGGGCCAGCGTAAGACTGAGCTCAGTGACATTCTATTCAGCCTTACAAAAGCAGTGGCCTGCTTCTCTGAGCCATGAGGCATACACTGAAATCTCCACAGAGCTGACAGCCACAGAAACGTTCCTGTTCCTTCAGGAACCAGGCACCAGGGAAGGTACCAGCAGTGGTTCACAGCAGACCCTGCAGGTGGTGGTGGGGACCAGACACAGTTAGACTACTGCAGCCCTCTAATTTTGTATTGGTAACGACAAGAAAACAGTCTTTGGTCTGAATGTCTCACTGACATTGCAAGCACTGTCATTAAACAAAAGTAAATCTTTCAACCTTATGGCTGTGCAAGTTTTGCATCAAATGTAAGCCAAGATACTACTAGCTTTCTAAGCCTCTGGGCACAAGCTCCAGATCTCTGCTGTGGCTCAGAACAACTTAGGGAAAACACTGCTGCTCAGAACTGCCACTCGAGGAGATAGACAGCAGTGCAGTGAATTTCACACTCTTCTGGCCTGGAGAAGTTACAAAAATCACTGACAGCAACAAACAGAAATCTTCATCATTTCAGAGGTACCTGAAACTCCACTGTTCACCCCTCACTGCCACCAAAAGGCTTCCAGCAAACAGCAGAACTTTTAGGTTGTTTTATAGGTTGTTTTATTGCAAACAACCTATTATGAAACCTATTATGAAAATTCTAAGACATGACTGTGAATAGCAACATATTCGTTTCTTTCTCACATGCCTGCAATGAGCTTGAGGAAAATAAATTTAGTCCTCCTGAAGTGTTCATTCTCTGAGTTTAACAGGAAATAAGTTCTGGCCCGTGGAGCCCATAACAGAATCCCAGAATGGTTTAGGTTGGAAGGGACTTCAGAGATCATCTAGTTCCAAACCCTTGCCACGGGCAGCAACACCTCTCACCAGACCCATCCAACAGGCCTTGAACACTTTCAGGGAGGGGGCAGCCACATCCTCCCTGGAAAATCTATTCCAGTGCCTCAGCACCCTCAGAGTGAGGAATTTCTTCATAAGATCCAATCGAAATCTGCTGTCTTTCAATTTGAAACCATCCCGTTGTCCTATCAGTAGATGCCCTCATAAAAAGTTCTTTTCCAGCTTCCCTGTAGCCCTCTTCAGGTACTGGAAGGCTGCTATAAGGTCCCCATGAAGCCTCCCAGGATCTAACAAATTTTACAAGCTTTATCGATAAAGAGTTGAGACAGACTGAAATGCAGTATTCCATTAACATATTTCTAAAGGCAATTATACTATTTCCTACATCATGCATTCACATTGAAGAAATGAAATGAGAAACAAAAATGAGCAGCCTCTCTTTCTTAAGGTCAGGCACTATTATGTGGAAGGAAGATTCTGTTCCTCCTCCTCCAGAACTGAATAAAAAAGGAGTAAGTTTTGTAAAAAAAGCAGTTCTCAGGTATCAGAAACAATGAAACAACAAACAGGAAAGAAAAAGAAACAGAGTGTATCTTTAGCAGAGATTACTCATCCTCCAGCTTCTTCCCACATTTCCCCAAATGCCTATTTCTCACTGCAGACTTACCAGCTGGGAGTCAGAAGTGTGACAGATTTTTAACTTTGTTCCTTTCTCCTTCATCTCATACATCAGTTCATTTAGGACATGAGTCTGTGCCAAGTTCTTAAAGAAAAACAACAAAGCAAATAACCAAGAAACGAGGTGATGTTTTAATACATTTTTCTTTAGCTGTAAATTTTAGCTTCAGGGATACATCAAACTGGACACATTTCCTAATGTACAACTGAGGTTTAAGTCAGACCACTAGAAAAAGCCATGATCATCCATCTCAGACTGTTTCTGAAAGTGCATCTACTTCTGTTTCTGTAATTCCAAAACAGTTTCCTTGTAAAATTTTTTGTAAGACAACAACATTTGTTAGTTTTGTTTTCATAGTGAGGACACTGTAGAAGAAATTATTTGCTTCTTTTAAACTTTGCAATCCTCTTCACTGTGCCCCGAGAAGCACATAGGCTTTGGCATACTGAATTTAAAGATACACTGAGTTGGTTTCTCTCTTATTTTCAGTTAACTTTGCCTGCAGATCACCTGGGATTCCACAGCGCCCCAAGTACAAAGAGAGAACGATATATAGCAAGTCTACTTCTCACCAATTTACTATTTGTTTGCTAGGTTTGTAATCACCACCATAAACACAAAGTAAAAAGTGTCAGTTCAGAAGACCCCTCTCTGCTGTCTGCAGACATACAGGTTTCCGGTCAACTGACAAGCAATAGGATGGCCCCTTACAAAACCTGCGAAGGCTGCTGCCTTTTTTGAGGATGTTGGATGAGTTACACGCTCAACTTAAGTGTATTACCATAGCTCACACCTCTTATTTCAGTCAGGAAAAAAAAATTCATAACCAGTGGCAGTACCTTTATAACTGCATCCACTGTAGGAGCGTAAAAGCATCACAATGGACTACACAGACATGTACGCTGCACATAAAGTACCACTTTTCACACCCACAAGTATGGTAAACAGTGCGCATTACTCATGGCTGCCTAATGCTGAACTACGAACACAACCAAATGCTAAAGTACAACCCACACGCACTTGACATTTTCATTTCTCTCATTACTGTGAAAAATGCTGCTGCCCCAGGAATACTTTTTTTGTTAGAACAGGAAATCTCGCTTGGACAGCAGGGAGTACAAAGCACTTGAAAAGGGTCTCAGAAAGCAGAATGAAGACTGGTAACAGTTAACAGTGAGAACCTTTTCTGAAGCCCACAGTTCATGTAGATTAAGTATTTCTGAAATCTGCTAAGACAAAGCTGTATGATCTTTCCATCTTACCTGCATGACAGCATTAAAAAAGCATGTATTTCCTAAATTATTTATTCCTTTAACTGGAACTGATGCACCATTACCAGAACCTTTTCCTTTCAGTATTTCACTTGTTTCACTGTTTTCTTCACGGAGTCGTATGATTTTCGAGGAACCTATAATTAAACTATAGATTAGTATGACTATAATTGCATGGTTTATAATTTTTAATATGCGGGGAAAGAGCACCTTGATGGTACTCTAAAATGTTTACTGTAATCTTTCAAAAGGAAAAAAGATATAATCAATAAAACCCCTGGGGGAAAAAATGTCCCCTCAACAACTACATATATCAAACAAAACCTTTCACAATAAACACGCTGTCTCATAAGACTGTAACTTCTTCAGTTACCCAAGCAATAAATAAAGTCAAATGGGCTCTGTTAGTTGATTAACATCGGGCAGTTAGGATGTATGTCCATCAGGCACACTAGAAACACCACACAAAGGCTGCTGTTCAGTGCATCTGAAGAGAGTAACCAACAGTTACTACCTGAGTGCTGCTGCAAGTCTTTTATCAGTGGCCATGCTCTGTTGGAACTGCCTCATACGACTCGGCCAGTGGCCAAGTCAGAACGGTTATCAGTTTCCCCAAACACCACAGTTGCTCCTGAACCTCCCTCTTTTTGTCAAAGCCTGATAACAACCCAAATACATAAGGTGCCAGTGTTTTAATTTCAAACCACAGCCATTTGGTAACACTGCAGCGGAACATGTTACCAGCACAACATGCACACACTTCCCTATTCCCTTTATTATTTAAATAGATGAGGGGCAGCAAAGTTCGACAGTCATTAACTTGTAGCCTAGAGGTAATGGAAAGACTTGAGATAACAATATTTAGCCATGAATTCTACTAGCAACTTTCATACTGTCATGGTTGCAGGACTAAATATGAACATTACTGACATCTGCAGCATCTTAAATATTGATTAACAATGCATGTCAATGTAAGCGAGTTATGGACTTAATAGATGCCAAGAACTGTGATGCTGCACTCTCTGTCTTGACATATGAATTCATGTATTTGTTCTAATGAGTTTCACATTGAAGTCTCATTAAAGTGCTCTTGAGAAATAACTAACAGACCTATTTACGTTAATGAAATGCTCATGCCAAAAGGTTCTTTTATATATACTCCTGGGTAGCTTCTTGCTTAGAAAAAGCATAATTACATTAAAAAGTCATTAAATATCTATTGCATCTGGCAACAATCTTCCAATGCAGCCTGCCTGCAACCTATAGTGCCACCACAGCACTATTATTTTTCCAAATTGTATCAGAATTCGTTAAAACACAGTTAGAAGTGCTTTGCTGTGTACGAAAAACTCTGTGTTCTTGGCAAGCCTGCTTAGGCAGCTTTACAATATTCGCCTTTCCACTTGTGTGCAAAATTAAGGCAGCACAAGGGCCAAGTAAGAGACCAAGTTCTCCTTGAAAGAGCAGACAAAGTGTTTTTGAATGCCATGAATGACAGCGAGCCTAGGAGTGCCCATGCCCTCAGACACACACAGTTGTATGAGGTGCATGCAGCAACGCTTTTTAACTGACGTGCTTACAGGGACACGTTACTGTGTCTGACGCTCATCCACACACACACACACACATACAGAGCTCCACAATGGCAGCACCAGGAGAATGGGACCTCCAAGTGTCTGAAACTTGAAGGCACTGCTCATTCTCAGAAATTTAATGCCGTAAGACTCCTTCCTCTCTAAAAAGCGTGCCATACAGAGCAGTGTTGGGGAGAACACATAGTTAAAAAGCAACAACAACAAAAAAAAAGGGAGAAAAAAAGCCAGATTTGTGTAAATAATTTGTATATTAGTGTACCACAGTTGTTGCATTTATCCATCGGCATTCAAAAACATCTGGGACAGCATCTTAAAGTAAACAATGTTCACAAGGCCATCTGGACAAAACTGCAGGCAAAAATTAAAGCATAAGCATATGGAAAAGCAGATTTTTCTCTTCCCTTTAGCAGTACAGGATGACAAATGTCAAACCTAGATCTGTCCACGCTTCACTGTGCTATGCTTTGCAGCACCACCTGGCTCTCCTTGCACAGCCACCAAATATGGACAGCACTGCCACAGCGGACCGTATCTGCAGGGCAAACCCGATAAAAGCATTTCACTTCATGGTTAAATGGCAGCTTCACACAAGTAGCAAGGTTCCATTTGCTGAACCTTACATATAAATTAGCTAAGGGAGGGAAAACAAAGCTGGAGCATCCAGCTTTGTGGTGAGAGCTGGACGAATATGCAATTATAAATCACAATAAAGAAGAACCAGGCATCCAACTGTCACAAAGCTGGATAAGTAGTGTAGGGATAAGGAGAAGTGAAAGTAAATTAAGAAAAGGCTGTATGTTGTACTCAAGTCTATGAACATCCTTTCATTCAGAAGGTTTTAATTACTGCCTCTTCATTTTTTAATAATTTTACAAACACAATCAACATGAGATTTTACTAGATTTTTTTGTATGTGAAAAATTCTTTACAGGGAAGTGCTTCTGCCATTACAAACACTATCTGCTGCCTCGCTTACGCCACATAGATATTTTTAAGGACATATACAGAGCCAGAGGAGAGACAGCAGTTTTTAATTTAACTCTGCTCAGTGTCCACAGCTCAGTGATAAATGACAGACAGGCCTGAAGCTGAATGTTTAGTTGACATGTGAAGAGTTGGTCAGTCTTAATAGAAGATGCTGGTAATGACTGTGATAGCTAATACTTGTGCAGATTGGGGCTGGAGGGTCCTTCTGCAACATTAACCCAAGGCTACGAGTATGTTATTAATCAAAAGGCTAATATGTAATTTTTTAAAGTGAATTTCCACTGAACTGCTTCGTGGACTCTTGCTGACTCAATCTTGCAGCCCTGTATTGTTTTAACAGCTGTGCTTTGGATATGAAATGTGACTTCTAAGCCAGTGCAGACACAAGAACTCCAGCAGAAAGATTCTATCGAAATGGCTGTCAGCTGCTGCTGCCCACAAGAGCCTTCAGTTCCTGATCAAACAGGCATAGTCCAAGATACCTATCCGCATGCGGAAATACCTGTTACAAAAGACCCTGCTAACATTAATGAGAACAAGGTGGGTCAAAAATGATTACATGCACAGATTGATTTGTCACTATTACATATTTTAGAAAGTTGACACGGTGAGCCTCTGCCCTTCTCAAGGCACTTTGCAAGGACATCAGCCCCAGGCAGGTCTGACCCTCCACAGTAGGGACAGCATATCCAACTGTGAACATTTCGGGCGCCAAGCATTCAGATTACACCTCTCTGTTAGAATTCTCCTGCAGTTTTGTAATAGAGGTGGCCTTTCTCAGTCTGTTACGCTGGAAAAATTCTCACCCAAGTCATGCCTTGACCACCACAACTTCCTTTTTCTTTGACAATGCATAGCTGGCTGCAGAGATGGTCTACCACAGCAGTCTGCCAAGAAACATTGCCCAGCTCATCACACCCCACTAACCACCTCTTCCTAGGCAGCAGGTCAGGTGCCTTCAGCTCTGACAGCTGTATTGTTTGTAGGTACATCATTCATGCTCCGCAAAGCTCCTGGTATCACCTTGCTCTTCTCTATGCTAGCAATCCCCTTCCTGACATCACCCTGCTCTTTCCCATGCTAGCAAACCCCCTTCCCACCAAGTTCACAGAAAGAGGACAGTAGTAAGAGACTGGTCTCCTCTGTTGCAGCTCCTTCCTGCAATGCACCCTTTTCTCATCACTTTTCCTCTGTCTACCCCTGCTCACCTGTAGTCTTATCTCATAAGCTCTCTGGAGGCAGGGAACATCATTCTGTCCCACAGCTGCACAGCACCAGCCTCATGGGTACATGACTATGATTTCTAAGGCCAGTGTTAACACAGACAAGATTCAGCTGGATCACAGCAAGCCTCTGGAGCAGGTGGATGAGCACGCACGCTGCTGAGACATCCACTTGCAAAAGACATTGGGAAAACTTGTCGCAGGTTCCCTGTCAGCATGTTTGCAGTATTTCCAGCGTGAGCAGTGCATACAGACTTCTGCAGTGCCCTTGCTGAAACCAAGCTGTGCCTGGGGGTGCAGATGGTATGCAAGCACCAAGATAAATGGCATCCAATTTTTCTTTCAGTCAGGGGACTAAGCAGTTTTGCTCATCTTTTCAATGCGATTTTTTTTAATTAAAGCCGATGGTTTCAGATATATGCACTTTTATTCCAAGGTCAAACCTCTTCTATTGAATACAACTCCAGTACTTCAGCTGAAGGTCTTTACAGTAAAAGCAAGGTTAACAGACTGCCTTTCTTTTACCAAGTTCTCATCATGCTCTATTAGGAAATGCTACTAAAGTGTCTGGCTTTCTTTTTTCATTTAAAAACATGACATTTTTTTTCCAACACTGTACAATAATGACGGTCTAACCCTTAGAAAATAGCATGCTTCTCTTCTGAAATGGCACTAGCCTTACATTTTAAAAGCCCAGATTCTCTCCTGCAGTGAGAATCCTGCCGAATTAAAGATTACAGGCTGCAACTGTATTTCTATGATTCTGCCAGACTGTCATAAACAAAAAATCATGTCTGGACAGTGTGGAAGAGCAAGTTACTCAAGCACCGGTTTTGGTCTTTACGCTTGGATGACTTGTGTTACACCCCACAAGTATGTGGACAGGAAAGAGAAGAATCCATAAATAAAAACGACTGAATGTCTAAAACATTTTTGCCAATGATTCAGCTGTCATGTCTTTGCCACACATGCAATTAAGCACAACCCCTAACAAGTAGTAAACTTGTAAGTTTATGACCAACCACAGAAACACCTTCTTGCTTAAATATATCTCAGATTCAGAGAATCTACATATTCTGCTTTATTCAGCTAATTTAAAGTAGATTGAATGGACTTACACAACTTCCAGCTTCAAAATACACAAAGTGAAAAGAATACAGGGTTTTTTTCAGTGCAATCCTTTGTTGATATCCACAGATGAATGCAAATCCAAAATGTTATTCATCAAACTGTTTTCCATATGACTTAATACCTATTGCTTGGACTGTAAAATTATAGATTTTGCTTCTTTGTTTTACATCACTTGTATCCATTAAAGTATAAATCCAGTGTCTAAGTTTCACCTATTGACAAATCTGGGCAGCTGAACTTAGCAGCAAAATCTCAGACCTTCTAGACAATAATTCTTTTCCTACTAAGTTTGAGAATAAATAATCTTCTTTCCTAGAATAAATATTCTTCTTTCTTTCTGTTACCACACAAACGAACTGAAGTAACTGCTCTACAAAAAACTGCATACGCAGTCCTACACCTCCACTGAAGTCTTGAGTTGCCTGTTGTAGAGAAACTATATGTAACATTCACTTTTAGAACTGCTACACAATTCATTTTCTCCAGCAAAAGAGCAGACACGCAGATTGCAGTGTCTCAGCATGGTGTCTGTGTACTACATGTGCTTTATGTCCATGTGAAGCTCACAAGTGTGCCACGCAGACAATACTGCACCTGCCTTCCTGTGAAAATCAGCACGGCCCGCTAACCTTCCCCACAAAACAGATTTCTGGGTGGTACACCCTAGAAAGCAATCTTGCTTTATTCTTCCATCTTGTGCCCAACATGACCTCTTAACCAAACAGACTCCTCTGAGAAAAAAAGCAGTGCTGGGTACAACAAACCGTAGGATCAGATGCGAAAATCACACAGCTGCAAGCATTCTTTTGGGAACCCAGCACTGGGATTTATCTCAATCGCTTAATGTAATTACAAAAGTCAGTCATGTAGTAGTAATGTAATTTGCACATTTTTACAGCTGAAGTGAAGTTGAATCTTTATGAGAGGCTGAGTGAAAAGCAGGGATCCTGCTGCCACACTATTCCACCACATTAGTACCAAATGACAAGCGTTTTGCTTTTGTTTATTTTCCAAGATGCATTAATTAGGAAATCTATATAACCCTCCCTTACGTGTTTAAGCTGATTACTTTATCTTTAAATGATTCCTGCACTTTTGAGAAGAAAAAAACCCCAACCTAGCAGCCCTCATCTGTTACACCCATGTTCATACTGCTTTTCTGCACAATGCTATCTGCATTTTAACGACGCACCATGCCAACCAGTTGTTAGCACAGAAAGAAATCCAGACATAAGATGCACTGTTGTTACAGTGCCACTTTCTGATATGAAAACTGTCTTCATTTTGCCTGCTTCTTTAGAAAGAAATGGAAAAGCATTTGGGGAAAATCACAACTAATTCATTTTACAGTGAGAAATATTAATTATTGTCTGGTTTAGATTACTCTTTTCTCACAAGTTGTCATTTATTTATCATTACTTTGTTTTTAATGGCTAAATAGTTACAATAAATATTTAAAAATCTAAGCCAACTAGTAATTTAGAAGTTGACAGTGAAAACACCACTGTAACATAAAATAAAACACTACACTTAAAAAACCCAAAAGGTAAGCTCCCAATAATAGAGACAGTTTTCAGCGTTATACTTTGTGGCCTTTGTATCCTCAAGAACATCATTAATTATGTTTTGTTTTCAGATTTTCTTTATTTAAAAATCCTTATAGGCAGACTAATTTAAAGAAAAGAAAAAAATCTTCCATAAGTTACATTTCTTTAGGGGAAGTTCCAAGTGTGTCAGCCCAAGCATTAGACATAAACCAGGCAAGACACTGCTGTTATATTTGTCAAAGTAAAACAAGAATGCCCGCTCTGGTTGGGAATTCCCTCTCCCTCATACCACGTATTTATCGATACACAGATGTTTCCCAGCTTCTTCCAGCGAGGGGCCTGGCCCAAAGCAATAGCCCATGCCAAGGAAAGGGCTTTTTTCTCATTTCTTTGCTACTTAAGAAAACGCAACAAATCATCCTTGATCCGGTGTTCCCAGTTTCTCAGAACGGGATCCAAAGTGCTCAGCAGATCTGCCACATGAAGATGGTCACAGATTTCACGCACAGAACCACAACTGCCCTGCAGGAGCTGCCTCCCCATGCTGAGGCCTCTCGCAGCGGAGGCGGCCACGCTGCCAGGCTCATGTATGACTTCCCTCGCTTTGAAGAGCACCAGTGCAATCATATACACACTCAAACCCAGGCACTTGCACGAATTTGAAAGATGAAGTATAACTGTGCAGACACATGGTACAGGACTCTGGGAAAACAGACTCCTCAGTCTTCATGGCTTTAAAACTGTCCTGCACCTGCCACCATCTCACAGGAGGGCTCTTACATTGCCCACATCACCCACTGCGGGCCCAACACCACTGCTGGCACCTAACTACCTTTGACATCTCTGCCGAGAACACACTTCTGCGAGGCACCAAGGGCCAAACCAAGTGCACTCTTATTACAAAATGCACAACAGCACACTGAAGCTGGATGACAGCTTTTGATTTCAGTAACTTAAGGGAAAACCAGTTTAAATAAAAAAGGAGAAAAAAAACAGAAATGAAAAAAAAAAAAGCCCTAAACCAAAAAAATTCAATTTTGTTTCCAGTAACAGCAAAGTTTCCTGTTATACTAGGAAAATACTTAATACATTTTCAAAACGTAAAATCAAATTTCTTCTACTAATAGCAACAGAAATTCTACCAGTTTAAAATCCAATAATATAAATTAACAGAAAGCATTACATCCAACAACAGAGTACAAGAACATCCACTTAAACAAACATAATAAACTGTGAAAAACGCATTTAAATCAGAAAAAAAGTAAGATATGGCACATCCACACTAGGAAAATTCATTTTGTTTATGCTTCTGTACAGGTTTTGTGTGTAA
This sequence comes from Rhinopomastus cyanomelas, assembly GCA_013400115.1. Lineage (NCBI taxonomy): Eukaryota > Metazoa > Chordata > Aves > Bucerotiformes > Rhinopomastidae > Rhinopomastus > Rhinopomastus cyanomelas. Next base: position 302,702 of record VXBP01003270.1, on the reverse strand, counting down.
TTTACGCAGTAGCTTATTTAAGGCAACATCTTCTGTATAAGAAACTTCCTTCATTAAAGACAAAATTTGGAAAAACTATCCTACAGTGCCCAAAATACTTTTAAATGTAGAACCACTGCAGAAAGAAACCCCGACATTATGCTTTGACAGTGGTTACTCACCCAAGTAATCACGCAATTACAACTGCACTACACAGAACTGCTCAATTGTATGTTTGATATAACTCAACCTGAAACACTCATTTTCACAGGCAGTACAGTACAGGTGTCTCCAGATAACATCCGTATGAACTTACTTGGTTCAGCCCTGGAACCATGCTTCTGAAGAAAGTCAACTATCTGAGCCAAAACCTTTTTGTTGCAATGTGTCGACAGCTCTTCATCACACTCGTAACACCTGAACAAAAGAAGAACAGGAATCCAGGATAGCTCAATGCATCACCCAGCTCTAACAAACCTCTACTAACCTTACAAAAGCTCTAGGTTCTAATTTTTCATACTAGGAAGAAGAAAAAGGAATTCTCTCATATGTGCTCTTCTATAGATCAGTCCCAATTCACAATACTTTTAAGTAATCTCAGCTTATAGTCCTGCAAGTAACATAGAAAAAAGCAGGAAGAGCACACTCCCACAACCAGCCAACTCTCTACAGAATACAATGGACTCAAACTTAGCACTGATCTGTGACCCCACAGAGTCCTAAGGACTAGTAATTTCCTCTCCAGAAAGAGTGCCTTTCCTCTGTACAAAGGATTCCTCTTACCTGCCAGAATCACTCTTTACCATGAGAAGACATTGCTTTAAGTTACAAGTAGTTCTTACATACAGGAACACAAGAACACCTGCATGCCCCCTCTTACCATATGATCCATGTGCTGAGGTTGATAACGATGCAGTGCGGTTCTGTGCGTGCGGTCTGGAAGTGTTTCAAAGAATGCTGGCCTTCTGAGTTCTTACTGCATCCCTAAACATGGAACCATCAACATAAGGGGGGGAAAAAAGAAGCAAGAAAAGACGACATTGTTAGTAAATAAGCTACAAAAGCTTCACTTCTTAAAATTAGACAGAAAGCTACAGCACCCTAAACAGTCATTTAGCATTTCTCAAGAACTGAAGGGGTTAAATATTCTTTATAAACAAATATTATAAAGATATTAACTTTTTTCCTTTTTTTTAATGAATAGATTTTCCTTTTTTCTAATAAAGAAAAAAACAATGACAACACAAAACCAAAGCCTTATCTTTTCTACTCGGAAAAATCAGTTTAAAGTCTAGAATGATAAGTTTGTTTTAACTTATTAGGAGTATTTTCTAGCTTTTGAGTAACTATTGAGTAAGTATTAACACACAGAAAATGATGCAATTCACAACAGTAAGAGTTCTCAAAAAAACCTAAAGGGAATGAAAGGACACAAACAGCATTACTTGGTCCACTGAATATCAAGGAGAGGACAGCAAGGTAACCCTCACTGCTCAAGAATGCCAAGTGCATTCCAGACAACAAATACAAAAGGTACATAATTGTTCCATACTAAAAGGTACTCAGGTCACAGGGTTTATATTTGGCAACTGCAAGAGAAAGCATTTGCAGTTTTTCTAGTAACTACAGAGAGGGACTTAGAATTCAGGACTGGTCTCTAAATAAGGCATGAGTTTTGGAGGCTAACAATGGCATAGATGTGAAAAAGCACAGAGTTAACTCCTTTTAAAAGACCTCCTTAACAACACACTTTTAGAGACAAGATATCGGAGTCCTCCTCAGATCCAGTTATCTATCTCAGGCCTATGAACAGCATGCTTCTTTGCAAAACCAAATGTGTTAAGATAATTTCAGTAAGAGTTGGCCTCTGTCCTTACTATAGTAAGATCTACTGAAAGTCTTAGAAAATTGTGAAATGCTTTGTCCAGGCACCTATTATCTGAACCAACCGTGACACTGCCTGTAAACTGATTTTTTTTGCTATCAGGCTTCACTTCACAGCAGAAACCTGTGCAAGCCACTGGGGTCAGGACCTGTCATAAACTCTGAGGCTAAGACCTGACATTACAAGTGCTACAATCTGTTGGCTACCTGCCACAAAAAGCAGTATTCCCATTCCAGCACAGTCCTTCCTCACTAGTTTCAATTTAGCAATTATGGGTCCACAGTATAAGCTGATTCATCAATGTACATATTTTGGATTTGTGGGATCTTCTGCCAGATGAGCCAGCTAAGCAGATGCATTCTGCAATCACAGAGTTGTTGGAGTGAATTCTAAGTGACAAAAGCATGACAATGAAGAACAGAGAAAAGGCAGGACCTTCAGTTACTACTTGTGATGCCATAAAGTTAACACAAAACACTGCCATCACAGATACAAGATTGTAAGGCCACAGCCCACTCCAGTGAAGAACCTGAAGCATGGACTCACAACTAAGCACTCGTGTCACATCACACTATTTCACTGAAGATAATGAGATGCCAGGCAGACAAGGATCCACATCACTTATTTCTTTCAGAAAACCAGGGACAACCCACCTCTGTAAATTTACCACGTACGCTTACCTGAGTGCCACATTTGAGACACAGCCATATGTCTGACGGTGCCACGGGTTCCCCGTCACTCATCCGCCTCTCCTTCAGACATTCTGCGCATATTGACCAGACGCTCTGAGCTACCACTCTCTTCACATGATGCACGTCCACTGCTTGGCTCACGTGCTGGCAGGTTAAGCCTAGAGAAAAAAACACACGCTTGCTTTTATCAGAGCAGTCTTCAATGAATTCAGCACTAGGTGAAAAAGCACAAAGAACTAACATAGGAAAAATCAGCCATGTGCTCTCCATTTACTGAATTTTATGAAGGATCTGTTTAAGTCTTTCAATAATGAAAATATTTTTCAAGTCAATAAATGCCACCGCTTAAAAAGGGAGAAACAACTTGGTAAAAAGGTACAAGGATTACTTCTGTATAAAATGTATGTCTCCGCTTTGTTGTTCAGGGGTTTTTTGTCAACAGTAAAATACTACATAAATCTATTTTTGCCTAAAACAACAAAGAAAGTTGACGTCCTCTTCAGCTCGTAAAGAAACACTTTCCAATACACATGAATCCCTACTACAGCTGCCCATTCTGAACATGGTCAAACCACTATTTTCTGTCTCACAATGACATCATGCACGTTTCTCAGCACCTTCAGATGCATCCCAACAGCAGTTTGCTTAACCACTTTCAATATTTTACTGCTCTGGACAATGCTTAAACCCCAGGAAGGACTGACTGCAGAGGATTAAGAGGTTCCTCAGCCTTCTCCCATGTCCCAAGTCCCTAGGTCCCCAGACTCCTCAAATATCATGCCTGAACTTGTCTTAGCCTTCATTTTACCATCACAGTATCCATACAAATTCTTCTTACTCTTCACAACCCTCATCAGATTCAGCTCTAACTGGGGCTATCTTAGCTAATCTTACCTCTGCACACTCATGACCAGGCACGGGCAGCCCAAACCTGTCTCCACCCTCTCTGTCCTTTTCCCCTCTGAGCTCAGCTAGTAGCATTCTATTCAGCCAGGTACACTCCTGCCACATGTGCTTAACCTTCCATGTAGAGGACTGTTCTTCTGGTTTGAAGGTCAACCTAGGTCCCTTCCAATCCCTAATAATTCTATGGCAGTCAACAGTGTAATAACCAATCATTCCATAAACACCTGACTGGGGATATTTCTATTAGAAATTCAAAGTATTTTATAGTACTGATGATTTATAGATTTCATCAGTTAACACAGAAGTTATAAGCCCTTCAGGCCCAAACATCATCTAATGTATTTACCTGAAATATCATCTGAAGAGTCCTCATCCTGGGGCCTGTTGGGCCTTTTGCTTCTCTTTGGTTTCTCAGGGTTGGCTCTTGATGGATCTTTCACCCGCATCTGTTACTTACTAGGAAAGAGAAACAGGGATTCCTTTATTGTCTAAACGCTTCATCAGTCTAGTGAGTCTGGAATCTAGAAGCGCGAGATAAAATTCCACACTCAAATCTCATGAATGCAGTTTTAGTCTCTAATGCTGGCTGTTGTGTGGTGAGGAGTATGAACGTGCCAGGAATGAACTCTCAGGAAAGCTGCAAGATCAGTTAGTCACTACATGACGTTATGGATTGTATCTGTAGCTACAGGGCACACACGCTCCCAGGCAATAGTGTTGAATATCTGAGATACCAAGATTTTTCTTATTTTTGTTATTGTAAACTCCTACAGAGCTCCAGCTATGCCCCATCAGAAAAGAACTTCAGCAAAATAAAAGCTTATTTTCCTTTATCTCCCTTAGGAAAGGTTTCGGTCATCATTCACCCTTGCATATTCCCTAAAGTTCTTTTGAGCATTTTCCAACACTGTAATAAAACACAAAAGTCTACCAAATCTCATGAAAGCGTGCTCTGCTATGAATGAGGACAGACTAGAGTACAAGCTGATCCTTCTATTAAACATCAGTGGATTTATACAGATAAATTTGTGTCATTAATGAAAGAGTTCTAGGAGAAGTGCAATTAAAGGATAAACATTTGTCACTAAACCCAAGAACAAATCTTCAGAGTCACTTAATCAAAATCCAAATGTGAATTCACTGAATCAATTGTAGATGTGCACCCCACAAACAGCTTCAGAGGCTTAGCTTACAGGTTGTCTTTCATAATGTGCTTCACAAAAAGAAATTTATGTTTACATGTACTGAGCATGTTAATGCAAAACAGTCAAATACACTGCAAACCTGTGAGCCATTCACGTAGGAAAAAAATGATGCCTTGCTGCATACCACAAACAGGTCAGTACAACACCTGGGCCACCACTACCAAACATTTTCAAGTGTGCTACCTTGCTTCCACGTAGGAAACCTCTAAAATGCCCTACACTTAGGAACAGCAAAGGATATTTTCTTGCTACAGATAAAGCTTGCCAAAGTTTAAAAAGTTTGTCTACCTAAGTTTTCAAATCTTCTCTGTATACACATTTAGACCTTTGTACTACTGAAGCTCTAAGAGACTTGAGAATTAACCTGTATATTGAACTCAACATTCCCTCGCCTTTCTTATCCATTAAGTCAAACAGCAGAGCAGTCATCAATATATCAGTACTTGAGCGTCACCACCGCTGGTATCTGAACAGTCTACCACAAATAAGGTGCAGGCAATCCATACCTCAGAGCTCCTCTTCCAGGTTCCTACAGCTCTCACAGATGTCTCTGCAACTGCCACACTTACTGTTAGTGTTGGAGGTTTTCTGCATGAACGTATCAATTAGAGATTTACTGGGGACAAGTCACATTTCTGTAGAAATCTTTACTCTCTGCTTCCTTGTATTAATAGCTCCGTGCCTCCCCAACATTTCAAAATGCACTTCACTTTTTGCAGAACACCACACTGACACAGCACTTCGTTTATACTATATTAAATATCATGATGTTCTTAACCTACAACTTTAACAATTCTTGTACTTAAGGGTATGCTTAGACATGAGAACAACGTCACTGGATTCAGCTTTGATGATCTTGTAGGTTTGTGATTCATGTTCACACAGTAAGAAAGGTCTGACTATTCCAGCTCTTGTCTATTTATACCCCACATGTGTTAGCACACATAATGCACCCCAAGTGCTATACATCACAGCATCCCTACAACAGGAAAAGGTGCTTCTGACCCAAACAACTCCAACTGCGTATTTTTGCCTGGGTACCTTATACACACAAGCTTCACTTATACCCATCACCACTTGTCACAAGGCTGCTTAACGGATTCATCGAGACGTGCATCAAACAGTAAGGCTGAAACTGCTGCTGTTAGAAAACCCACTCAATTATGTAAAGAGTCAATAGCAAAGGCAGCAAAAATGTCTTCCCTAAAGGAACATAGATGTGTTTAGGTTATTCAGCATTGACATAAATGATCTACGAGTTCCTTTCAGCATAACAATTTTTATCTCTTTGGACAGATTATGTAAGACTGTCCAAACCACAGATGTCACCCAAATGAAAGCCATGTTCACAGCAGCACATCTGGAGAACTCAGATTAACTTCATGAAAGAACAATTAAGGGCCTGACCAGCTGAAGTACAAGCAAGTCTTTAGCACTTATGAAATACTGCAGCCCATAGGCCAGGGGATAGAATCCAGCTCAGAGTACACAGAGCCTACCACTGAACCCACCTAGGGTCCTTCACAATGCATGGAAAAGACAGTGTCAGTTGGTACCCACAATAACTGCAAACATGGCACTTCTATCCTAGCATAATCAACACAGTATTAAAAACGAACACTGGCATAAGAAGCTGACATTCATATTGGACTGGGAACCCGTTGAGCAACCCAGAGAGTTTCCAGTCTTCTTTCAGTAAGAGCCAGCACAACAAAAGATAACACGGACCATTAGATTAATCAGTTTCCATGAACACACACATAGACAGGCATCATCAGACAATGTTTACTGACCTGTGAGCTCTCGGAAAAGCCACAGCCGGGGTTTGTGCTCGATTTCAAAACGCATGTAAGTGGGACGAAAGGGTAAGAGCAACAAGCTGCTCAGTACACATCTATGATGCAAGCAGCTCAGTATATGGCTTGCAAGCACCCTGGTTTTGTTCTTAGCACAACATTTTTCCCAATTCTTAACCAGGAGGATGCACTTGTAATGCAAATATTACCCTAGAATGCAAACAAATGAGATAAAAATAGTCTATTAATCACCAGCTCATCTAAGCATACTCATCCTATGAAATATAGCCAAGTGAGTCTACAGGCAGCCTCTATTTGATGTATGGGCAAGATCTTCCAGCAGACTGCCTATTAATGGTGAAACCAGTATTGTTAATTATTTCATTAGTGAGCACCTGAATTCAAAGAAGCTGGAGCAAATACATTAACTTCAAACCCTCAAATCATCTGAGGTTTCCTGAATTCCTGCCAACTCACCACTCGTAGTCAAATTTTCAAGTTACAACACTTCTCATTGCTCATGAAAAAAAAAAACCCCACAACTCAAAACCACACATGCTGAATTCAATCGATTCAGTTAAAAGTTATCACTTTCATGCAACTTAACTGAACTGGTCAGCTGTCAACAAGGAGCCCAGCATCAAAGCAAGGGGCCAAGGAACAGCACAGATGTGCAGATTAAGTCCACAGGTCCTGATATTCCATAGCATGTCTGTGACAGGTTTTACAAGCCTCCACATAACTGTCAGAGTACAGCATGGGTCAGTAACGCCAGGTCTTCCACAGAACCACTTCTGGGTCCCTCAGTTCAAAGGACACAGAACTGCTGGAAAGAGTCCAGTGCAAAGCAACAAAGATGATGAAGGGAGCTGAATACCTCTCTTATGAGGAAAGGCTGAAGGAGCTGGGCTTCTTTAGCCTGGAGGAAACTGAGGGCTGACCTCATTAATGTGAATGGTGGGTGCCAGGAGGATGGAGCCAGGCTCTTCTCAATGTCATCTAGTGACAGGACAAGGTGCCATGGGTGTAATCTGGAACACAGGAGGTTCCACATCTGTATGAGAAGGAACTTCTTCACAGTGAAGGTGATGGAGCACTGGAACAGGCTGCCCAGGGGGGTTGTGGATTTCTCTGGAGATGTTTAAAACCCGCCTGGATATGTTCCTGTGCAACCTGATCTAGGTGATCCTGCTGTGGCAGGGGGATTGGACTGGATGATCTTTTGAGGTCTCTTCCAATCCCTAATGTTCTGTGATTCTGTGATGTTTTGATGCAAGCTGCAAGTTGATATATTGTGGACATCTGTTCTGAGCATTACCTGTGGCATTTTGGCTTGCTCGCTGCTAGATCAAATGTCACGCAATCAGAACAAGAACCATATCCATCATAGTTAGCAACTGGGCAGTGTCACCCATCAACGGGCCAGGAGGCTCAGCGCTCTGACAGCCACCAAAACCTTTGCGGCAAACAAGCCCCTGCTGCCTGCTAGAGCAGTAAAAGGACCAGAACTGCTGACTGGTAGTGGCAGCAACACTTCTTCCCCTGGAAAATGTCATCTGAAATTCTGAAAGTGTCAACTTCAACATTTCCTAGCCCAAAGGCACATCACACATCCTACACCATCAATGGAGCTCAAACGCCAATCCTGACAAAATACTGCAGTCCTAAAAGGGAGAGGCACTAATGTACTTTTTGTGCAAGGACTGAGACGGAGCCACTCAATACAACTTTTGAAGTCACAGTAAAAATCCTAGTATTTATCACCTTATTAATCCTTTTTATCCCGCTACCTCTGCTAAACATTGTCTGTTGAGGTTCACATTTGCATTCTGCACAATCCCCCTTTGATTTCCCACTGAAACCAATTTATTGCAGTAAAAGCCCTTCTAAGGATGAACCTGTTGTATCTAGAAGCAAGAATAAGAAGACCCTGTAGCAGGGTTTATGACTAAAGGACTGGGTAGGTAAAAGGCTGGTATAGCAAAGGTCTTACGGAAGGTTTCAGGAATACCTGTCAACATCCAACCTCAGAAAGCAAATGGCAACTCTTGCTGTAACCCATCTTAAATGTGTTCTCAAAAATATGAACACACCAAGAGGAAAAAACATATGCGTTCACAGTCTTAACAGATTTTCCTACAAATTCAGGATTTAAAAAGCAAAACACGTAAGTACCATGAAAAAGCCATAGTTTGTTACTAAAGATTTTGTTCTGCAAGTCTCTGTATGTAAACAGGCAGTGAGATGACAGAGTTGACAGACTACATGATATGAATGCTTCAGTAACAGAGCCACCACTATAGACCATCTGAATAACCAGCGAACTCTCAGTATCTTGGCAAGACAACCATGTGGACAAAAACTGGGAAAATAGTGCTCTCTGATGTCATAAGAGAACATGCAGGGCAGTATGAGCTAAGCATAAACTTAACTGAAATATGAATTCTGTGAAATCTGAAAAAGAATGACCTGCGGCTCTAGCATGGTTTGTGAAGTAGCAGGTTGAAGCCCACACAACCTAATACAGCTGAGACTCACACTGTACCCCTGCCCAAATGGCTGAGTTGGAGCACATGAAGGAAAATTATGGCTGCACATAAAAGTTTCCATCTACTCTGGAAGGGTGCTGTGGGAGTTAGCTAATTAGTAGAGGTAAAACGGACAAAACCATAAAGAACTACAGACAACCAGTCTAAGCTCCTTGAAAGTCAAAGTCTTGCTGTCAAGAGCAAAAAATTTCATTTGACTTTCTTCCTCCACACAAGCTGCCCCAGTTTGTTTTGATGACACATCTAAAGTGGAACAACTTGTCCCTGATCTCCAACTGAGGCTCACAGCACAGCCCAGGAGATGCTGGCTGCACTTCTGTGACTCCTGCAGAAACAAAGCTACAGAGCATCAGTTCTCCAATATTTTCTTAAGATATCTGACAAAATATTTACAACCGTAGGAAACTGCAGGGCAATTTCACAAAGGCATGTGTTCTGCTATCAATCTGTCAATGTTACTATGCTTCCATTCAAAAAGTTAGAAAATGAGAGTCGAAAGAATCGTTTGAACACGACTCTGCTCTATGTGCTTGGATTCATTCATGGACTGGGAAATACCTGTAGCTGAAGACAACACACAACCATAGCACAGCGCTACACACGGAGTTGCCCTCTACTTATCATCTTCTGCATCGATGTTTAAGGGGTTATCTCAAAGACCCAATGAAGATCTAAAATAACTCCAAGGAACCACAGAATCAAAACTCAAATACAACATATGGAGTTGCAGTTATGGGTCTAAAATACTGATTAATCGAGAGGACAGTCATGTCTTGGGACTTATCTTTAAAGTCTCTTCCGACTGAGACTCTAATCTCCAGGCACATACTGCTCTGCATTCGCTCAAACGGGACTTGTGGGTGGCGGATGGCCAGCGCTGTGGCCACACAGGTGCCACCCGCCGGGACACCTGGTCCGGGGAGCCCAGGGCCTGCGTTCACGCGCCCAGGCTGCCGTGCAGCGGGTCAGCGGCGGCATCACCAGGCCGGCATCTGCCCGTCTGCCAGCTCGGGCACAGACACCCAGCGACAGCCAGGCCAGCCTCCTGGCATCGAACCGACAACCCCTTCCCTAACTGCGTGCGCTCGCTCACTCGCCTAATGCAAACTGACCGGAGCTTATGTCACACCCGACCCAAGGCGATGCTACCGACTCCAACTTAACAGACCGAGAGATTCCCCAGGGTCGGCGCGGTGTGGCCGTTTTCACGGCAGGGCAGGGCAGGGCAGGGCAGGGATAACCCGCTTCAGACAGACAGCGGACGGACGGCACCGGCTCCCAAAACGAACCCAGGCCAGCCACGCTGGGCCGCCCGTTCCGAGCAGCCCAAGCCCCGGGACACGGGGCAGTGACACCACACCCCCCACAACCACCCCCTCCTCAGCTCCGCCCGGGCGCACCTGCGCGGCCCCCCACGGCCGCGGCTCCGCAGGCCGCGGGCCCAGCGCCGCCATGGCAGGGCCGACCAGTCTGGCACGGCCCGACCCTGCGACCGCTGCCGTGCTCTGCGCCCCCGGTCCGCAGAGAAGCCCAACCGCGACCAAGGCGCGCCCCGAGCCGGGCCTGGTGCCTTCCCCCCATCCCCTGCCCCGAGCGCCCGCACTCACACAGAGGCAGCGGCGGGCGAAGCAGCAGCAGGAAGCGGCGGAGGAAGCTGGGCCGTAGCCAAGGCCCCGCCGCTCCGCTCTGCTCCGCCCGGCGCGGCCCGCCCCCGGCACCTCAAGCTCTCCGCCCCGGCCGCGGCACGGGTAGTTTACCACGGGCACCGGGACGCGGCAGCGGCTGGGACGGGTTGGTCCGCGGTGATGCTGGCGGTGGGGAAGCCCAGGGCCGCTGTGCCTTCGGGCCCCCGTACCTGGCCGCGGAGCACCTGAGAAAGCCCGGGGGTGCAAAGGCAGGGAGATGCGGCGGGGTCACCTTCCCCTCCGAATATGGCGGGGTGGTGCTGAAACAGCCGGAGGTGCTGCGCTGGATCTGTGCGTGTAGGGAGCAGGCGAACAGCCCTGCCCGAAGGGTGACGGTGGCAGGACCCAGAAGAAGCTGGGCCCTGCGTAGATTTTCAAGGTAACCGCTGAGGAAGAGACTGGAGGGAGGTGAGGCTCAAAGTCGCTTATCCTAGCAGAGGGACAGGCTGGGAAAGGTGTCCAGCACTCCAAGGAGGAGCTAGTAGAAGCTAGGATTGAGATAAAATTCAGCATGTGGCTAGACAGCAAGAGGGGGGATTTATTTGGACAGAAGGAGCATCTGAATGAAGGACTGAGGGACAGTGGCTTTGTTGGAATTAGGCCTACAGGAAAAAAAAAGGAAAAGGGTGAAGGTGCTGTGGCACACCTCAGAAACCAAGGGTGGAGAACGTGTAGTGGATCTGCTGACAAACCCACTGAAAGAATGGTTGGGGACCCACATAGGACTCAGCAAAGACAAAGTGTCAGGAAGGCTATTGTTGAAAGAGGCTGACCGGTTAAGCAGGATTTGATTTAGGTAAGAGGATGTCTTCAGGCACTTCATGGCAGTGGTGCTAACCAGGCACTGAGCTCTGCAGGCAGGTAACAGAGGAGCCCCTGACATGGATTGTGAACTCGGTGTTCATGGAATCTATGTGTGAAATGGGAGAGTATGGGACAACAGTCTGAAGCAAAGTGGAAAGAGAAGCGAGTGCTGCCTCCTCTGCACAGGAGAGGTTAGAGAACGAACTGTTGCACTGCAAGAGCAGTAATGGGATTAAAATATTGGAGGGACAAGTGGACACGTGAAAGGGGAGTAGTGTGACAGGGAGTTTCATTTAACACGGGATAAGTATCCTGCTACTCTGCATCACGTGCTCTGTGGGCCTTACATGAGCAATACATGGAGAGGAGCTGAGGTTGTTTTACTGCTGAGAAAATACACAGTAAATTACACTTCTAAAGAGAATGTCTAGAAATAATGTGCTCTACCCATACCTTGTCGAAAATGGAAAATGCATAAAACTTCAACTCATACTTCAATATGCAGCTTCAGAGGGACAATTTGCAAGTGGCTGTCAAGGAGGCCATATGGCCAGGCTGGCAGAAGGGCAGCTAGTGAACCAGCTCCATGTGCCAAATCCAATTTGTCACACTTTATGGTACCCAGAAAATACTTTGTTCTCAGTTTGAGTGGGAAAACTCGTTAGTAAAGATTAAACAACATGCTCCTTAAAATGCAAAAAAGGTTACAGAAAGATCCAACACAACTGCCTTTTAATATCTGGAACTGCTGGTACACAACAGAGCTATAAAGGGAGGGCTGTAGTCAGCAGGGAGAACTGACTTAAAACGTGTTGGGCAGAAGGCCCTTCATGTTTCCCCTTAAAACCTGGCTTGGTGAGTGTCCTTGAGGCTGGANGGCGGCGGGCTGCCGGTGCCCGGGGTGGGGCGCGGGCCGTATGGAGGGGATGGGGACTGGGATGATGTCTTGCCTTTGTCCCGCTCCGGGCTCACGGGCTTTATCCCTCCGGCAGGTCTCGGTGCGGCGGGCACCGCTGTCCGCAGCTTCTGCGCCGGGGGAGCACCCAGCCTCTCGTACCCGGAGCTCAAAGAGCTGAAGAAGACCAACGTCGTCCACATTGACGTGCGGGAGAGATGGGAGATCGACAGGTTTGGGAAAATCCCAGCATCCATCAATATCCCGCGTAAGTGATCCCGGAGCTGCCCGGGGAGAGGCCCTCTGGGCTGGATGGGGAAGCTGAGGTGACCGAGCGAAGGGCACCGCGCCAGGCAGCCGCTAGTGTGTTGTGAGGCTGAGCAACCTGCAGAGGAACGGGAAGCCTCGCAGTTAAAGTTTGTCTGTAGATGGACAGTAAATGAGACTTTTTTTTTTCCCCCTGTATTTTCCAGTGGGTGAGCTGGTGGAAGCCCTGCAGATGAACCCAGCAGAGTTCAAGGAGCAGTACAATCAAAAGATGCCGTCGAAGTCGGACCCTGTAGTTTTTTCCTGTTTGGCAGGAAATAGAAGTAAACAAGCACTTGGTTTTGCCATATCCTTGGGTTTCAGCAGGTATTACTTGTGTGTATGAGGGCTGGATTCATGTGGCCTCCCCCCACAAAGCACAAGTCATGCTCAGCTTCTTGCGAGCAAGGGTGAAAATGTAAACATGGGATATGAATATAATGACTGGTATTGCAGTTAGAGATCTCTTATCTCCACCAAACCTCGAAAGAAGCCACTGGGTGTGCCAGCAAAGCAAGGTGTGTCACCTT
>VXBP01003270.1:73190-289292 GCA_013400115.1 Rhinopomastus cyanomelas | reverse complement strand
ACCTGGCTTGGTGAGTGTCCTTGAGGCTGGAGGACTGATGGCTGTCCACAGCGAAGTGTATTTGAACTAAGGATGTGGTTCTTGGCCTGGGACTGTTAAGGGATGATGACTGACAAGGGTGAAAGTGGAGCCATGTCAAATCACAGATATCTTCAGGTGTGACTGACAGGGTTTGTTCTGGAATCGCTCTGGACTACTGGCATCAGAATTCCGGATTCGGTCTCCCAACCTTTGGTGCCTTAAGGTTCCTTAGCAGCTTGTGGAAATCACCCAGCCCAGGCGAAGAGGTGCTGGATGAAGGCCGCCTGACCCAGCCGTACCCCGGCGCTGCCCCCCGAGCGGGACACGCCCTTGCGGGCAGGNGCTGGATGGGGAAGCTGAGGTGACCGAGCGAAGGGCACCGCGCCAGGCAGCCGCTAGTGTGTTGTGAGGCTGAGCAACCTGCAGAGGAACGGGAAGCCTCGCAGTTAGTTTGTCTGTAGATGGACAGTAAATGAGACTTTTTTTTTCCCCCCTGTATTTTCCAGTGGGTGAGCTGGTGGAAGCCCTGCAGATGAACCCAGCAGAGTTCAAGGAGCAGTACAATCAAAAGATGCCGTCGAAGTCGGACCCTGTAGTTTTTTCCTGTTTGGCAGGAAATAGAAGTAAACAAGCACTTGGTTTTGCCATATCCTTGGGTTTCAGCAGGTATTACTTGTGTGTATGAGGGCTGGATTCATGTGGCCTCCCCCCACAAAGCACAAGTCATGCTCAGCTTCTTGCGAGCAAGGGTGAAAATGTAAACATGGGATATGAATATGACTGGTATTGGAGTTAGAGATCTCTTATCTCCACCAAACCTCGAAAGAAGCCACTGGGTGTGCCAGCAAAGCAAGGTGTGTCACCTTACGGAACAACCCTTCAGTAGCAGCATTCATTCTGCAGGTGATGCAATCTGCTGCAAGACTGCCCTGCCCCGAGGGGTCCTTCTGCCTCTTAACAATCTTCTGCCAAAACAGTGCTTTCTTACACGGCTTTATAAACATAACTGAGATGCAGGGTATTTGCAAATGTGGAGAACTCTAGCTTCAGTAGAAGTAAAATCTTACTTAGTTTATGAAATCATTGTCAAATAGCAGTGCTACCCATACATTTCACTGCTGACAAAGTTTGCCTTCACAACCTGCACATCACTGGAGTGTTTGCCCACAGTAAAGCAGCAAAGACAGTAGCTAAAAAGACAACGAGAGTGATCGAGTGAAAACAAAAGTAGCTGTTGCTTGCTGGAATTGTTACACCTATCCCAGAAAATGCTTTGCTGGCTCTAAGACTGCAAATAGAATTTTTAAAGTGGCTTGTTTCGGCTGAATTGCATTTCATGAACTGGAACTTCCCTGTTAACTCTCATCAAACGTATGGAAAACTATGTTCTTTGTTTATACATATATTGCTTTAGTAAGTGCTAAATACCCTCCATTACTTCTTGTCATCCTGCCCATTTGGATGAGTATTTTTTTGCATGGTGTTTTTGTGTTCCAGAGCTGTTTTGTGCAGGCTTGTATCAAATCTATGGAGCCTGTAAGTTACAAGAAAGTAAAGATCCGTGTTCTGCATTTATTTCATGTTACCTGAAGTATTAGACATTATAATGTGTCAGTCTCCTCCACTAAAGTGAGTCTCTTACTTTTTTTTAAAAGAAGTGGTAAACTGTAGCATTAATTCAACTGCTACTACTTGCTCACTGTTTGATCTCCAGTATTGTGTCATTTGGAGGACACACTGCATGGAAGAGGGGTGTACTGGGAGAACATGGAACGTCAGTCTGGCTCATTTAATCTAGGGGCAAGTGGTTTTGACTACAGAGAATTCTATTTTCATTTGGGTTGGAGGTTTTTCCACCACATAAATACCTTTTTCAGGAAGTCCTTAACATGTATCTTCTGTGTATTTTCAGAGCTCAGCAGTATGCTGGCGGCTTTGAGGACTGGCTAAAACATGAACCCGCAGAGAAAAAATGAAGATGACCACCCCAACCTTTGCCCCATCAAGGCTTCAGGATGGTTTGTAGATTTTGTCATTCAAACTATCTGCATTACACTTCCAGAACACAGGTCACTCCTCTTTTCTTGTGTAAATGGACATTCACCTTCAGCCACACACAACTGCTTTGTTTAAATTATACTTAAAGACTGCAGCTATGGTTTTGGTGAATGTATGTGAAGAGAACCTAAGGGCCTTTTATGTTTACTAAGATTTTCCTATGACGTAGTTCATGACTGTTCAAACTAAAGATGACAGGACAAATAAAATTACCTTTCACAAATACCTGTTCACAAATACCTGTTGGTAGTTTGTTTAGAATAATCAAACTGCAGATATCCTAATGGAACTGGATTAACAGCCATTAGCACACATTTATTTATTATACTTCACATGTAGCTGGAGTTTTAAAGTAGTTGCTGTTATCAAAGAGTACAGGTAGAGACCAATTTTTGGTTCCTGCTGTGTAAGGCCAAAACTTCACTGCTGGTCAGAAAATACAAAGGAAAACGGAGCTGATGCTGGAAGACTTGCTATTCCAACTGTGGTGTGAACACCTTAACAATACACCCATTTGTATAGGCAGATCTGGGCACAAAGCGCTATAGAGTTCAGAGAACAACTTCTGTCCACAGCAGTGTCAAGTGAGAACTTGCTTATGATTGAAGTTGTGATTAGAGATGTAATCATTTTAGGCCGGAAAAATCTGAGGTGTCCAGGAAAGTTAGGAAACTCCCTTCTTTTATGCAGGTTAGTTTGTGTGTCTGAAACTTGAAGAAATAAAAAGACCCAGCCATTCCGAGGATCCTCATGAGTTTTCTAGACTGCTTCTATCCTTTCTGAGCTGAACAGCTGCAGATTTTTTTTTTATGAAAGCCACTCTCTACCCCCTTTTAACTAGTTTCTATTAGCCTTGGTAGTATTTTGCAAGACCTTTCTCAAACTAATTGTCAAAGTCAACGAGTGTTACAGCGTATTTCTCCATGTCTTGATTATAAGGACGTAACTTTCTTTTTAAATCAGGCTTTTTCACTTAAATAATTTGTCCGATGCAGTTCAGTTTCCTATTTTAGATTTTTCCTTAAGCCTTTTCCAGTGGCCTGTGGTTGTTTTGTCACCTCTAACCACATAATCTGTGAAGGCTTCCAACTACTCCTCTTTCCTTGAGGTACCTGTTTTATGCATTTCTCTCCAGTACAGCACAGTAAAGGTGACTTTTTTCTGTGTCTGGCATTTCACATCTTTCTTTTTGTAACTGTCAGCACCAAATCCAGTTCTTTGACTGCACTTTATTGCCTTTCACTGTTTACTCTGGAGTCAGCGCTGTTAAATTTATCCTTTCACCTCCCCAGTAGAGAAAGGACTTAAGATACTTCTATTTACCATCAAGAAGTACCTGATACTTTAGCTCTGAGGTAATTTAGGTGTGAAGTAAAGTCTGCAAAGGCTCTTGAGCAGCAAGAAAACTTCACTCCACCCAGAATTCTTCATTAACAGTGTGAAATCCCTACTTTCAAACTGTTAGCTTTCTGAGCGGGTTTGATGGTACACGTGAGAAGACTCATCTGTATTTCACGAGCAGTTCCCACTTAAGAACTCCACGCAGCGGTAAAGTTGCATTGATTTATTTGTACTCCCCGAGTCCACGTTACAAATAGCACATTTTAGACTTCAAGACACAAAGGTCAACAGCCAAATTCCACTTCATCAGTCGAGTGTTTACAAAAATTACGGAGCAAATGGCAACAAAAGTAGCAAAGACCAAAATGTATTTTTGTGCCTCGAGAGTGGTTTGGGCTTAATTATCTGGTGTTTTATGAAATAATCTGATCAGAAATAAATGCTAGTAGCCCAATGGCCACATGCAAGCTCATTTCAGTTACGTTTTGCTGAACAACCAGCCAATTACACAGACTGATATTTGCACAAATGGGGTTTCAAGAGCCAATTTTTGAACCATAAAGCAAAGGTTTTCCAGATTTTTCCCCCCAATATTTTAGACCAGTGAAATGTGTTGCTTTAAGAATAAAAGAAACAAAAAGGAGGCCAATCTTATTTTCCAATTTTAATACTTGGGCAAGTCAGCATTACCATTCAAAATGAAATTGTACAGAACTTAATTAGGAACAAAGTTATCTAAAAAAAATCAGACAGTTCTTTTTAGGCCCATTCCTGACTTCAGTGGGATATCTGCCTGAGTAGGGAACACAGGATATGGCCTTTTGTTTGAAAGAATCTCATTTTCTCCAGCACACTGTTAACCAAGGAATCCCATTTCAGTTTTTCTAAAGAGTTGCCCTAACATCACAATTAAAATCAGCCAGTATGGGAAGCTCACTGAAAGCCTGAATCTGTTAAATAAACTAACAAAGCACACAAATTCACATGAACAGTGAAGGCAGACTAACAGTGTCTATCTTTTGCACAACAAAAGTCCACCATAGGAAACAGCAACCATATCCAGATTTGTACTACACTGCAAAATATTCCCATTGTACTATTCAGTACATTTATTGCAAACCAAAATAACCATAGTATGTTGGGGTTTTTTTAATTCCACACCTGAAATGTTTAAAAAAACCTGCAGAATCGCTATACATATTGCACTTCTCTGGTAAGCCGGGCTACTGCGCTTCATGGCAAAAACAGCCACGTACATCTATGGAGTAAAACTGCATTTTTAGATCCTTTTTCTCAATTACAAATGTATTTCCTGCAGCTTTCATTAAAACTGTAACAATATTCCTTGCAGGCTCTTCTAGACTTTGTTTCAGAAGGATTGCTGTGCTAATTGTTACAGAATCCATATGTGTTTTTAAAAAGTCAACAAAACTCCAGGTAACGAATAGGTTTAACACACAGTGCACTATCTTCCTTCAGTCACAAACAAAACAAAGACAACACAATTTGTTAATACAGTTACACATAGGCTTCAGGTTACTGCCGCTGTAAAGACAGTTCACTTAGATGGCAAGTTACAATGTTCTCAATGCTACCAAACCAAATAATGGATTCTGTGGTTTGAGTGGATACTATTAATCTTTTGCAGCTCGGTTTGTGGTTTGATTCCTTACAATGAAAAATCTTAGTACGTTTGCTCCAGCGTCAGAGAAAATGATGCCGTTTTTAGAGAAAAAGCTTTCAAAACGCTTGACACAAACAAGCTATTTAGTCTTCAAGTTCTTTGTCAAAGATGTTACTAAAACCTTCTGTCCACTTCATGAACACAGGCAAGATCCCAGGATGTCTTGAGTCAAAGTGGTCCATAAAGAAATTCTTTGGAATGTCTTAAGATTGGCTATAACTAGAGTTCTGGCTACCATTTGGACCCTGTTCTCCTTCACTGGAAATAAAGAACACAACAAAACCCCATGTGTTCAGAAAGCAGCAGGATGTTACATTTTCTGACTTCAAATTAAAAAATGCAGTATTCTGAAAGGAGTAAAAACCTTCAAAAGGAAAAGACTTCAACAAGTACTCATATCATTTCCAATATTCTGCTCAGTTTCATAAACCATGCAAAGGTTACACTCAACATGCACAAATAACTCCAGTCTATTTAGCTGAATAATAATACATCCCCATGTCGCTGCCTGCTGAATCAGCTCCGGAGGTCAACATTTCCAAGCCCGTCAATTCCCAACAGTGACATTTAATCACTGTAATTAAAGACGACATCAAACAGGCCCATTTCCAATTAATCTGGCCCAGCTATGGAGCCTTGCATCATGGTTCCTTACATTTGCTAAACTGTAGTGACCATGTCCTACTCACATTAGTGCTCTCCATGCAACAACGATGGCTCAGCTTCCCACTAGTTCCTGAACAGAGACTGTTTGCAAGTAGAGAGGTCTCTACTGTAAAAACATAGGCTACACTTCAAATGACACATTTACCCCTTCTTAAGGGAGCATTCTGGTTTTTCCATATGAAAGGTGTATCAATAAAGTACAGTACCTGTTTGGAGGTGGTTTTGGTTTAGGCATTTTACTAAGAATAGTAGCCATCTCTTTCCTCTCATCAAAGTTCTTCCACTGCTCATACAGCTTCAGAATAACCCTGATTATTTCTAAAATCTTAGGAGAAAGAAAAGTGATACTAAGGTGAGGCACAATAGTGACTTTATCTTTGCCACAGTCAGTTTAACTGTGTAATTATAATTAAACGTGCAAGCAGCAAAATATTCATAATATAAACACGACTGTCTTCCATTTAATCTGGTTTTGCAATCAATCATTTTTATTGAGGATTTTTATTTAATTTGGAATGTAAGCCCAAATAGAATCCTCTCCCTCCCATTCAATTGTACACACCACTTCTCCTCCCCTGCAAGCTAAATAGCTTTTCTCATCGGTTTGCGATTACTCTGACAGCTTGTAACTACACTGCTAGGAAAGTACAGACACCACGCAGCACAACTGTAAACAGATGACCAATGACCACTGATACAGGAACCGACCATCCACCTTCTATCCACCATCCACCAGAGGCACAGGGTAGGGAAAGAAAAGCCATAGAACACAGGTCTACCTTCTTTCCTTCCAAGAAATAAAAGAGCCAAGGCATGTCTAAATACTTCTTGTAGCATTATTACTATTATTATATTCTTATATTTTCTTATTTTGCTACAGATACACTAAGAATTGTTCAACTTTCCTATTCCACTTCTGGAATCATAAGCGTTCTCTACTATTTTGGACATTTTCTATCTACTGCACCTTCACTACCTTCACTTTCTGTGGAATTTCTAATGCAGCATTCTGTATAAAAAGTGGATAATGTCTGGTTCAGGATTTGTTTCAGTAATCTAGTAGACTTCTCTGAATTTAATACATGACTTTGACTGATTGTTATATACCCTTGAAAGAAAAGCCAGAGTTGGCTAAGAGGTACATGGTGGTGTAAAAAAAAATAATCAAGCTTGAATCACTGGCACAAGAACCAAGCTCAAACATGTTCAGTATGAAGCTTACAATAACCTTATCTGTCAAATGTAGGTTGGTTCACTGCTTCCCATTTGTTATCACCCTGCTTTTACATGCATGACAGCATAATCCACAGAGCTCTGGATGCAGAAAAGCATCCACACGGTGCTTAAATGTGAAGAGTAATCTTAGAATACAGATACAGTGCCAGGATATCATTGGTAGGATAAAAGGGAATACCAAGGGGGACTGAGGGCAGTGGTATGTCTCCCATATAATATGGTATTTAATTCCTGACCCTTGGTTTCAAAACAGATAGACTGAAAAATTCATGCTAAGCAAAGACTAAAGAAATCAACCTAAAAAGTAGAAGGAACTTAGGAGGAACAATAGCAGTATGGGGACAACTGCACCTTGGACCCCAATAAATTTATTAAAGGATTATATCACACAGAATTAATTTGCAATAGCAGAGAATGATCTTGGCATGTCCCTATTTAGCACTAACTGAAGTAAGTCTTGGTGATCCTAAAAGTGTCGAGAATGTTTGACACTCTGCTATATCCTATACGTTTACAGGGAGACAAATGAGAACACTGTGGAGGCACCAGACACTCACTGACAAAGCACATAAGAAAAATCACATGCTCGGTAGAGTTTGACTTCTAAACTTGTGCTGGCAGTCTGGAATGATGGAAAACCAGGACTCTTTTTCAGGCAAACAAGTGCAAAGGACAGTAATTTTATATTTCCATCTGAAAAATGGAGACAGCAACCCTTCGCTCTTATGCAGTGATCCTGTCACCCTTGAGCAGGGTGATAACCAAACGACCTAACACTGTCTCTCTGCCTAAAAGATCAACCTACGATTGCTAAATGAAGCTCAAATCAGTACTGCAGACATATGAGATCCTAACTGTACAGCCACAGTTACCACTTCTGGTCAGCCCATTAACTGGTGGTAGGAATTAAAACCACGGTACCTTTTCCATATCAACAGACAGCTCAGCAAACCATTGCCTTGCATCCTTCTGCTGGACAACACAGGCCACGTGTAGACAGGCTGCAAAGATCAGTGACATGGATACTGAACAAAGTTCCACTCCTGATACAGTCAGAAACAATTATACAGTTGAACAGAGACAACTTGGGCATCATTATCTTTTTTCTTTAAGACTTGTTAAGTTGCAAGGCTACGCTTGTCAGTCCTGTATGAAATACAAACTGAAGCACCTTGTAAGGAAGGTTTGCTGATGCTACAGTGCACAGAGTACTTCCATTTAAACATGATGAGACATTACCAGTGTTACTTACCTAAAGCTATCATGAAAGGAGGGTACAGCAGACAAAGATCGGTCCTATATGTGTCATTCACTATCCTCCTGTGTAAAAAAACCCCTGTTAAGTGTTTTTCCAGTCAACCTTCAATGACTTCAAAAACTGCTGCCAGTTTATAAGTATTTTGTCACTTTCCCAAATGACAGTAGCAGTGAGGTTAGAGGGCAAAACAACAAGAGATCTCTTCCCCTTTCTCTTAAAGCATTCTGGTTTTTAATCTGTAGTCACAGAAGATGTTTATCTGGAAGCACTTTTATGCAGAAGCCTTCTTCTGCATAACCACCTTTGAGACACTGCTAAACACTTGCTGTCTTGCTAAAAGGAGGCACTACTGTTAATCTCTGTCTTCATTACCATGCAAGAGGTAGCAGCATGTCTTCTTGGCCCATATCTTGCACATATTGGAGCAAAGGTCTATAAGGATGATACACTATCAAACAGCAGTCCTAGGAAAAATGTCAACAGGGTAAAAGATTACAATGTAGAATGTATCGTCAGTTCCTATTAAAAACATTTGGTTTATAAGTCAATTACTGATTCTTTTTTTTTTTAAAGTAGCATTCTGACACCTAATCCTGCTCTAATGAGGGCAGTGCTCTCTTTAGAATACCATCAGACAGCATGGTTGCCAATCTGTCAGTGTCCTTTCCCTAAGAGACAGAGAAAGCCACATCTGCAGCACACTGAAACCTCATTTGCTTACAAACCCGTAATTCCCAACTGGAAATAAAAAGCACTGCCAGAAAACAGCCTGTCACTAAATACCATACATGGAAAGCATGCCAAAACAACTGACAATGCTTTGGAAGGAAAGAAAGAAAAAATTAAATTAAGGAAAGATTTCCCTGCTCTCAAATCCCTTCTTTTCAGGCCCAGGTAGGTGTAAACAAGAAGAAATAACCCGCTAGCTGAACACAGCCAATTGTATGGATCCTACAGGGAAAAGCCACACTAACTTACACGTGCTGAATACTGAAGTGAGACACAGTTATTAACATACTGTGTATTGTACAGCATACTGGAAAAATAAGTTAATATCCCCATGTAACCTTTTGTAAATGCAGTTGCTGGTTGTAACACCCCTGTACACAAAACTCAAAAGTTAACAGCCATGTATAGCAGCAGTATCAAGGACTAAATCTAAACAGGGTACCTCACAAGGGGTTACAACAGCTGTAGGCATGAAAAAAAAGTTTTGATACAACCTTCTCTGTGTCCTGTTCCCAAAAACACAACCTTTCTCAGTTGCGTCCTAACTTTCTAGGCTCCGCCCTGGCTTCTCCTCTCCTCTGCACTTGAGCAGACCTCTAGCACAGCTATCAGCTACTCCAACTGCCTGAGACAATGCAACAACAGGATTGCAATCTTTTCAAAAGCAGGTACAGCTCTTTTATTTGAAAGCATCTGGAAGAAAGCGTGTCAAGCTCTTTTCACCCGACAGCCTAATAGTTACAGCACTAAGGAAGGTGAATGGGAGGCCCTGAATTCAACAACTTCTTCACAAGATTCAAATTCACATCTCACTTTATAGAAGATTACAATAATTATCAGGTTACAGATGAGACTGAGTGAGATAATATCCTCCCCCTCTGTGGAAGCATGTATGTATAGTTCTAGATTCTTCTGGGCAAGAAGTAAAAGGCACAGAATTCATTAAGCTCTTGCCTGGCCGTTCCTCTGGGGAATAAGGACACTGACATACTAGTCTCAGCATCAAGACTTACACAAACACCTTTCTTCTAAAGACAGAAGCAGTTCTGGAATCTGCACTTCATGCTCTAACCACTGGGATGCAGAGACATGTACACTTCTCATGTCCCTGCCCTCTTCAAGACAAGTTGGTGAGATGGCTCTCACCCAGCCTAGGTGACAGCATGGTAATTGCAGCATTCTGATGGAAATGTTCATGTTAGATCTGCATGGTCATCACTCTAAAACTGGAGTAGGAAAAAAGAACCCCCACAGCATAATGCATATTTCATAGCACAAAATTCAAAACACTCTTTTACTCAACAGTAAAAATAAACTGAGGCAACAGTTATGAAAAATAAAAGCCACAAGAAAAGAAAGCACTTACCATTAATTCTAAGAGATAGAATTCACATTCTAGTATCTGCAGAGAAGTAAAATTACAGTTAAACAGCAGCATGTTTCAGACAGCAGAAACAATTAACTGGTACCCAGTTTTAGCATCAAGAATGCACAGGAGTTTCTAACACGTATTTCCAAAACCAAACAAAAATCCAACTACTGCTACTGCTACATTGCCTTACCACTATTATAACTTAACTCCAGTCGTAATGATAATGCCCTGAAACATTTTGGACCAAGCTGACAATGAAAGACTGCTTCACTAGCACTACTTGTCTGATCAGTTTCAACATCCGGCAAGAGCCAGTTGTTGCCTGTGTATAAACACTTATCAGAAGTAGAGAAGTTCTTTTGTAGAATCAGGCCACTAACTTGCCAAATGGCCATTTAAAAGTATTTTCAGAATTAGTTCTGTATAAAATATTCTGTCCAATGGTAACAATTAGATCAGGTCTCATTTTCCACAGATATAGCAACACCCTAGTGGTCCCAAGGAAAAGACCAGACAGCTTTGGCTATAGGAAAGCAGTACTCTGAAATGTATTTCCATTTGCCTTTATCTTTAAATAGCAGTTCAGCTTTATTGCTAGGTGTTAGATATTTTACACTCTGATATATAATTTGGCTTTCTACATTGGGTGAAGCACAAACAACAGGAAAATAGTATTTGTTGCAGTCTATCTAAAAATAATGACATCTGTTCAGCTTGCAGAACACTCCAGCACAGGTCAAAACTGTAGTAAAGGAAAAAATACAAGATTTCTCAGTATTGGGACTGCAAATTGCTTGAAAACCACTGGTAAATCTACATTTTAAATAATAAATAAAAGCTCTTTTTCAAAAGCCATTACATTTTACAGGCAAAAATTAAAGTGCTTTCTGCAAGCCAACTGCTCTCGTGTGCAAGCCTGGATGCACCCCAGGCAGAGGGGCCATCTACCTTCCCTGGACCAATGGATCTGCAAACAAGAACATCTGAAAAAAAGCTAGAACTCTCTTATCATCACACCATACAAGAATTCCTACTTCAGTCCCCGTCACTTCACTTCTCTTTAGAGCACTCCTGTCACCAATATAAGGAAAGTTGCATTGAAGTTACCACTTTTAAAGGTAACTTTCCCAATAATCTATACAAGATTAATTGTGAGCAACATGACACGTTAAGTATAAAAATATTTATTTCTTAGAATTTAAAAGACAGGACTTCCTGCTACAATTATTTGTCTTTTAATTTACTTCATCAAAAAAAAAGCCATCATACTTACATGATTCATCCTATAAGGAAACTCCTTCGGAAAGGCATATGAAAACCTAGTTTTCACTACAGTAAAGAGAAATCAGTACGTTAAGAGTGATGCAATTAATACTTTTTACTTCTTTCCCTGTCTATTAACTCATCTCTGTATAGCCCTTCAAATCCGTTTGGCAGCACAATTGCTTCCAGTACAAAAGGTCTGTGTATGAAAGAGGAAAGTTCTAAGATTTAAGATCCTGAAAAGGAAAGAGAAATACATCTGAAATCTAGATTTCCATAGGAACATGTCCAGACACTTGTCTGCTGCTCTGACACTATTACATCTTCTGGGTCCAACAACTAATTAGCTTATGGGCACCTGACTGCACATTCCTAGAGCTCGCCACTTACTGACGTAACTCCAAATATGGCAATCTCTGCAGGATCTCACTTCCAACACTGAATCCAAATGGAATTTTCATGTGAGATTTTTTACTTAGGCTTGATACCTCAATATGCAAGACAGCAATATGCAATAACCCTTCTACTAATTCATTCTTTCTAAGACTTCAGTCTTAGAAAATCAAGTCCAAATGCAGGGTGAAGGAGCTCAGCCAATAGATCTTTTTTGTCCACGATGCAAACATTCTGGGCATGTGAAAAACAGGCTCCAATTGAAAGCAGGAAGTAAATTCACCAAACAGCAGATCAATATCCCAAGCACTGGATTATTAGACATTTCAAGGGTGTTTCTCTCCTTAAAAGAGCCACCCCAGCACCAAGACAAATGTTCAAATATATCCTATTTTCAAGCTTATGGTGATCCCTTATACCTAATGAGCCTGGTGCATTTCACAAGCAGAACAGGTACAAACACCACACTACTAAGAATTACGTTAAGTTGCAAAACCAGAGTAATCTCCTAAGAATGCTGAGTAAAGGAGCACCTAAGTACATTTCAGGATGTGGACCTGAGACTTGTCCAAGTAAAACATTAAAAAATCTATTTTAAGTCCCAGTTCCCCAAGGAAAACAGGTCACATTTAACATTCTGGAATAGACAGCATGCCTATGGTAATCACAGGCAGTACAGTATGAACTGGTGTTGCTTCCAGAAAACCAGTACATCATTTGCTTTGATGAAAAGACAGTGTCAGTCCTCTAGAGACTTCAACATTTAGACCTAAGGCGGACTTTGCCAAAAAATTTGCTCTGGACAGTAAGAGAAGGCTACTGATTGGAAATTCTGTTTTAAAGGAAGAATTAAAAAGCAGGTTTCCTCAAGAAGGGTGCAAACTGTAGAGATACAGAGCAAAAAAATTAAATGGCTTTGACAGGGAAGATAGGGAAACAAGACACAAGACACTAGGCTGCAGACAGAACCAGATGGAGCTGTCCTTTTAGTGAGCTGTGGAAACAGAGCAAAAAGCTTTTCCAGAGGTTGCCAGAAACCTATTTGAGATGATCCTTCTTACAAAGGAAGCACGTGTTACTAACTTCGCGTTTGCATCCAACTGTAACCAAACCAACCTTTTCAAGCAACCACTATTAACACTTGTCACCCTTTTGTTAGCTTTATTTTACTTGCCTCGCCTTTTTGTATGCAGGCCTCTAAAAAAATTGTGTGCTACTGAAGCAACCCTGGTAGTGGAAGTCCAGATAGAATGAAAGACATAAATGCTAAGAGAAAGCCTGTTGCTCTTCACCCCCGTTTTGACGAAATGCAGAGGACCTATCAGGGCAGGCACAGCTTCCTTCCGTCTGGGGGAAATGTTCTGCAGGATCCTGAGACATAGCGTTTTCAGAAACAGCACATCTCAAGACTAGAAGTTCAAGTAAAATCAGCTACTGCCTATTTACTAAAATGCCTCTGACTTTCTCACAGATGCATCAAAACTACCACACAGATCTGTGCTTTGAGATGCTGCCCTTATAAAAATAGCAACTACTCCTGCCGAGTCCAGTACTGGTCTTGGTCACGCTAGCACTGCAGATGTGTTCCAGTTCCTAGTGGTGGAACTGTCATAGGGCCAGTGCCATGGACCGATACACTTACTGCATGTGGAAGCTACAGATGCAGCCAGTCACCTGTTCCCTCAATGGCTGAGAGGGATTTTGAAAGCACTGACCTACATTTTGAAAAGCACAGCCAGAAATGGCATGTTAAGAGCAGCTGGACCTTCTGGGTCAAATTATAGCACTCAGTTAAGGAAGCTGACACTTTAAGACCCTGATGGATGAGATGCAAATTACAGGAACTGGGAAATATAAAACAAGTTGGAAAGACACAGAATTAGGTAACTACAGTGTGATGTACTGCATTTATTTGTGAACAATATATAGGTTTTGGAATGTATTTTTAGAAATAAATATCATGTTAAAAGGCTAATTTTATGACGAGGGAGAAAAATATTTTAAAAATTAGAAGTCTACCAAAACTTCTGAGCACAGGCCTTTTATAAGCTAGACAAATAAAGCCCTAAGGCTCCAACTGTCTTTGAGTTCAGAATTCGATTTAATATTTGAGAATGTTTACAAACCTCAGTAGTTTAATTTTATTTCTTTGTTTTTATTTATGCTTGGCATAAGTTCCAACCAGAAGCAACCAGGACTAGTATAGAAAGCAGCCTTCTGGACTTGTATTTAGAAACAGAAGTTATTTATTCTACACAGCCCCTAGTAGTCAACACACAAATGTGCCATGACTTGATGAAAAGCAGCAAAAAACTAAAAACCACAGAAAATTTCTTCTCTCCCCACAAACTAACTACAGTATAATGAAAATCACTAATACTTACATACAGAAGTAGCAGCAGAAATCAATCTTGTATTTGAAACAACACCAAATTCCTGAAGAAAAAGAATGGCAAATGAGTTTAACCACCTGAAATAGAATATACTTATCACAGTTATCAAATTAAAGTAACAACTTCTTACTAAACTGGGTTTCTTTACATGGTATCTGATTTTTCCCCCCAACCCTTTATCTTTCCCATATTCTTTTTTCCCTTTAAGGTGAGCAGGGTAAACTCGTAGGTGAAGAGGTTTTTCCTTGATTAATCTGTTGTTTGTGAAGAATAATAAATATTTATGGAAGACACTAAAGCCAGAAAACTAAGTGGACTAACATTCTACATACAAAACAGACAAGAGGGCTTCAAGTGGGCTGGTGTTCCTTAACCCACTTGGGAGAGACAACTGGCAAGCTGAAGCCTTAGCTTCTCTGCTGAGACAGCAAGCTGAAAGTGTTCTGTACAGTGTTCTTTCAGAGAAGTGCTTAGCTGAATCATTACTGCTACAGCTGCCCTCTTAGGTTGCAGAAGCTTTAGGGTAAGAAAAGTTGCACAGATTTCTAGTATTTGTTCTAAAATAAAACATACATATATATACACTGTATATATACACTGTCTGTACTTTCTTACAGGTTTAATTAACAGACTGATAAATAATACTCTCTCCAATACTCTGCTTCTTTCTCCTGTCCTTCATCTTTTCCAAACACTGAAAGATATTGCAGTAGAACAGCACTGGATGCACACACTGGTTTAGCAGGACTGCTTAAACCATCTTCTAGGTATCTGAGTTCCCTCTGTAAAATTCATTAATGCTGATGTATCACAAATTGGCCAATCTGATTCTTTTTCCCATTACACAGACACTTCTCAAACATTGAAAAAACCTGTATTATACAGGACTATGAGCAGCCCCCAGCTGAGGCTAACTCCTGGCCACATTCAAAGTGGACTTCTACTGACAGAGGCACAGAGCCTTCTCACCACTATCTCTAGTGGGCCAGGTCCTTAGAATTTCTCAAAGACAACATAGGAGCTACAGATGCTTTAAACTCAAGTAACAAAAGTGTGGTAAACTCTGAGGGAAAAGGACAATTAGGAAAAAAAAAGTATATTGTATTTTAAAGTTTAAATAAACATAAATAAGGAAAAACACACCTGAAGGAGACACTACACCACTTAGGACAGAGTGTATCTAAATACATAAATACTGTATCACACTGAAATGGCCATTTAAAATACTCTTCCCTATTTTCAGGGGCTTTTCAGGGTTAGTAACTCAGACAAAACTGTGAAAGATTAAATACTAAGAAATACATTTGAAGCCTTCTCCATCTCCTTTTCTTAAATGCTATAGAAATCTATACAAAAAAGAGAAGGCTTCAACCCCAAAGCATGAAGAATGACAAAAAATTTACAAGTCCTAAATGTTTTCTCTCTCTCATACATCAACATAATTTTACATTAAAAAATTGTAATACATCATACCTCTACTTTGGATGCCAAAAACACACACGTAGGAGCCATTAATACTGGATCTATACTTTTTAGGGAATATCTGAAATGTTATAACAAAATTATAATATGTTGCTTCACACATGTAGAATGATTTATCTATTACGAGCACCACACTTCCTTTTGAAAAAGCAAAGCTTAAGTTAACTTTATTAGTATAAAGGCTTTACACCATCCAGAAAACAAAAGTGGCACTGTTTTTTTAATACAGAACTGCATTTTTAAAAGGGCTACCAATACCAAATTGTGCCTAGCAAATGTTTTATTCTTGTACCATCATAGTAAACAGTCCTACCTGGCATAGAATCTCTTGAAGTAGACTGTAGCAGTGGCAATAACTTGTTGTCTTAATTTAAGATGTTCACCTAAAGCCTGGATAACTTAAAAAAAAATGAACAAAAACTTGAGTTGAGTTTTTAAAACAGTTTGTTACCAAATAGCAATGGATGTCAAAATATGACTAGTGCTGGGGATTCTAAGGAGCAGCAGCACAGTCTTCTCCCTCAGTTTGGACATGTTATAGCAAGACAACATGCTGCTGTAAACCCACAGACCTGCAGGTGAAGAAGCAGCACTGCATCCTGAAGCTTGTGGACACCTTCAAAAAGGGAACAGTAACTTTACTTCAGTGAGTACAAAGTGAATGTGACCTTTAAGAAGATGATAACACAGATCTCAGAAGGGTAACCCTTGGGTATTCCATTTTAGAACAAACCAAATTCAAACACTTAAAATTTAAGTCTATGGCTCTTCAGTGCCATGCAAAATGGATGCGTTTTTTTCAAACTGCTAAAGTTGCCAACATAAACATGGCCATCACATTTGGCAGAGGCAGTAGGTGTTAAAAAAAAATTACATATTTAGTCTAGGGAGAGGGGGTGGGACACCAGAGGATATAGTCAGCTGCTCCATCACAGTGGTCCTCTGCCAGTTGGCCAAGAAACAACCCTGGTGTCATCTGTGCAGGTAGCCCTTGTTTGGCCTCCCAGGCAAAGAAAAGGTGCCAAGCAAATTAGATGTATGAAGCTGGGATTAAGAGCACTGGATACAGAGAATGGCACAGTGAAACATAAGGTTGTTTCTTGTCATTTTTCCCATCCTTCCTTGAGGCTGCTATTCCGAGCAAGGCTCGGCTGTGTTAATGCTCCCTCTGCTTTTTTCCCCTCTCTCACCAGAAACCTCCAAAACAACAACAAAAAATACACCTAACTACACATCTAGAATATCTGCAGTGAGATCAAGACAGTGACCACTGATGGGAAAAGCAAGCAATTCTGTTTTCAGTCACCACTCTGGACACAAATCCACATTTTCTTCCCTATGCTCTTATCTCATACCCCTTGGGAATAGTCAGCGTATACCCTACTCTCACTTTTAATGCACAGCTTTTAAAAACAAGCAAGGACACCGTTGGCTAGAAATGGGTTAAACACAAGAGAAAAGCACACTCAGCAGCATTGGTGATTGGCAACCTTTTTCCACAGGAAAAGCTACCTCATTTGTCATGCACTACAATGACTCAAAGCAACATTAAGTTGCTGTCTGAGTCATATCACTCTTATCCTAAAGAGAAGAATGCCAAATTGAGACTAACTTGCCAGTGACAGCAGGACAAGCAGCACTGCCAGAATGGGGGTTAAGCCCAGTTTGCAATGTCTGCACCAATGCTAAAATATTTATGGGCATGTCTTGAAAGGATTTGTCTCTTTGATTTGACCATGGGGCTACAAAGCTGTCCTACGACTAGGGCATCAGAAAAATTCAAATATTAAGCTAAACAGAACTCTCCAAATATGTTTCTCACTCC
The DNA here is from genome assembly GCA_013400115.1 of Rhinopomastus cyanomelas. Classification (NCBI taxonomy): domain Eukaryota; kingdom Metazoa; phylum Chordata; class Aves; order Bucerotiformes; family Rhinopomastidae; genus Rhinopomastus; species Rhinopomastus cyanomelas. The sequence continues at coordinate 271,571 of VXBP01003270.1, read as the reverse complement.
CCTGGGATTTTCAGGAATAGTTAGGCCATCTGCTGTCAGAGAAAAATCAAGTGTGGTTCAGGGAAAAAATGGACAGGAGCCTAAAGAGATTTAATGAAATGGAAGCTAGTATATGCTAGGAAAAAATACAATATTTGTAATTCTTTTAATTTTTTTAAAAAACATTTTATTATTTATTCTCTTATGTTGATAAAGTAAGTTTCAACAGGATTTTGTAAAGAAAAATTGTTTCAATACGAACATCCTGAGTAACCTGTAACACAAACGTTACAGCTTCTGCCCTAAAGTAGAAAGGGAAATCAATGTGCTTTCCAACCAAAAACCCTACTAAAACTTGGTGATCCAAAGAAAGAAATCAGTGCAAATTTATTTTTAACTGTTTTACAAGATGCCGCTTCTCCTTCTCCCCAGCATTAACACTCCAAATAGTTATGCTGATGATCTACTGGACTTGCTTTCCAACAAGGAGGCAGCAAGAAACCATCTCTGTGCAATTTTTCAGTTCCTTTAGGGAACAACCCTCTCCTGGTCAGCCACAGCCTAAAAGTGACAAACCATGCCCACGACCCACATCCTTAACCAGGCAACACAGGAGGTGGGAGAGAAGAGGGGCAGGCTCTACAAACTCAAAGCAGGGTACAGAGGCAGGTGATGATACAACACAAATCAAGGGCTTGAATACGACAGGTTCTACCCAAGCTCCCACCACACAGTGCGGCCCCTGACTGTCCTCTCCCCATGAAGATGCCTTTCTTTGCTGCCAAAGTGCTGAAAGCATAGCACCACCCTGTCCCCTGCAGGGTAGGCCATGTTTGTATGTGCACAAGGGAGATGCTACAGAGCAGCTGTCACAGGTCACAGACCATACGTACCTTCCAGGGAGGCACAGAATGCCAAGGAAAAGGAGCCTGAGAGCCGCAAACTGAAACCACTTTGCCTGCTTCATAAATTTTGTTTACTCAAGAACAACACCAAAGTAAATAATTTTAAAAAACGTATTTTGTCATTCAAGTTAATACTAGTGCACAGAAATACAGTGTCAGAAATGTCAGCATCCTGCCTTCTCTTTTTGCATAATGAAACCCTGATGCTTGATTTTAGTCTCACAGAATTTAAGGAACTGATCGAATAGGTAAATCACTTGTATGACACCAGGAAATCAAGTTAACACAGATATGTCCGTGTCCACAGCAATCAGACGTGCATCATATGCCATAATTATAAAAACAGCTAAGCTAAGATCAAACATCATTCCAGCACTGATGTAAGATCTTCTAGTGGCCCTGGGAAAATCACTTAATTTCTGTGTCTCAAGTCTGGCCAGAGAGCTGAAAAAATAAGCATCTGTGCTTTAAAGGACTGCTGCGAAAAATATTTATAGAGCTATCTGCAAACAAATTACTACTTAGGAATATTCTTTGCTTAGGGAGACTTTTTGTGTCATCATAAGCTATTGCACAGAAAAGTGTTTAAGTGCCTCGATAATGTGGTATGCACCGTGGCCATTCATACAGTTAAATGCATTGCCCGATCAAGTAAGTCTTAGTTAACTCCGCCAACAAGACCCAAATGCTTTGGGAGAACAGGCTGCCTGCCAACAGCTCTCAGAAACTCAGTCACAATTTGAGAACCACTCCGTGTTGCAGGGTCAGTCACAAGATCCAATACAGCCTGTGGTGCTGGTTTCAAAGAATGTAACTGAACACAAATAATAAACTTCAAAGCTTTGCTATTTAATGGGACCGCACAGATCAGCTAAAGCACCAAAAAATCCCACCAAAAGCCCAGTCTTAGGTATTAATGCTTCAAGTTGAGTCTTTAATATGCTACCTTCACTGTTTGTTTGCTTCTACTCCTTTTATGTTTTAGGTAAGAACTTCTCGCAAAAAAGAAAATTTATTGTTCTCTCCTGTCACAGGTTAAAACATTATATGTGCAGGTAATCTGCCTGTAAGTTCTCCTAAAGCTGTGTTAAGACAGCTAATAAATGACATTATTGGAACTCTGGTTCTTTGTTAAAAAGGTTGTAAAAGTAGATGCGATAACAGAATCAATACATTCTTTTAGCCATTAGCAGACACTGTACAAATTTTATGGAAGAAATTAAAAAAATCAACAGCTTTACCATTAGTAAAAAATATCTGTAGTTTCCAATATTCTTCTTCAGTCAGAAATTTCAAGTCTTTCTGGCGTTCCTTCAACAGATCTTGTTTATCCAAAATCCATTGTAAACTAAAGGAAAGGACAATTCTTTCAGCAACCTTCTGTCAACATTATATCAAGTGACTCGTGTATTACAGACTACAGACAGGGGCTAAAGGGCAAGTGACCTCTAGCCAAACCACATGCACTGTTCTCAAGCAAATGTTCACTAGGGTTTCCAAAGTCAGACATCTGAAAAAAGCCCACTAACCAACAGGGGCTAAGACAGTAGAATCACAGAATGGTTTGGGTCAGAAAAGCATCTAGACCCAACCTCCTGCCAAGGACAGCAATACCTCTGTGGGCAACCTGTTTCAGTGCCTCTGCACCCTCATAGTGAGGAATTTCTTTCTACAATCTAATCTAAATGTCCCATCATTTAGTTTTAAACCATCTCCTTTGTCCTACCAGTAGATGCCCTCTCGTAAAAAGCCCCTCTCCAGCTTTTCTGCAGGCCACCTTCCGGTACCAGAAGGCTGCTGTAAGGTCCTCCGCAAGAGCTCTCTGGGCACAAACAGCCTTTACCAATAGCAAAGTTGTCCAACAGCCCTTACAGAGCCAGGTAACACAAGGTTCACCCCATGTTTAGCGCCTCACGGGCTTCCATTTAAATAATTTAAAACATATTTAAACTGCCTAAAGCCTATGTAATCGAGCGCACTGGAGGTGTCTGCTTGTTCTAACTCATCTCGGTCCTGGCTGCCCAGCCGTCGGGATGGCTCCATCCTGCCCGAGCCCAGAGCAGCGCCGGCCTAGACGGCGGCTCCTTTCCCGGAGCCCAAATGCCTGGAGATTCCCGGCGCAGCGAGGCCGGCGAGCGGCTGCGGCTGGTCTCGCCCACAGCCCGGCCCCGCAGGCCCCGCCACCCGTCTCCGTGAGACGCGGCCCAGAGCCGCCCGCGTCCCGCCGCGGCCTCCCGGCACAGCCCGGCCCCGCCGCCCCGTCCCCGCAATGAATGGAAGAAGCGCGGCGGCGGCCCCACAGCCCCTCGCCCCGCAGCACCCACTAGTGCGAGCTCTGCCAGAAGTTCCCAGCCATGGAGGGCAGAAGAGGAGGCGCCCGGGCCCGCCAAGCCCCGGGCCCGCCGCGCCGGCAGCAGGAAGGAGCCACCCCCGTCCCACGCTCGCCGCCACCTCCGGTCGGCAACACTCGCCGCTGCAAACGTTCCGCTGCGCGCGGGTTCCGTCCGCCCCCTGCGCGTCCTGGCATCGAGGCGGGAGCCCGTGGGTTGCTGATGCAGCGCTGCATCAGGGTGAGCACAGAGCGAGGGAAGGATGGTGCCGCCTTCTCCTCAAGCAGCTCTGTTCCCAAGGGAACTGGTGGTGGTGTGATTCCTGCTCATTCACGAGCCGCTCAGTACAGGGTGCAAGTTCATAGGATCATAGGATCATAGGATCATAGGATGTTAGGGGTTGGAAGGGACCCAAGAGATCATCGAGTCCAGCCCCCCTGCCGGAGCAGGACAAAACTATCTAACACAGATCACAGAGGAACGCATCCAGGCGGGCCTTGAAAGTCCCCAGAGAAGGAGACTCCACGACCTCCCTGGGGAGTCTGTTCCAGTGCTCTGTGACCCTCACAGTAAAGAAGTTCCCCCTTGTGTTGAGGCGGAACCTCCTCTGCTGCAACTTACAGCCATTGCTCCTTGTCCTATCACAGGGAGCAAGTGAAAAGAGCCTGCCCCCCCCTCCTGGCCAGCCTTCAGATACTTATAAACATTGATCAAATCTCCCCTAAGTCTTCTCTTCTCCAGACTAAAAAGCCCCAAGTCCCTCAGCCTCTCCTCATAAGCCATGCCCTCCTGTCCCCTAATCATCCTCGTAGCCCTCCGCTGGACCCTCTCCAGTAGATCCTTGTCCCTCTTAAACTGGGGGGCCCAAAACTGAACACAGTACTCAAGATGAGGCCTCACCAGGGCAGAGTAGAGGGGGAGAAGAACTTCCCTCGATCTGCTGGACACACTCCTCCTAATACACCCCAGGATCCCATTGGCCTTCCTGGCCACCAGGGCACATTGCTGTGCCATGGTTAACCTGTTGTCCACCAGGACCCCCAGGTCCCTCTCCACAGGACTGCTTTCCAGTAGTTCCCTCTCTGAGTCACACAGCCCCCCACCAAGAAGTTAAATGCAGGTTGCAAAAGGTAGGCTTCCCCTTAACACTCCTGGCTCCTACTTCCCCCACTCTTTGGGGAATAATAACAATTGTTTCTGCAGTGTAACACGGTGCTGAGGCACCCCTCAACACTCCTGGCTCCTGCTCCTCCTCCCAATCTTCGTGTCTTGGATGATCAACTGTTGTTCTCATGAGCTGATACATTTGGACCCAGAGAATGCCGGAACCCCAATACCCAGCAAATTCTGGACTTGTGAAAGCGCTTGGATTCTGTTGTAATGGAAAAATACCTGACAAAAACCCGTTGTCTTGGACCCTTGCAATCTGAAATGGGAGCCCTACGAGCTCTCCTAGATCACAACAGGCTGCATCTGGCATCTCCCCTGGGCTGGGACACCTCTCAGGATTCTCTGCAGTCAAGATCGAGACTTGGCTTGCGCGAGAACCACCTCTCGGAGACTCAACCACCACCCGTGGTATACTGTGTTTACGCTACGAGGAGGGAAATTTTTACTATGGGCTAGCCTCCTTCTCCCATTTCTCTCACTCCCTACTTATTTAGATGTTATGCTTTATGCATTTTGAAACCTGGGCTCTGAATTCACGGGATTCTAGATCCAAGTATGTGTTTGTCTGTATGTTTGTCTATATGTTTTATGTCTAAATTGATATAAGATACCTTGTAGCAAGTCACTGTTTTGCTTTGTTAAGCACTTGCTGGTGGTTAATCATTAAATGCTGCTAAAATCTAACCCTTCGATTTACATTTTACTAACAATAAAGTTTGGATTGTTGTCAAATCAAACTGTTAAATATATTAATCCACGACAAAAGTATACCTGAATTTTACAAGGAGATGGGCAAAAAAGGGCTCATGGAGTCTAGTGGGATGCTATCCATCCCTCCCAAACAAGCAAGTCCATCTGGCATTTGGCAGGCCTACAAGGCACCCAACACCACCATCGCCAACAAGCAAGGAAAAAGGCTCAGTTTAACAAAATGCAGGAACTTTTTACATAGTCCATGAGCAAAATCATTTGGAATATAATTAATTTAGTTGTGAGCATATTTGGAGATATTCATATGTTCATATGTATCTGAATCTATTTGGCACTGTGTTAGGCAAAGATAACCCTAGCACACAAGGGGTGCTTTGTTTGGACTTTGCCTTGGAACTGGCGGGAACTGGGTTCTGGAAGCAGTAAACCAAGAATTTCTGAATGTCAGGAGCAGTGAGAAGCACTCACTGGTTGACCTGGGTCTGGCCAAGTACCACTGAAAGGCATTTCAAACCCAGTCCCATGGGACTATGGAGTGATCTATTGCAGATGATGCAGTTAACATGCTAGAGATGAGTGAGAGAACTATGAAGGGGATGAGGCAATGGTGTTTCTAAATGGCTTTTCTTGCAGAATGAGATACCTTTCATGACATGTCAGAGAGAGTCTAGGTTTGTGACACTGTTTACAAGTAGTAATGTCAGGACAAGAGTGAGGCAGGGAAGAAAGAATTTGCATTCCCTAGCTGGGTTTCCTTTACCCTTCTTGGTGTGAGGAGACATGATGGAGACCACAAGTTGGGTTATGTGGCATTTCTGTGGAGACGGTCTGATCTGAAACCTTCCTCCAAAAAGCCATCCAGCTCCTGTGGAACTTGCTGAGCATGTGAAAACTGAAAGGAGAAAGTCCTTATTCCACTATTTCAATGTCAAAGCTACAAAACGAGGAACCAGACTGGCAGCACTTGCCTTTGGATAATGGCTGCCCACAACTGCATCACATCCAGCTTGGCACAGCATGTAGGAGCCAGCAGAGCGGAGCTGAGGTACAACAGACAAGCTTGTTGTTGCCTCACTGAACATACTAGAGCAACCAAAATAGCAGCAGACTTTGTGCTGCTGCTTATCACATCAAGGAGGCATCTCTTTGTCTCACTCTTCTTCTCCACCTGCTCCCTTGCCTTTTTCTTGCTCTGTTTTGGTACGTGCATTTGATGATTTTGGCTTCTGCAGGCTGCAGCATGGCAGAAAATAATTTATAGGGGCTAGGAAGAAGACTTATCATGACCATGATAAATACCATTGCTGTGCTGCACACTGGGCACAGGGACAGCTCTGCTTGCCATGCACCTGGCACTGCAGGGGCTGTCTGGAACACTGCTGGAACAGGAGTGCCTAGCATCACAGTGTCTTACCAGCCCCACTGTCAGACTGTTCTTTTTCCAGCAGAACAGATCTCATATTTCATGACCCTATTTCACAGCACTGCAGCAGGTCATACTGGTATGAGAGCTATGAGGGAACAAACCCTCCCTGCGTCACAGTCCCGGAGAGAGACAAGAAGCAAAGATCTGTTGGGACTGTCATTGCCCCATTCAATGCCTCTCTCCTGGTACTCTAAAAAAGGACATCCTGCCAAGCTGTAGTGGCATCAAGGGATCTCCCAGTTATTTCGTGGGGGATCCTTCATAGGCCTGCAGCAAAGGGGCAAGGACTCCTCCTGACTAGGGTGTGCTATGGATGCCCATTTCCTGGCCAGAAGTCCTGCAACTTGTGTGGAGCAATGGGACCATATTACATGGCTCAGAGGGGATTGATGGCCGTGAGCATTTTCCTGTGTTTCTTGGAGGATATGAGTGCTGCTGTAGCTCTGTGTGACTAGAGGCCCAGCGGGAAGGTGCTTTCCTGGGCAGGGCCATGGCAGGGGGCAGACAGGGCAGAGCTTTTTCCCCCTTGACATCGCTTTGCATCCTTTCTTGCAAAGGATTTCTTTATTTACCATGTCCTCTCTATGTGCTCCTGTCAAAACAGGCAAACAAAGATTTCATGAAACAGATGTGCAGTGCTGCTCTGTGTGCCGATGTCTCCTGCTCAGCCTTGGACCTGGCTGCTGCTCTGAGGGACATCTAGACAGAGGATGAAAAAATCGCATCCAAGAACCTGCAGGTAAAATTATACTTCATCATATTTGTGAGCTGAAATTATCTGTCAGCTCTTGCTGATGTCTTCCCCTTCTGCCCCCCATAATAAAACCCATCACAAACGTATTGAATAAACTTAGTAGTCCAGACATGAATATACACAGGATAGTTGGATAGATGCTTTTTTTCTCTACAAAATAAATCCATTTTATAAATAGCATTTAAAATGTTTGAAGAATAATACATGATCCCATTTCTCTTTGTGGGTCCCCCTCCATAATTCTGAATACAGTATTTTCTGTAGTCCTTCCCCTTAGCTGCACACAAGAAAAAGAACCTCTACTATTTTGGGTTTTTTACATGGTTACTTATTCATCTAATAACTGAGAACAGCACGTATCTTCTCACAGATCTGACAATAAGCATTCCTGTGTGCCCTCTTCTGTTTAATATCCCCTGAGGAAATGAATGAGTGGTACAAACCCAGATTTCCTGACTTTAATCAAGCTACCACAAAACATGCCAAGAATGTGAGACATTTCAGGGAAGGAACGGGCAAAAGAAGTGTAAGTGGAATTGAAAACCCCTTCCAGCTTATGTTATGTCACTTCTAATGGAAGCCTTTGTTATGATTTCACTAAGTTAGGTAATGTGACAGTTGTCTGATATATTTCCCTATAATGGTGGTCTTTTAGGCTATATTTTGCAACGAGGGAGGTGGATTGGAGGAGTGGTGACTCTGGATGTAGCCCCCACGTCAAATCAGTAGGAAGTATCCACAAATAATGTTTGCACAAATGAAATAAAAATGCAGCTGCTCAAATCATGCACATTTCTGAACATAAGGATCCTGCTGTTCTTGACTGACAATTTCAGGAGCAAAGGATTTGTATTGGATAGGTTTTTTTTATTTGAAGCACCTTCACTTTCTCCCCAACACATACACACATTAAAAGATTCCCGCCAAGTCAACCATTTAGTACTCTGCATAGAAGATACTCAGGATGATTTCACTCGATGTGGGAAAGGCTTTAGAGTAATGAGGGTCCAATTTGCAAGACGATAAATAATAAGAGATGGAGGTGTTACTAAGACCATCAGCTCTGTTACAAGAACTCCTTGGCCAAGGTAAGTGTTTTGGAAAGATTCTCTCAACCACCTTGTACCAAGCTCTGTTTAAAATAATTGTTAAAAAATCATCAGTGTTCCAACACAGCAGCCTGTTATTGCAAAGGATTTTCCTTTCTGGGTCACAGGCATTCTGGCACTTATCCCTACCTCCTCTCAGTAAAACATACACAGCAGGAACATATGCAGGATGGAGAATCACATCAGCATTATGTTGGTTTGAATTTCTTTTCCCCTGGTCAGCTGGAAATGCATCCACCCCGATGGCTCTGGCTTTCCGTGCTGGAGATGACCCCGACCCTTGCATGTGGGGCGCAATCCTGAGCAGCTCACCCAGTCCATACTTAGACGGAGCCTAAATTGTCCTTCAGGATTTGAAAGCCTTGAAAACCAACCTGTAGTCCAGGTACTGGGTGGCCCTTCATTCACATGGGGCATGTGACCCATCAGAGAGTTTCTTTCTTGGAAAGACCAAGTTCCTCCGGTGAAATGCAGCCCTCTCGAAAAGGTATTTTGCGGATTCCTCGCCCCCCCCGAATTCCAGCGGTGAGCAGAGCCACGGCCTCTCCTTTCCCTGTGCCGGAGCTGCGAAGGGAGGTTGGCTCCGCTGGGGACTTCCGCAGGGAAAAATTACCTTTTTCTCACCTCTTCGCAAACGTTTAGTTAAACAAACGTGGAGCCGTTGTGCGCAATGGAAAGGGTGTGGAAAACAATCATAGAATCATTGAATCATTAGGGATTGGAAGGGACCCCGAAAGATCATCTAGTCCAATCCCCCTGCCACAGCAGGATCACTTCACTGGAGAAGGTATGGAATCAGAATCACTCAGGGTTGGAAGGGACCACCTGATCATCCAGTTCTAATCCTCCCACCAGGCTGGGACACCCCACCCTAGACCAGGCTGGCCAGGAGGCTGCCCAAGGCTGCCGCCCAGCCCAGAGCAGGAGTACTCTCTACCTGACGCCCCGACTTCGAGGGAAACTCCCGCACCCTAAAACACCGCTAAAAGAGGTTCTGCCCCGAATGTGCAGGGTTTGAGCCTACCTCTTGACCCCTCCAGAGGAAAGGATGCTGCTGTAACATGGGACCGGCCCGCGGACCCCCGTCAGGGCACTAGAGATGCTCTGATGCTACCCCAGGCTGTCCCCACCTCCCCAGGACTTCCTTTCTCGCTGTTAACCAGGGTTTCACTCAAAAAGTTTTGCTCCCGCCGCCCCGACAGCAGCTCCTTCGCCTCCAGCCCGAGCCTCCCTCATTCTCGAACCTGTTGTGTCGCTTTCATGGACTCGAATTAAACGAGGAAGGCGGATTTTTCTTGCTCGGCTCAGTCCCGTGGGACTCCAGAAACCAGGTTTTCCGCACGACTTCGTCAAGGTATGGGGCAACCTTGGAGCAACACGGCGCAGGCGGGAGCGAGGCTGAGGTTCCCCAGGGCGCACAGCGGAACCTGGCCCGAGGAGACCCCCCACCTGCCCCGCTTCCCCGACAGACCCCGACATTACTGGAGAGAAATTAGCGGAAAACAGTAGCGGGTTAATTAGTTGTAGCTTCTCCAGCTCACGCTTGAGAGAAGTTTTCCGAGGGGAGGCTCTGCTGCCTCTCTGCGTCTGGGGTAGCAAACGGTTCCGCTCGAACTAGGAACCTCAGAGGGGGGTTCTGAAACCATATAAGTGAGGAAAAAAACCTACAATCGACTAGAGAAAAAGATGCATCCCTGCCGCGTTGTGTATGTCCGTGCCTGTGTTCGCCTAGACAGTGGCACAGACGCGCGCAAACACGCACAGGCGGATGCACGTTCTTTTCCGTCCGGCTTTGCGGGCTTCCAAAAGGAGTTTGAGCAACTGCAATCTTCGACCCCCGAGTTCCAAAAGCCCTCCAACACAACCCACCCCGCGGCCGGGGATGCCGCCACCGCCCCATGGCAGCACCCGCGGACCCGCGGCTCCTCTCCTTCGCCCTGCCCCCGACTCCCTCGGGGCTCCCTATGGCCACTGGCCCAGCGAGGGCAGGGTGACAGCCTCGGATGTGCCGTGGGGAAAATCTAGGTATTTCCCCTCTGGGGAATTAAATTTCTTCTTTTTCTTTCTTTGTAGAGTAGAGCACTAGTCGAAAATCTCAGTACACAGCTGTCCAAGCTGTGGAACGGCGCCTCCCTTTCTCAAATAAAGGTTGTCCAGTGTTGCAGGGTCTTCCTGAGGAACGTGCAGCCCTGAACCTGAGCAGGGGGGGACGGGACGGGACACTACTGTGGGGATGGAAGAATTGGAGCAGTCTTTTGGGGCCAGTAACTGGGGATGCTTCACCTTGGGAACTGCCCTTGGTCTCAAATTCCCAAGGAAAAGCTGCCTGCAAGGCTCAGAAGGGATGTCTGAAAGCCAGGAGTTCCATGCATATGGGGTTACAGTTGTTGAGGGTGAGCCCTAAGCCAAGGAGACTGCTCTGGCTAACACGGGCTACTGAAATAAGCGGGAGCTAAATGCTCACTTGATTTTTTTTATTCAAATACCTCTGGACCCGGGTTTAAAGAGTGGTGACAGGTCACCTTTCTCAGGCAGAAATACCTTTATGATGGGTATCGTAATTTAACTTTAAAACCGGTGACTCAAAAACAAGAGGTAGTTTGGCTCAGATATTTTGAGCTCCGCTTAATTCAACCCTGTTTTAAGAAGGATCCATTTCACAAGCAATTGAAAGAGGTCGGTTTATTAACAAGACATACCGTCCCTATGTCAGAAATAATCAAAGACAAATAGTATTTTTCCTCCTAGTTTTGGGAGTACTAACCCTTCTGTATGTGTGTGCCTGAAGTGTGCCCTTATTTTTCCGTGTGAGAGATGTAGAGGGAGGTAACAAATATGAAGTTAATCTGTCTTCTTTTTCTAAACGCATATTTGAATATTTAGACTGAAAGATGATGACACTGGGGAAGCTGAGGGCAGCGGTCTAGAGGCGATCGGGCAACAAACCTGAATAATTTTATGTAGATTTTATTTTAATAGTGCAGACAATGAACAGAAAGAACAACGTTAAATCTACAGGCTGTAACAAATTATTTCTGATAGATGACACCTACAAGTTTCTTTGGTTTCATAACTCCGAAGCTGTCAAAAATGATGCATCAGAATATGCAGTGCTGAAATAAAGAGAAGGATTGTACTTCGCGTGGTGTGCTTCAATATAAGTCCTAGATAACGTGTATTCAACCTCCGTTGTTCTGCACATCTAGACCAAAGCCTTTCTTGCTCTGAATATCTTTTCTACGGTACAAAAAAAAAAAAGACAAAAAAGAAAAAACACGAAGTCAAGTCGCAGGAACCAGAGGAAGACCTTTCAGTTTGTCAGATTCATTAATTAGAGCGCTGCATAGACTAGAAGAAGATGCATTTTCTTGCCGTCCCTTCCACCCCCACCAACAATTTCACCACGAGGGGATGTTTACCAGAGTGGAACGAACAGTTTCTGATGGCTGCGTTTTTGCTAAATTCTATTTTTTTCCTTCGTGCTCATCGTCGTATCTTGAAAAGCATAAAATGCTGAACCCCTTTACAACATTACATGTGCTCATTAGGAAGTCAGCTCTCTTACAGCCCTTTCTCCTTGCTGGCAAAACCTATCTCTTTCTCCATTTACACTATTACCAGCCAGCCAGAAAGCTCTGCCCTGCTCTCTGGTGCCACTGCACGGACAAATCTCCCTTCCAGCAGCTAGCATTTCTCTCTTTCGTGCCAATGATTTATTTTCCTGTCTTTCCTCAGATCAAATGCTGGATTCAGTGAGAGCTTTAACGGGCGAAGTCACCATCGTTTTCAATTCCCGACTCCGAAACTGAGGGCAACGCAGCGGTTGCTCCTTTCCTCCGCCCTGCCCTTGGCTCTTGCCGCTCGCAGCCGATGGCACTCGATTCTCCCGAGGTCCTCGGCATCTACCTAGGGACTACACCTCCATGAGCTCCAGCTACGTCTTTGCTGTTACTGTGCCATAACGCTGTCCTTTGGGGAGAAGTTTTATAGAAACTGAGTGCTTCGTTTTACAGCTGTGACTGTACTGAGAACACAGGGCTGATTTTAAAAGAAAGGAACCCCCTTGTAACTCTTGAGGAAAAAGCGACAAATTTACACAGTGTATAAAGGGTTTTTTTCCGCCTCGAGTCCCACTGAGTACGTCAGAGGGATCTTGTAGCGGGGAGGAGGGGGTGCTTTGCGGGATGCGCGCTCTGCCAGCCTGCTTTGGCTTCTTCTGTCGCTGCACGATTTCATCCCTGGAAGAGATTCAGGATTGCAGTCGGGTATATTAAGCTGTTAGGATGAAGAGAGACAGTCTGTGGAAGTGCTCAAAGAACTCCAACTGTACTTGAAAATACGGGACAAATAAAGCCCAGGCTGAAATAAAACGTCCGTGCTAGATTGCCTGCCTAGAAGTGGAAGGACGATGTGATTTAAGTGGTACGACCACTGTCTTTACAAACCCCGACTCAGAGGGAGCTCAGATCAGACTATAACTCTATGAATTGGATGACCGAGGATATTTTTGATGCTGGAGGACAGGGAAGGAGGGGAGCACTCTCTCCTGCTTCACCCTGCTGTTCTGGAGCACAGTATCCGTTTGGTTCCTTAGTGCCACGCAGATCTCGGCAGATGCTTCCTGTCTATGTTTGGTATGTTTGGTAACGTTTGGCTCTGTACATATAGAATGTAAGTCACAGACCTGTGTCTTGGAGAGGCCAGAAAGGATCTTCCTTCCTGTACTCCTGTTATGAAAGCCACTGAAAAAGAAAAGAAAGAATCACAGTGACTCCAGCACACCAACTTAATAACAAATCTTTACGTGTGTATACACACAGACATATTTGAGTCCACATGTGCAGCCACATAGGCAAACCCCCATCCCTCTTGCCTCTGTGAATCTATGCGTGGTACGTAGGGATGTTGTAGCTGTAGGCACCTGCATGCCTGTGATGCCTCCCGGACATGTCTCCTCACAGAGTCACACTGCTATCCCCAGGCGAGCTAGACTCTGCATACTGCGTTCCCGACTCAGTGCAGCGCTGGAAATAGGACACTGTGCCTGGTACAGTGGAGTCAGTCCCATTTCTGCTCCCCACTTGGACAGACCCAGAGACACTGGCACAATATATCCCAGTCAGAACGGTGGGTACTCAGAGAGAATTGTGGAGAGGACAAGAGCAGCAGATAGTGATCAGCTCTGGGTTACCTCTCTGGTATGAAGTAGCCTGTGCAGACAAAGGCCCTGATAGTGATACAGGCTCTTGTCCATCTGGTAATTATGAGATTAAACACCATCTTCCTGAAAACCAACCACAGAGTTTAGAAGCTACTAACCTACATAATATTGTCCTCACCACATTTTGGGTTGCTGCATACAGGTGACCTCCAGCCTTGATTAGTCTCAGTGTGAAGGCCAGGCCAGAGCTTTGAGTATTGCCTCTTGCTGCAGCTCCAGCAAGGGCAGAGCCTTCAGCTGCAGGATGCTTTGCCCTGCCAGAGCTTCCTGTACACAACTGGCACACAGATAGACAAACACACAGGGCAATGGATGGATGTGGAATTGGAGTTAAAAACATACACTCAGAGTGGTTTGGCTTAGAAGGGATCTTTAAATATCATCTGATCCAAACCCCTGTCTGTGGGCATCTTTTACTGGATCAGGCAGGCAGGGAATACAGCCCCCAGCCATCCCCCACTGCAGAGAAACTGCATTTCCAAACCCCTCACTTCTGTGATACAAGGGCTGGGCAGGGAGCCTCGACTGCCTGTGACTCATCTTCTCTCTCTGCTTCCTTTCCTGATTGCCTTCCTCTTTGTCTCTTTCCTTCCCTGGAAGCCTGCTCTTTAGGTTAGAAACACCTAAGCAAGTTTCCCGTGTGAAGTTTTTCATTCCCATCCCATATAACCCCTATCCCCGACGTTATGTTTTTGCGTTGCGTTTTCAAGCCCGAATACCAGCCGGGCAAAAGAAATGCGGTGCTTTCTTCCTTCTCTCTCAAGAGAAACTCAGCGCCAGGTCCTCTCCCGGCTCCGCCTGGCCCCGGCCCCATCGCCTCGGCAGGTCCCGCCGCTGCCCGTCGTGGTCCTCGACAGTTGCCGTGCCAGTAGCCCCGCAGAGGGACATTAGCCCGGTCATTTTCTGCGTCTCCTTTATTTCTCCAGTTCCTCCCTGAAATCTTTATAAATCTCCCCTTTTCCAGAGGGAGTGTCCAGGCGGGTGGAAGTCTGAGCACAATGAAACCTGAGAATTTCTGTCACTCTCTGCATATGGTCCGAAGTGCTTTAATCCCAATTAGGGGCGGCTGACACACGGTCCTATTCATCCCAATCAGCTCTTGAATACATTTGCCTAGAAATGAACTTCACAAATAGAGTCTCTCCTAAATGTGCCCAACAGCAAGGAAAATCGAATTGAGGCAGGGGCTCATTCTGAGGCGATCGAGGGAGAAAAGGTATGAATTTATAAGGTACACCGAAACATTGCAATTCAGCAACAAGTTTACTGACTTTTATTTGCACCATGTCAACCGAAAGAACCAAGAGATACGGTGGGGGCTGCGGGAGGGGGACAATCCGGTTAAAAGGCAACTTTAGACAGACTTTGAATACTTTATGCGGCAAGTTTCGCCTCCAATTGAAGCTGGGCTCAAAGAAAAAAAAATCTCAGCCCCTACACTGGAATTTTTAACGAGCACAAAATGTGTTTGAATCCGATCTGGGCTGACGCTCGCGATTAACAATACGAATACCAAATCGAGCTCCTGTCATCTGCCCGGGTTCCCATAGAACCTGAATTACTATTCAAAAGCTGTTTTAATATCCCACCCGCATCTCGTCTGCACCGCACAGCTGGTTAGGGGCCGCCGGCCCAGGCCGCAGCCGCCTGGCCCCGCCGACTAGCCCCGCCTGCTCGCAGCACAGGGCACTGACATCGGGCACCGGGCACCGGGCACCGGTTGTGGCGGGGAAGGGGCAGCGCGGGTGGCAGCATGGGGGAGGGATGGAAGCAATGGGAAGAGACGGAAAAGAGGGAGAGGATGGTAAAGGAAGGGGGTTTTAGAGTGAGGAGCTGAAAGAGCGAAAAGTAAGAGGAATCGAGAGAAAGAAAATTGCAGAAGAGAGAGGGTAAGGCGGAGTGGAGGAAGGAACGGCGGTGGAGAGCAAAGGAGAGAAAGGAGAGCAGAGAGAGGAAGGAGAACGAGAGAAAGAACAGAAGACGTTCAGGCCGTGTAGATCTCTTTGGTCTGTTTAAAGGGGATTTAGGTGTTTTAGGGTCTCAGCAAGCCTCCCATCTTCCCGCCCTCCACCCGCTCGCCCTGCGGGGGACCCTGGCGAAGACCCTCACCGGAGCCTCGGGCAGCTCGGGAAGGGCAGGGAGCCCTGAGCCGGCCGGACCTGCAGCCCGGAGCGGATCCACCTCGGCGGGGCAAAGCCATTTGGCAAAAAGTTCACCCCGGGAGGCGCTGGCTGGGCGGCCCCGCCGGAGTACGGCCCCGCTGAATGAACTTGCAGCATTTTGCTGAAGCCGCCGCAGCGATGCTCCATGGCATAATGAGCCGGGCCCTGTATACAGGCATTCATGCTGGTCTGAATGTGGTGTTGAACCTTCTCTGTGCCGGAGCGGTTTGATGGTTTGAATGGAGCTCCCTGGTGGGACATTGCTCTCCGCAACTGTGCCTCTTTGGATGACTGTTGTTCCTTAACATTCATGCCTCATTATGGGGCAACCTGTTAAATCAAGGAGAACAGTGTGCCAAAGTGTTACGCAGGGGCACCGGCAGTTCAGCGCTGGGCATAAATAAGGGCCGCCGAGGAAAATAACTTTCATCGCATCTCTGGGCAAAAGTGATCCCGCTTTAATGGTGCCTCTAGTAGTCCGGTTTAAGTATATAAAGAGCGATAGTGGAATGTTTTGATTGAGTCTAAACATTGTCTTTGAATAAAGCTGAAACCATGTAATTAATGTGTCTTTTTAATAAGGGACAATACGGTCGTTCAAGCTATTTAATTTCATTTAATTTTCCATCCCATTTGCTCCAAAGGCTGCTTTTACTTTTAACACCCAGCCTTTCATGCTGCATCTTGCTCCAGTGGGCACATTAGATCGGTTTCACCCTTCCTTTTTAGGGAAGGAAAAATAAAAGAAAATGTGGTTCCTTTCCTCTTTTGTGGACAATTTATTTCACTTGGGGAACTTCAACTTTGAGCCACAGGACAGAATAAAAATTGGAGAACTGGTGTGAATGCTTCCAGAGCAAGGGCTTTTCTTTTCTGACTGGATGGGAACCAGCCACAATCGGCTATATTAATAAATAACTTTCCTCACAGTCGGCCTTTACATGGTCCTATTGATAAAATTGTTCGCGTGTCGTTCACGCTTTTTGACTCATTAAGGCCCGGGAGGGAGCGGCTCCCGAGGCGGAGCAATAGGGTACCTTGGTCGCCTTAAAAGCCCTCTCTCCACCTCTGCCGGCTCCCGGGATTCCAACTCGGTCTCATCCTCAAGTGGCCAGGCCAGAGGTTACAGCGACATGTTCATGGCTTAAATTTATTGCCCTCAACTTCTTGTTTATCCTTTTTTTCCCATTCAGGCCTCTGATCAAAGGGGTCATCTTCGGTTCCCCACATCCTTTCTCCTCCCGCCCCTTCCCGTCCCTGAAGTGAAAACTGAGCCCCCCCACCCGCTGCCGAGACTGTCCCTGTCGTTTCCCCCCCGGAGAGACGCGATCGATGATCATTGATACTGGGCGGGGGCGAAGAGGGGAAGAGAGGGGAGGGAGGACAGAGAGGGCGGACAAGTATCTCCTGTGCTCACCAAGGTGCATCACTACTAAAAACACATCCACAGTCCTCAGTGCAGGCGGCTGCAGCTCCCCGGTCTTGGTCAGAATCCCGGTCCCGCCCGTCCAGAGAAGCCCCCATCTCCCTGCCCCGCTCGCGCGGGCGGACCGAGTGCGGGCCGGGCAGTGCGGTGCGCCCGGCTCTTCGATGCCCGCCGGGCTCAACAGGGCCGTGACACTCGCCCTGACTCTGTGAGTGGATGCTGGTGACTGCCGTGGGCAGATGTCATCTCAGTAGCAGCGGTAACCGGCTGGGCTGAGCCCTTCCGGCGCGGTGCTGGGCAGTGAGAAGAGAAAGAACATTTCTGCGGCGGCCAAATCGTGAGGCTCGCTGCTTCAAGACCCCTCTTGCCTGCCGTGTGCACCCACCCGTCGCTGTAGCCCTTGTCCCCACGATGTCAGTTGTGACAGCGGCCAGCAGATCCATGGGAAAGCCCGCACTGGCGGTCGTACCTAAAACTGTATTCCCAAGGTTTATCTGGCAGAAAGAGGGGTAACTCGAGAAGAGCCCACGCAGTTGCCTGCCACCTACTAGTAGACACACCTGTAAGCGCAGCCTTTGACTTGTTTTTTTTGAAAATTATTAGATACATTAGAAAAACAGCAGGGGAAAAGAAAGTAAAGCTCCATATCTGCATTTCCAACATACCCGCAGCAGAAAGGTGCAGAAATCTTCTTTTTGAAGAGTTAGGAATTTTAGAGCATAGGAAACATGCTAGCAGGAGCTAAACCGGGCTATAAAAGTGAAAGTGGAAATTTGAATTTGTTGCTGTACTCTTGGGTCTGACAGAGGGCATAAGAAGAAGGGTTGCATGTGGATGGCTGCATGTGCATAAGAAAAAAAGAGTCACACACCTTTCCTTTTCAGCTCCTGGAAACTACTTGGGACATTTACCCAGCCTGAATTATAAGATGACTTAACTCTAGCGCCCCGTTGTATCTTAATTAAAATATTTACTTGAGGAGGAGGGACACAGACGCCCTCTGTTCAAATCGCTTCGTTCAGGCTTTATTTACAGTCCCTTTTTGTAGGTTCCACTTCAGAAAGCAGCCTCGGTGCGAGCGTGTGGGAGAGGAACCTGTGGATGAATTAAACGAGGAATGCTAGACGTTCGTGTTATCTGCTGGCCGTGCCCCTCTGTTTCCTGGAGGCTGGATGTCTCTATTTCCTCCTGTCTCTATTTCTTAATCGCATGAACCTCAGACGCATCTTCTCCAGTACTCGCAGAGGCAGTCGTTTGTGTTCTACAGGGACTACAACAGCTCATATTTTGTGCTATTCATCCTTCTTAAGGATCAAAGCTTTTCTGAACAGATGACTGGCTTGAAACCAACCCACTGAAATGGTAATATGGTAGTTCTTTTTTTTAAAAAAAGAAAAGTGTAGGTATTTTCTGGTGTTTTCCCATCAAGTACCTGCCCAATTTCTGTATGGCACACGCCGGGAATCAATAGAAGTTAACAAGTCCTCAAAACATTCCCCATCTCTTTGTTTAATCTCCTTTACAATAAAGCCAAGGGGAGAGAATTAAAAATCTTTGAAGTATATTAAACCTCAAAAGACTCAGCCAAGTAGACTTAAAATAGTCACTTTTTTTCCAAAACTGGTTTGTCGAGGAACAATAAAAGGAAGCAAAATTTATGGAGAAATTATACAGTGGATTTGTCACTTAAAATATCGTAACTGTCTCGGGGACAATACCCCATGCTGAGGATTAATGGTCCCTCCAGACCTTTGATTCACCAGCGCCTTTTCTTTGCCCTTGACAAATTGGATTTTTAGGAATGGGAAGGTCGCCTGGCCCATTGTCTGCCAGCCATTCACTCCGCCTGATTATGCAGGAGGGTTAGGGAAAGGCTCCATGTGACCCTCTTGGATGGGACTCCGCAGCTGCTCGAGGAGCCAAACTCTCTCACCAAACTCTGTGCCCCCAGAGCATCCCCCTGCCAAGGGGTACCCCTCCTGCTCCCGTTGAAAAGCCCCCGTCCACACACCGCCGCGTCACTCTGCGGGCGGAGATACGCCTGTGCTCATCCTCCTCCCGCCGCTGTCACTCCGGTCCCCTTAAGTAGTTGGGGTTCCCGAGCGCTGAGAGCCAGAGGCAGCGATGCAAACCAGCCGGGCTCCGGCTATCAGCGTCAGCGCCGAGAGCTGCATCCCAGCCGGGCTGCGGCTGGGTCCTGTGCCGGGCATCTTCAAACTGGGCAAGTACCTGTCAGACCGCAGGGAGCCAGGACCCAAAAAAAAGGTATTTTCCTACGCCCTCTCCTGCACCGATGGATCTTGTTTCTTTTTTTCTTTGAGTCGGGGGAAGCTGGCTTGGGAGAAAATCCTCCCTTCTTAGAGCGAGTCAGGAAAGGAAAGGGAAGAGCTTCCAGAGGGTCTTGTGATGTTTCCTCGTGGCTTTGCCAGGAAAACCTGCCTTCTCCTCTTCTTCCTAGCGCCGGGGACACACTAGCCATATTGGGACCCAGGGGGTCTCTCGGCTTTCTCTTGGATACAGCCGGGGCCGGCAGCCGCTCCCCTCCCCGCGCAGCCCCAGGTCTCACCCGGGCATTGCCCCTTCCCCAGCAGAGGCAGGATGTGACCCGGAGGAGTCCTCGCCTCGGGAGCCCCGGTGAGACGGAGACGTGAGGCTTTCACAGCCCTCGGTTTCGTGCGGGAAAGGAGCATGGGGAGAGACAGACGGACGTATTTATTTCTGCGTTTGGTTCGGGTTTGTTCCCCTCCCATCTCTTTCCCTTTCATCGGCCGCGAATCCTTTGGCCAGGAGAGTGGGGAGCTCAGGGTGAGTGGGCTGGAGTTCCCCGTGTGCGGGTCGCAGGTGTCGAGGCAGCCCAGCGCAGCTCGGTCTCCTCGCAAAGCCTCGGGACAGGTCCGACCCCTGGTGCCGCTAACAGCTCTCAAAGCCAGAGCCGGGGGTGTGGAAGGATGTGACGGTCACTGGGCTACCGGCTCCGCGGGTCAGTCCATGTCCGAGCTAGGAAGCAGCGAGGAGGAGACGGTGAGGAGTGCTTGCCCCGTCCATCAGGCTCTTTAGCCCTCCTTCCACCCCCGGGGCAGCCGCAGCTCACGGGTTCCGCTCGGATTTTTAATGCCCTTTAATTGTTTTTAAACGCTCTGCCAGCCCACTCAAATTTATTTCTCATCTGGTTCCCTTGGTTTCTCGCTTTTAGATGGCTTTGTTCCGATGAC
This sequence comes from Rhinopomastus cyanomelas, assembly GCA_013400115.1. Lineage (NCBI taxonomy): Eukaryota > Metazoa > Chordata > Aves > Bucerotiformes > Rhinopomastidae > Rhinopomastus > Rhinopomastus cyanomelas. The sequence goes on along the minus strand of VXBP01003270.1, from coordinate 251,166 downwards.
TTTTATTGCACGGTCATTCAGGGAATGGGCATTTCATTTTCTCTTTGTATAGGCGAGCAGATTATGAAGTATGGGGCTACAGGGACTCTGCAGCTAAGCAGAATCCTGTCCTCTTTTCCACCATCCCCGTCCCCCAACAAGTCGTGTGTTGTCGCAATTGTTTGCGAGGACTCTCAGAGGATGCACAAACCCTTAAAAAACCCAACGAAGGCGCATCTTACCTGGGTAGTCAATATAGGGCTGAGCTAAACGGAGCGGCTGCTACTGAACAAGGTGCGTTTGGGGCAATGCGACCTGAGGGGAAAATTCCATTTGCCCTCGCAATGCAGCAAGACCCCACCGGGCTCGAGTTCTTCCATTCTTATCCGGACAGAGCAGCAACTCCCTCCGGGGCAGCCGCAGCTCTCCCAATACAGCAGCCTGTCGAGAAAGTTCCTACCCAGAGGTGGGTGAGGATAGAAGAGTCACACCAGCCCAGCGGCAGAACAAGATGCTCTTGCTGCTGTTTCCTAGCTGTGGTGCTTCTCGGTGTGGGAAAGCCAGGCATGGCCGGGCGGACAGGCAGGCAGGGGCATGGGTAAGCTTTCTACTTTCTTTTTGTTTTGTCTCGCGTGGAAGTGACAGCGGTGCCGCCTGTCTTCCAGGTGCGGATGGTGAGAGGGGAGTTAGTGGATGAAGCCGGGAGCTCAGCTCTGGAGTGGATAGGGTTAATCCGGGCTGCCAGAAACTCCCAAGAGCAGACACTGGAGGCTGTTGCGGATCTGCCAGGAGGACAGGTACCCCACTCGCGGCTCCGGGCCGACTTGACGCCTCTCTCCACCACCTGCCTCCCCTCTCAAGGCTCCTGAAGAAGTTTCCTTTCTCTCCCTCCCAGATTTTCTACCGGGCGCTGCGAGATGTCCAACCGGGAGAGGAGCTCACCGTCTGGTACTCCAACCCACTGGCCCAGTGGTTTGACATCCCCGTTACGGCCACCCCGACGCACGACGAGAAAGGTACAGATGCGGGTATTCATTTCAGACCCATAAAATTAAATGAAACAAAACAAGCCCTCTTTAATTGACACCCTCGACGGGAGCTCAAACTGCGGTAGGCAAATGTAGGCCCTCAGTAAAATTAATGCCAGCGCAGCTGCGGTGACATTTACCCTGCCACCCTTTAAACTAAGAGTCCATCTGTTTATGTTTAAAGGGTGATCTATTAACTTGGTAGCGTGTGGAAAGGCCCTCGTGCCTCTGGTCGTTCCGTCATCGCCACAATTTAATGATCTTTTGATAGGCAAATTGGATTTGTTCGAAAAACACTGGTGTTGTTATGTGAGACAGATATTTGGCCCCGTAGGATTTCCAAATAGCACTTTCACCTCGCTTGTTTCTCGGTCAGAGCTTCGGACCCGATTTTCAGGTTCTTTTGTGCACATATTCAGATCGCAAAAGGAAAAACGGGTACCGGGCAGTCCCTGCGAATTAGGATGCGTTAGGTAAAAAATTAAGTCATCGCCAAATCACACTCTGATAAGGAATTCCGAGGATGTCGGGAAGACGAAGACACCGGGCTGGGATCGCTTGTATCCCACGCTGCACGCTGATTCTTGGGTGGAATTGACACCGATGTTAACACAAATGAGGACGCTGCGGCACGTTAAACGGGGGAAATAAAGAAGACACCCCTCAGCGTTCACCCGTCGGGCCGCTCCGGCGGCGGCTCCCCCGATCCTGGCGAGGGGTGGAGGGGTTTGCCCCTGGGCTTCTCGGGGACACCTGCGGGCACTTGGTCTCCTCAGGCAGGCGACCAAGGGACCCCACCTGCTCCTGCCCTACACATAATTTCCTTCAACTTGTCGGTGTTGCTGAGTAAGGAGCAAGAGCGCTATCAGGCGAAGGGTTGAGCCCTCCTTACCCCTCAAGGCTAGCTCGGTCTCTGACCAAGTTTTTGCCTCAGGACGGAGGACACGGTGCTGGGTTCTGTCCCACCTTCCCTAGCCGCTCTTGTCTGTGGACGGGCACTATCGCTGCTCGGGGGAAATAGCGGCAAGAAAACTCAGATCTGCGACAGGCACCCAGCGTGTGGCATTTTCTCCCTCCCGTCGAAGTGAGGTTTATCTGCAGAATGACCCTGCGGATCTGCTGCGTCTCCGGCCCCACAATTCCCAGAGCAATTAAGATGGACTCAGAAGTGTATCGAAACACGGAGACGTTCTTCTTTCAAGGAACCACGGAACACTCTCCTCGTCCCTTCACGGTCCAAACAGAGCAAAAAAAAAATTCAGAATGCTTTATTTAAAAAAAAAGACAACCCCAAAACACACACATTGGAAATGGCCTGTGGTTGACCCCACTGATTCTCACTTATTCGGGTTTACCCTGATTAGAAAAGATGGGTTTAGTTTTTGGTTTTTTGTTTTTCTTTTTTCTGTGTGTGTGTGGGCTGCCCCTCCCCACCCCGTTTTTCTATTTTTTCTTTTTCTCCTGGACTTGAGCCGGGTAATGCTCCGGGCCGGGTTCGGTGGCTCTCGGGAGACAGCCGATCTCATCGGTCCTGCTGTGCTTCTGCCGAGGTCAACCAGAACCAAACCGCGCTTCTGGAGAGACCCGCAAAGGCCAGCGAAGGCTTGCGGGGAGCCCGCGACAGCCTTTGGCTCTGCACCACTCGTTTCCCAACGCATGGCGGTGAGGTGGCGGTCGCGGTTTCGCGGCAGACATATTCCCGCCTCCATCTCTCCCTCCTCGACGGGGCGAACCCCACATCCACCGACTTCACATCTCTCAGAGCCTGCGGACCCACGAATGGCGCCATGGAAAGACACCGGTGACAGGACGCATCCGCAGCTCTGGATCCTTCCACGCAAGCTTCTCCCTGAGTTTTCCACAGAGAGTGAAGACCTCAGGACCACCGGCCAAAACCCTTCATTAAAGCCCGCTGGGGGCTGCCACGGAGCACAGCGCCGGGCCGAAGCCTCCCCGTGGGGTGCCTCGACTAACTCATATTGGCCTCCAAAGACCCCTGAAAAGTGAAGAGCCGGCCTCAGGCCGATCGCTTCTGTGCGGCCTCTGGCCTCACTGGTGGCATTTCTGTGCCATGAGGAGTGAGGATCAGGCGAGGCTGGGAAGAGGGATCTCAGCTTGAGGGAGCTCCTTGGGCTTCTGGAATCTGTGCACGGTAGTGACTGGAAGGAACGAGAGAGATGCGTACGGATAGAAAGAAAAAAATATGTGGGAAAGGGCAAGATAAAGGGGAAAGGGAAAGTATAGGGCAAAGGGAGAGGGAAAGGGAAGACAGATAAGGGAAACGGAGGAAAGAAGGGAGGCACAGAGGATCCTGCGTCTCCCTTCGTTGAGACAGGCAGGCAACATGACTACGGCCGCCGAGGTTTGTTCCGCTTGAAAGAAGCCGAAATGTTTAGGGACGGGGCACAAAGGGCATTGTCCTCTGAAAGGGAACGATTACATATGGCCCATACATATCGGATATTGTCTCGTCGCGTAATGAGGGGCTCACGATCATTACATTGGCCTTTGTTCGGCGCAGCCGACTCTCTGACATACGCTGCCTCCTCCGCAAACGCCAACAGATGGGACCCTCGACAGACGTACCGCAGCAGCAGCTGCTCCCCCCCGGCGTCCTGCACCGCGGCACGGCGGGGATGCGTGGGGATTGCGGGGATGCGCAGAGACACGAGGGATGTGCGGGGATTGCGGGGATGAGCTGACGATGCCCTTCGCTTGCCTTCGCAGGGGAGGAGCGCTATATCTGCTGGTACTGCTGGAGGACCTTCAAGTACCCCAACAGCCTCAAGGCGCACGTCCACTTCCACTGCGCGCTGAGCCACGGCCGACCCTTCCTCCACCACGACCACGGCCGCCCCACAGCGGCCGCCTTCGCCCCCCCAGCCAAGGAGTCGCCGGCCGCCACTCTGCGCGCTCACCCGCCCCCCGGCTGTGGTGCGCGGGAATCCGTTAAGCGGGAGGTCGCCACAGCATCCCCGCCGCTAGCCAAGTCTGGGCTGCCCAAGCGGGCGGCGGGCAAGGAGGACCAGGAGCGCGCCCTGGACATGAGCGTGGCGGGGGCGGCCCGGGGCCCGCTGCTGGGCCCGGCGGGGGGCAACGGGCTGGCGCTGTGCCCCGGTGCGCGCTCGGCCTTCCGCCCCGCGGGGCCGCTGCGGGACGAGGCGAGGGGAGCTGCCGCCGCCCTCGGCTTCTCCAAGTTGCTGCTGGGTGGGGGGCTCAAGGCGGGACGCGCCGTCGCCACCGAAGCACCGCCCAAGTGTGGGGCGCTACCTGGAGAGGCCGCACCCCCTCCGGCGGCGGCGGCGGCGGCGGGTCTGGCTTGCGGTGCGGGACTCCGAGCCTTTCCGCTGCTCTCGCCCCTAGAGGAGGCCTCGGCCTTCCGGCAGGTGGAGCGGGCGCTGCCCGCTGCCGCGCTGCCTCCCACCCGGTACCCGCCGCTGCCCGGCGGCGCGCTGGAGCGGTTCGCGCTGCCACCGCCCTTCGAGGGGCTGAAGGCGTACGCGGGGGAGTGCGGGCTGCCCGTGATGCCTCTCACCGTCTACAACGGGGAGCTGCTCTACGGAGCTGCGCCCTACTACCCGTTGAAGCTGCACCTCGGCGGGCTCCTCAAGTACCCCGAGTCCATGTCGTACTTCGGGGGGCCGGCGGCAGGGCTGCACGCCGCCGAGCTGGGTTCGCTGGCCAGCATCGACCGGGAGATCGCCATGCACACGCAGCAGCTCTCCGAGCTGGCTGCCGAGAAGGGCCGCGGGCGGCTGGAAGCTCTGCCGGCGGGGGCGACGGGGACTGCCGGCGGGAAGCCCAAGACCGGGCACCTGTGTCTGTACTGTGGGAAGCTGTACTCCCGCAAGTATGGGCTCAAGATCCACATGAGGACTCACACCGGCTACAAGCCGCTCAAGTGCAAGGTCTGCCTGCGGCCCTTCGGCGACCCCAGCAACCTCAACAAGCACATCCGCCTGCACGCCGAGGGCAACACGCCGTACCGCTGCGAGTACTGCGGGAAGGTGCTGGTGCGGCGGCGGGACCTGGAGCGACACGTCAAGTCCCGGCATCCCGGGCAGAGCCTCGGTAAAGCAGCCGAGGACAAGAGTGACTCTGGTTACGCGCACCCCGAGCAGGAGCAAAAGACTGATAACGAGAGTGACGTGGACGTCTGCTTCACGGACGACCAGAGTGACCCGGAGAGCGGCAGCCGGAACCGCGAGCAGTGATGAGCGGTTCGGGGCCCCCGCCGTACCACTTACTCAGAGCTCCCGGCCTCCGGGCGCGCTCCTAGTGCGACAGCCGAGTCGCGGGAGAGCGCAGGCTGGCTGGACCCGCCAGGAGTGCACGCCCGTTGAGGCCGTCCTCGGGCTCCCGCTGCATCGTCGCCCCCAGGACGAGTGCTGGGACATGGTTGAATGGGGCGAAACCCTGGCGGGCCTGGGACCCCAGAGGAGAGGCACCACGTACCCAGAGGCGCCCATGTTGCAGTGGCCATATATTTTTATTGTACCTTTACGTCGAGAAAATTGTGCCTTTTCGAAACGATTTTTTTTCTATATGTACTCTCCCGTCACTCGTTCCAGCGGTCCGAGCCGTGGGGCTCACCGGCAGTCCCGGGGCTGCAAAGCGCTTCTGGCATCTGTACACTTTATCTTACACCTCAGATGTGCTTTCTCGGGTTCGAATAGAGCAATATCAACAGCTTTTTTTTTAAAAAGGAAAAAAAAGGCAACAAAAAGCCACATTTGCAGCAGCGAAGAGGTTGGCGTTATGATAACTGGTGCCCCATTGGTCAAGTTGCAATTATTTATAACAGATAATGTTTGAGTAACAAATGTAAAATAAATATTGAGAAGCATGAATCTACAAGCACGCACTATGTAATTTCAAAGGAAATACACTATCTGTTCGGTAGAATACAAATGTGGTGTATGTTTGTTTTCTGATGAATGATGTACAGTGGATACAGTATTTTTGTCTTCGTTCCAGTTTGTCATACTTTTTATTTTTTTTTAAATAAAATTACTGACAAACTACCGTTAGTCTAGTTGTTCACTACAGTGCTGTCAGCAGCACCTCGTGTTTCCCCATAACGCTTCTGATGATCGCGAGCTCAGCCTGCATCCCACTGTGTCTGGGGCAAGGTGTATAGGATTCACCCCTAAATATTTCGTCTAAGTATTTGCCTTTTCTCGCTCAGTAAAACAAAGCAGCAAACTCCAAACAAAATCCAATCCGTTCTTCTCTATGCCTACGACTTATGGAAAACAATTAAAAAAAATATTATTCGATTGGGTTTTTTGCAGAGGTGTTGAAGGCTGAACAATTTTCGCCTGCTTTATCTGTCAGTGCTCTGGAGGATGTGCCCCTTTTGCAAGCATCCTTCTGTAAAATCATGGTTACTTTTGTCTGAAAGAACTTACACTGTTGGCATGAAAAACCTCAAGCGCGTTCAACTTCAAAAAGACTGTCAGGAAAGTATATGTTTCCTCCGGAAAATTCTCTAGGTCACCCCATAAAACGCTGCTTTGCTGACGACAGTGACCCCTTCAGCTGTGCGGATCTCTCCACTCAGGTCCGGGCTGGTGACAGTTGGCACTCCGCCTCTCACACCTCTGAAGGTGGATATATCTTCTGTTGATGGGGACAGTCAGAAGCACGTGAGTCGCCAGGATCGGGCCCCATTTCAGATCAGATTATAGGTGACGCAATGTGAAACACAAACTTCCAGCATCTGAAATAATCTCAGATACAAAGCTGAAAGAATCTCAGACTTCAGACTAGTTCTCCGTATAAGGCTAAGTCAGAGCACTTGACGGTAGTATAAAATAGGAATTCAAATGCTACGCTTGGATTTCTTTTAAAGGTTTGGTTTAGATTCAAAAGCTCTAGGATTTAGAACTATCACATTTCGTATCCTTTTTATCTGGGCTAATGCACTAAATGCCTGTTTACTCGATTCGCCTTTATCCCAGGATGCAAGTCAGGATTCTGTCACATAAGCAAATGGAACAGGTCTCCTGCAGAGAGCGGCATCTTGTTCATCTGCCGATGAAAACCTGTCTCATTTATGGTCCCGGCAGCGAGAACCGGAATTTAGCCGGCCAGCTCTTTATTTCAGTATTTATCGGGAAGGCACCCACCATGGAGCTCTGCTGGAGAATAGTATATCAGACATTCCATAAGGTCATGGAAAGAGTAGACTAATAAAACCATTATAGACAAATAAACCCCGGAATTACTTACGTGTTCGTGGAGTTTGTGTGTGTCCCATGAGACGGTCCCATGGAACCGTAACACTTCAAACACCTTTCAAAAATTGGGTGTTAAAAAAGACAGGAAATTTGTGTCACTTAACTGTCTTTACACCTATAATTTAATGTAGTCTGTGAGTTAAGAAACCAAACACAATCTGAACTAAATATAATGAAGTGCAAACAAGTCGAGTCGAGAACAAAGAAAGAACAAATTGCGTTTCTCTAGTTTGTTTTTTAACTTCACTGCTGTGCAGAAGCTACGTCGAAAAGCAAAATGCAGGGGGACACACAGGGGCAAATTCCTCCACATTTCAGTATTGGGGCCCCATCCCGGCGACGACGTTTAAGGAGATGCGCACCGCAGCACTGAGCGCCCCGCGCTCCTCTGCGGGGCCGTGGACAGCTCCTGTGCCCGCCAGGAGCTGGCCCGGGAGACTCTGCCGGACGCAGCGGGGCCGGGCAGGCAGGAGCGCGGCGGGGCGCCTCCCGCACTCGGGGACGGCTTCCGATCCCTCAGCTGCCAGAGGTCCTGTTGCAGCATTCTCCTGAGAAGACACGGGGGGATTACTGTTTTTATTTTAAAATGTATTTTATTATATTTTACGATTCTTGTCTATTCTTCTTTATTCTAAAGTTGTGAATTCCCTTGCTCTGGGGATATTAAAAATCTGCCTGGACGTGTTCCTGTGCGATCTCCTCTGGGTTATACTGCTCTAGCCCGAGGATTGGACTAGTCGACTTTCAGAGGTCCCTTCCAACCCCTGCTATGCGGTGATTCTGTGATTGTGTGACTCTGTTATTCTACTGTATTTCATTTAACGTCTATTTTATTGCATTTTATTCTACTTTATTCCATTTCGTTTAGTTTAATCCTATTGTCCCGTTCATCCCAGGGATAAGACGACAAGCGAGGAGGGCTGCGGCCGGGGCCGGGAAGAGAAGCCTCTCGGGGAGCATCTGCGGCCGCAGCGGCGACCCCGGCACTACCCGCACTGCGCAGCCGGGCGGGTGGTCCGCTCCCGGAGGGCCTCTCCGCGCCATCCACAGCACCGGAGCAGGACGCTGATTGGCTGGGGGGCTCCGCTGCCCCCGCTCCTATTGGCCAGCCCGCGACGCGGGATGGCGGAGCAGTGCGAGGGGTCCGGCGGTGCCGACAGGGTGCGGATGAGGCCGGGGAGCAGCGTCCCACGGGCTCGTCTGTGGCCCGGCGGTTCGTGGGGTCATTAAGTCATGCCATGCGCAGCGGTTTTCCTGGAGTCACACCGGAGTCTGAAAGGAGATGAGAAAGCTGCGGGCTGTCGGTGCGGTGCTGAGCTGATGGCAAACCCAGACTTAGAACAAACTGCTCTGGGTTTTCTGTTTGTAGCAAAAGAATAACCGTTTTTAGTTTTTGAGTTTGTAACTGCAGCAAAGCACGTGTGTCCCCTGCGTGTTGTCATGGGGAGAAAACAATTACCCACATCTACAGGAAAGGAGAGCTTTCAAGAACACACTGAGAAAAACATACTGTTTTGACCCGTGCAACGTGGAAATCAAAGGCAGAAAGAATGTGGTGAGGCTGAAGAAAAATGATCTCCTTTAAACATTACTTACTGAGAGTTTTATTCACTCAAGGGCCAGAGAGATCAGATGACAATATTTCCCTATTTTATGTTCTGTGGCAGAACTCAGGATTTCTGAGTGAAGCTGAGTGGAGAATAATGAAAAGCTGCACTCTTCAAGTGAAGAATAGGACATTATTTTCTTGTGGGAAGTCAAGAGCAAAGAAGAATACTCTGCGGTGGCTTTTGGATGTTATTAGAAACTAGTCTAAACTGGAAGCTGATCTTTTCAGTTTCTGATGTTCATGCTTGATCTCAGATATTCTTGTAAAAACAATCAGTTTGAGTAACCTTCTGTTTTTTAAATTTGAGAAAAGAGTTTTATTTGTTTTTTACTTGCCCTGTATTAGACTCTTCATAGAAACAGCATCAAAAACCCTGGGCATATTTGTCATGATGTGCAAAGTATTACCAGGAAGCAGATTGTAAGGATCTCATACCAAAACTGTTCTTGGTTTTGGTATGAAACTCTGCCATGTCTCTTACTGGTTAGTGCTGTAGTTACTGTAGCATCCATAGTCCAAGGATGCACGTGGCACCAGGAATGAGCAAGCTATAGGGCAGGGTCTTATAGATAAAGGATCTAGATCTTACTTCTCTAAACCTGCTGAACGTGGTTTAAACACTTGACTTTACAGCTTTGAAATTACCTAATTCTGCAAAGATGTAGACTAATTGTTCTTCCCAGTGAAACTAATGGGACTGATTTAAAATTTTCCCAGTTCTTTGACATATAGGCAAAATATTCTTCAAGGGATATAGCTGCAAAGCTATTTTCACATTCACACATGTACAGGTGTGATCCAAACAGAAAGCTCTGCTACAGGTAGTAAAACATGCCTGTTCTAAAGCATCCCTCTCTATGACTGCAACATTGATAAGGCAAATGATTTATTGGTTTGGAAAAGCCTGCAAACTCTTTTGGGTGCATTCATGCTAAAAATATGCCCAGAGAACAGTTTGTCTGTTTTCACGAGGAGTTATGATCTCGGGGAGTGCATTTTGAAGTAGTTGCTGTACTCATAAGTTGTGTTTTCCATAAAAAAAAGAACCGCTCAAGCTGCACCTGATGAAGTGAGCAGCAAAGCCTTGGATTGAGATTTGCTATGTGATGGGGAGACAGGAGGATGGGAGGAAATCTAACTGCACTTGGCATCAGGTCAGGGAATGGTGAAAGTCAAGGATTATTCTTGAACTTTTTGTTTCCCTCAAAACTGAAAAGAACGATTTTAAACTTGACTGTGAGCAGTTACTTTCTGAACTATCACCTGAAGCTAAAGAGCAACATGTCAAGGTCAGATTCAAGCTCACTGGAGTTCATTGGACCATAACAGATAAAATCTCAGAGCAACAAAATGCTTTCAGGTATATTCAAAGTCAATCCAGTGAGGAATGATGACAGCATGTGGGATGTTTTAAACTTGTATTTTACAAAAACCAAGAGAAGGACACTTCTTAGCTGCTAACAAAAACACAGCTGAAGAGTTAGATCACTAGGTCTGAGTTGTATATTCAGTGATGCTTAGCACTGACATTCTGCAATATGAAAACCATGAGCAAATTTCACAGAGATGTTCTGTTGACTTGCGGCTGGACATGTTTTTCTGATGTTTAATATTTCCTAATTTTTTTATCTGTTCTGTTTTGGAATGTGTTCTTCTGTTTCCAGGGCAACAGGATGGGCCTAAAATTCTGTTTTAGAAATTATGGACTGCTTGCTCCTGAGGGGAATGAGTTGGTACGGAGTAACTGTAAGTCGTGATCTAGGAAAATGTGGTTGAGAAAAACAGCACCAATAAACTAATGTTCAGAGTACTGAGGAGCAATTTGCAGCTCTTTTGCTGTTTGCATCTCTTTAGCCTCAGTGCAGATAAACAAACCCTTGCATGGCAAAACATCAGGAAGAATGGCAGAGGTGAAGCTAAAGATGCCTTTGTAGTTAATAAAACCTGCTAATGAGTCAGAGTAGCTGGAGCCTGTCTATAACTTTAGCATCTGACTAGTTCTTATAGCATGAGCTTTTTTTTTAAGCTCTATTCATAAAACTGGAGTACTAAAGACACATTTCAGCTCTCAGTCCTACTTCTCAGTATAACTTCCACTTTTACATTTTCTAGCACTCTAAACTATGCAGTAGCACTCCAAAAGAAATCAGCAAAAAAATTAGACAGGGTAGATTTTAGTGTATTTATTGAAAAACCAAAGAAGCTGAGTGCTCCGAGGTTTTCAGAGGTGCTTTGCCAAAGGTCTGTCTAGCCACAGCCACAGCATCCTGTTGAGAATGAACATTTGCAGCTAAAATTATGTCCAGACTGCTATGTGACTGCTGGCTGGCCTACAGTTTGCACTTTTTATCTGCTGAGAGACACCATCCCTGTAGAAATAAACAAACCAGACATTTTAAAATTCAAACAAAGGACACCGGGGACTATCTTCACTCATTGGTCTGAAGATTCTGGTCAGGACTTGCAGTGCCCTATGAACCACAATCAGAGTTCTCTTATGGGTCCGTGCCCTTAAGGGAAAGTACTTCAGGTTTGCATAGAGTAGAGTTCACTCCATAATACACTGAAATTATGGGCGATAATTTATTTAAAATAGTTTTGTTTTTTAAAGTAGAAGCTTAATTTAACATTCCTTTGTTTTGTGTTGCTGACTGCAAGATTGCTATGAATAATTGCCTTTTGGACAAAGCAGGAGGAGCAAAGTAATTTTCCAATTCTTTAGTGTGAGGGAATTCTGAAACTGTAAGCAAATTTGCTGCATTAAATGATTTCATTGGTTCTGTAACAGCAGTAAGCTAAAATCAAATGTTGAAGAACTGGAGAGATAAGTTCCTGAAGGAGTTAATTTTAGTGTTGTGTGGGGCAACAAACTTGATTTTTTGCTTAAGCTTAATTTTTTGAGGCAGCTTGTACCATTTTAGAATCATAGAACATCAGGGATTGGAAGGGACCTCGAAAGATGCTCTAGTCCAATCTCCCCGCCACAGCAGGATCACCTAGATCAAGTCACACAGGAAGACTTCCAGGCAGGTTTTAAACGTCCTCTCCAGAGGAGATTACACAGCAGCCCGTCCCAGTGCTCTGTCACCTTCACCATGAAGAAGTTTCTTCTCATATTGATGTGGAACTTCCTACGTTCCAGCTGACATCCACTGCCGCTTGCCCTATATGCCTCTGTTCTTAGCCACAGTCTTCCACAAACTTTAAAAAGAGATAGAGAAGGTTAGAATGTCAGGAATGAATGCATAGATGCATACATATATAAATACACATACACACATCCCTGCAAAAAGAAAGTTGGGCAAAAATTCCAGGAGGCCTGCATGGATGAGCAAGGAAGACTACAGAGGATAGAAGGGAGGACAGGTAGCCTGGGAGGAATGTAGAAGAATTGTCCAGTCTTGCATCTGAGCTGGAGTAACCCCAACACAAATACATGTTGGGTGGTGAATGGGTTGAGAGCAGTCCTGAAGAGAAGGACTTGAGAGTGTTGGCAGCATGAGGGCAGACAAGAAGATCAACCATATCCTAGGCTATATCAAAAGAAGTGTCAGTAGCAGGGCGAGAGAGGTGATTGTAACCCTCTACTCTGCTGCTCTAAGACCTCACCTGGAGTCCTGCATGCAGTGCTGGAGTCTCCAAGAAAACAAGGACATGGAATTGTTGGAGTGAGTCCAGAGAAGGGCCACAAGGGTGATCAGAGGGCTGGAGCATCTCTGCTCTGGGATTGGGCAGGGGGGAATTTGGGCTGTTCAACCCAGACAAGAGAAGGTTCTGGGGGAAACTTACAGCAGCCTTCTAGTACCTGACAGGGCTACAGAAAAGCTGAAGATGGACTTATTACACTGGACAAGGAGAATGGGTTCAAGATAAAGGAGGGCAGATTTAGATTAGAACTCATGAAGAAATTCCTCACTCTGAGGGTGCTGAGGCCCTGGAATATGTTGCCCGTGGAGGTTGTGGATACTCCCTCCTTGTAAGTGTTCAAGGCCAGGTTGGATGGTGCTCTGGGCAACCTGGTCTAGTGAGACGTGTCACTGCCCATGGCAGGGGGTTGGGGCTAGATGATCTCCGAGTTCCCTTCCAACCTAAGCCGTTCTATGATTCTATGATCTATATAAATACACACACATATAGTAATAAGCATGAAATAAATACATGACTTCTGTTCCTGAATGAAATTTGTTGGGAATAATGTCTCATGGTTTTGTCATAGCTAATGTTAAATAAACCCCCAAACCTGCTGTAAGGGTGCATGAAACCAGCTGAAAAGCATCAGTAGCAAATTACAACACTGTATGATGATGTGGATAATTATTTGTCCCAGTTATTAAATACAAGATTTCTGTTAAATGAAAAGAACTTGAAGAAGAGACTGAGGGGTGGCCTCGTTAATGTCTATAAAGATTTAAAAGGTGGCTGTCAGGAAGGTGGAGCCAGGCTCTTCTCAATGTCATCTGGTGATAGGACAAGGGGCAATGAGTGTGAGCTGGAACATAGGAGGTTCCATATAAATGTGAGAAGGAACTTCTTCACAGTGAGGTGAGTGGAGCACTGGAAGGGGCTGCCCAGAGGGGTTGTGGAGTCTCCTTCACTGGAGATGTTTAAGACCCGCCTGGATATGTTCCTGTGTGACTTGGTCTAGGTGATCCTGCTGTGGCAGGGGGATTGGACTAGAGGATCTTTCAAGGTCCCTTCCAGTCCCTAATGATTCTATAATAAAACATAACTGTTATCTCTGACTTTATACAACTCTTCCACAAAGGTCTGATTCCTCAACTTCAAGTGAGACCTTCCAGCTTCTTGCTCTCAGGTCAGTGTTTCATAATTAAAAAAAAAAAAATTAATTCAGCCTAGAAACTAACAGCAAAGGAGTGAAACCCTAGTTAGAAGAGTTTCCTCAAGTGGTTATTTTCAAAAGTTCATTACATTTAAGTCGAGCTGCATGTTTGTGACAACGGAAATATGTTTCATCAATTACAATGTATCGTGTAAGTAAAGGAATGGATCTTATTTCATTTTAAAAAGCCTTCCTCGTTTACACAGCAGATGGTGCTAGATTGTGAGTATATGTCAATCTGATTTACACTCTGAAGAACATACAGTGAAAGACGTGGCGTGTACAATGTTCAAACAGACTACACTGCAAAGCTATCCTTATAAATTCACTTGTTTTGGCACAGTCTTCCGCGGTGTGTTCACTTCTCCTGATGCCTCCTCTGCACCCATATGAGAACTTCAGAACTGCTCCTGTCTGTCATGAGCATGAAAGATGCCAAAGCCTACAAGGAACTGAATGAGAGAGTGACAGCCACTCTAAAGGTACCTTTTATCTAAAGAAGATGTATAGCAGAGGTAAGAGGAGTTTACACAAACTTTGTGTATCTTTTGCACTAGACCCTCTGTCAGGAGCATCCCATGGCAATTTTCCTGACCCCAGTCTGTGTCAGCACTGCCAGCCTTAGCTTTGACACGTGCAGCCATGCTACTGAAATCACAAGCCAGACTCCAGATGCCCACAAATCCCATCTGCTCTTTCGGCATGTGACAGGGTCCTTTCTAGAGCTGTCTCCGGATGGAGTTTGTCTGCCATATGCTGGTGTTTCCATGAAGAAAAGGCATTTGGACACCCACTGAAGAGTTTGGGTTTATACCTGCACTTAGACTGCCTCTCAAAGGGTCTCTGGGCTCACTTAAACTGCCTATTGGCAACCTAGCACCTAAAGTTGTTTGAGATAAAAGAGCTGCAGAAGTGATCACACATAACTGTCAAAGTAGAGAATGCTACAAGGCTTCTTACATTATCCTGGCTTTCTTCTCTCTGCTGACATCCAGAATGAGATGTAGTTAGATTCACATCACCTGAACCTGAACAAAATTGGGCCTGTTGTCCAAACCATTACTCTAGGAGCTTGGTGTGTGACTTGGTAAATTACCATGTACATTTGGTGTGTAATATTTTAGGGGTCTTGTGAAAATTCCAGAGATAATAGCTTGCAGAACAGGCAGATTTGTGCCTTGACAGAAAGAACCTATGTTAGAAGCTGTTGGCCTAGATGCTGGAAAAACTCATAGGAAGGCAGAGATCAAAAGATGTCAAGTTAGAGCTGATTTGCCTTATCCAACACCTAGAGAATGAACAAGTGTTACTGCAGCCTTTCCAGAGGCTTCTTCTGAAATGGAGAAATACCCTTTTGGGATCCTTTGTCAGCTGGTGATCAGACATTTAACAAATTAAAAAGCCTGCTCAAACAATGAGGAAAACCAGGAGTTAGTTGCCAAAACAGACACCACCACAGGCAGCTTTTCAAGTGATCAGTACTTTTTGTGGTGGTCAGTACATTGGTAAGAACAAAGAACTAAATCAGTGGATTATTTAAGTGGAGGCTAGTGGGGTTTTTGGGAGTAACAGAATTATTTAATCCTATCAAAGAACTGGTTACTAAAGCAACTGCAGGAAGTTTAGTCACTGAACCACTGTTAATGTGAGTATATCCAGGTGTTGCTGCAGCTCCTCAATCACAATAGTGACATGATTAGTTAGTGACTTTGCAGATGGGGAAAATAACACAAAGAATGAAGAACAGTCCTGAGTTTTGGACCGTCTGAGTCATTCTCACAGAAAGGCAATGAATGTGTTACCCACATTCATATCTTATTAATGCTTTTAAATATAATTTCCTCAGTGTGGGTGTTTAGGGAGAAATCTCTTGTATTTTAGCTTTCCACATGCAGTTCAGATTGCTTGCTCTTTCCTTCAAGGTCTTGTGCAAATTAGCTCCCATCTGTCTTGCTTTTTCTGTCTTCTATCCCATTTCTTGCCTGGCTCAAGCTGCCCCATTTTTCTGCTCCCCACAGAATCACAGACTCTGAATTATTTTTCTTAATCTTGCAAGTTGCTAGTGAAAAGCCTTATGGGTCCACAAGCATCTTGTTTTCCCCAGTGGAGAAGATTAAAGGGTAAAATGAAAGAAATAATTCAAGAATAAGGTACCAACTTTGTTCCTGGGAAGATAAAAACTGCTCAACTTTGCAACATGCTCATGTTGGACCACACTATATTATTGACAAGAGAAATGCATCCTACTCCCTGCTAGACCAAGTTCTTATGAGGAGCAAGGCCTTAGAGATAGAGAGCATGTCACAGAGACTAAATCTAACAGAAGAAACCCAAAGTTACTCTAAGACTGGTAGGTGGTCAGAGTGTTGTGCTAAAGCTGGTTGGTGGAGATGTTGCAGAGGAGTCAGAGCCCTGCTTGGTTAGATCTTGGATGTCATATGTGAAAGATTTCATACATCTTGAGTAGAAATCAATGATAGCTGATGTCAGTGCTCTTTAGCTCTTGTGGTCTCTCAAATTGGTTCTGTAGTTGAGCTTGAGTTTTAGTTCTTTGGTAGAGTTTGAGCTAGGTCTTCGTGGAAGTTCCCTGTTTTGCAGAAGCCAAGCCAGTTCGTAGTCCTCACTTGAGTTACTGGGTTAGGTTTTAAGTCCTGAGGAACAGGATCTATTAATCTGGATTCTTTGTATTGCTAATACACAGATAGACCTTCTCAACCAAGGTCAGCTTGCACCCGCCCCCTTTCTTTTATTTCCAAACCATTATTTTTACCGGTCTTTTTTCATGCTGGAATTTCAGAGATGATCTCTCTCTATATTTTACATTGCAAAATGTTCCAGACTGTCTGATGGCATCAGCACCAAGCATTTTGCTCTTGCCTTGGATAGGATTGAGGAGGGACCTATGCTGGCCTCTCCAACTTTTCTAAACATTGTTGAAACAATTTTAACGCTGTTTGCGTGAAAAGGTTATACACCCCCAAGAGTTTAGCTGCAAAGCTGACTGCAATAACCACCTTTCGTCGCAGCTGTGGTTTTCTCTGATGCTTTAAGTATCAGCCTACTCAGGAAGATGTCCTAAGTGTGCACAGCAATGAAGATTTTTATGCTTGAATGATTAGTTTTTTGTTCTGCTTCTCTGTAGCTTCAAGTTTTGCTTTGTGCCCATTCCTGCTCTTCCTTGTAAGAGATGCCCATTCTCTTTTGTAGATTCAAGTAGAAAAAAAAAATCCCAAAGATCTTAGGATAAATTTGAGGAAAATCAGGTTTTTCAAGTTTTTTGTGTAAGGTTGTTCTAAGTTTTTTTCCCCGTCTTTGCAGGCTGTTCGTCCTCAATTTTAATGGTTCAGAAGGAGACATCTGGGTTTTGTGGGGTGGTTCCTTTGAGAGACACCGCGTGGTCTTTTGCTGAGCCTCTTACCTTCAGCTCAGTGGATTAAGCCTGATTCTGTCAGTGTCTGACTTCAGTGTGTTTGAGAGGCAGGTCACTCTATGAAATGAGTTAGGTAATCATGGGGTATTAAAGGGGTGTGAAGAGGGCCTGCCCTTTGACCGTGATCTGCCTGAGTAGGAAACACGGTATCAGGCCGCAGTTGAGTTTTCTGGCAAAAATAAAACATGTCTTATTTGCTGACATGTGTCTCATCTCTTGAAACAGTGCCCTGGGGAAGGACCTCAGCTTCAGGATTCAACTGAACATACACTAATCAGAGAAGGCCCCTGATTCCCCACCAGCCTTGGCCGTGTCCCTGGGTAACAGTGAGTGCTGCTGATGCTGAGGCAGGCTCATGGGCTCCCTCCAAGGAGCAGGCTTGAGGCCATGTGCTAGGGAGATGAAAAATGAACACCACGAAATGTGACAGTGTGCCACATCCCCGCAGGAGCCTCCTGCACTGGGGTGAGCCTGTCCTACAGAGCAGATGCTCACTGTCCTGTACATCTCGTCAACAATTCACAGCTTGAGAAGAGCACAGAAAAGGCTGACAGCCCACGGAACCATCCAGTGGTCCTCTTTCTTAGACCATGGATTATTACAAAAGGTGATGATAATCAGTTATTAAGGACAGGTGTTCTGTTCTTGTTCTCCTGTTTCTGCCATTTGTCTTCTAGATCTAACCCTCTGGCTTTCACTTCACTCGTGCAACCAGGAAACGTTCTTTGGTAGTCAGGAAGGACTGTTGTAAGCCAGAGCCTCACCCAGAGGAGCAGACTGCCAAGGCTGATGTGAGGAGCTCCCACACTCGGTGCAGTGGGTGCTGGGCTGTGGGAAGCTGGGCTGGTACAGTAGCTCAGTGCTGAGTGCGGGAAATGACCCTCCCAGCAACAGTATTTGCTGCCCTCCTCTATCCTGTCCTTCTGACCAAGAGGAGAAAAAAGCTTGATCCTTCCTGGTGGCTGTCCCATCCTAGTTCCTTCCCACAGCAGGAAGAGCACAGCCCTGAGTCCTGTCCTTGATGGGCAGTAATTCAATTGTTTTTGCTATAACAAATGCTGGGATCATTCTCAGGAGACCATGAGACACAGTGTCCTACTCAGAGCAGGGACACTGCAGGGTTGCTCGGATCAGGTTGATCAAGGCTTGGGAGACCTGGTAAAAACACTAGAGCTGTGGCTGGTCACTGTTAAAAGAATGAGAACAGAATACCTTGGGTAGTTGTTTATCTGACACCATCTCCTACAACAACCTCATTGGCAGACTGGTCTAGAATGAACTAGATAAATGGAAAATCTTCTGAACTGATGGTCACAAAAGGTTGTGATCAGCAACTTGAAGAGCAGCTGAAGGCCAGTCACTTAGTGCAGTGCCCCAGGGGTCAATAGCCGGGCCAATAATGTTTCACAGAATCATCAATAACATCTGAATACTTTTTCAGGTACCCATGTATTTGTAATATTTTGAGCTATCATATCTTTTGATCAAGAAGGTATGATTTTTTCCCCTACCAACAGATTGAAAATCCATAAAACAAACTTCTGTGCACTACAGCAAATCCTGGGGCTCATTTAAGCGGTTACTATGAATTTTAAATTGCAAACTTATAACTATTCAGATAAATCAGTAAGATGTAGTTAATTTTGTGTCGAGCTTTTTGTTGACATTTACGCTGAGCAGCAGTATGACAGAAGGTGCTCAAATACTACATGGAAGAGAAAGCAAGGTAGCAAGACGATACTAAATCAGGATGTTTAACCATTAGCCAGGAAGAAGCCACTTCAGTAGTATGAGTCAGCTAAGGATGGAGCATCTTCCCATCATCAATGGTGTTAAGTGGGAGCTGTGGAATTTTCAAGGAGACAGATGAATTATAACACGTTCAAAAAGCTTATTTCCTATATTTAAAAATGCCCAAACAACAAACCTGTATTACTTGAAAAAATAGAAAGACACTGAAAATTAAGTATGTTACTCACTCCCTCACCTCAGTAGCAAAGTCCTTGTTTCTTGTTACCAGTCTGTATTTAACCAGTAGCTTCCTGCTGGAAGAGGAGTGACTCTCAGTCCTGGGAAGGAGCCCTCAGCAGCAGCAGCATCCTGTGGGCTAGAGTGTGGGCTGGGGGAGAGGAGACATTAGTTTGATGGGCTGCCATTGGGCCTGTGCTGTGGGTCTCTCAGAGCTCTCCCACATTCTAAGTGACCTTACTTTCTTTGTTTGGAGCCTTGTGCTGCTGTCATGGCCCAGGGTAGCTCAGGACAGCAGGAATCTGCTAGAAATGCCGACACTAGTGCTCCAGGGCTCTTATAGAGATGTGAGTTGTTGCTCCTTCTGCCAACAGAAAATATCCAGGAGTGGATATTTACTTTTGCATTTCTTGCACTTTCTTACTGGTTTTATCCATTTACAAGAACAATGTCAGTAATAAAACATAATATTCCTTAAGAGAAAGATTCTGGTGGACTGGGTGATGACGTAATGATTAATGCATCTGATTCCAGCCCCCCTTCTCCCTTGCAAGACACACATTCTTTTCTCTCTGTTCTCAGTATCACTCTTTATGTTCTCTATTCAAATAATCATTGTGACTTTTCAGCCCCCAAGATATCTGAAATCACTCACTGGGGTGAGGTGTACCATCTAACCTAGCTGTGCAAAGGGACTGTTGTTTGTGGGTTATAAATCTCTCCTAAGACATGCTGCTTATTATTATATTCTTTCACTAAGATGCTGCTCACTGTTGCTTAGACTGACATTTCAGACTTGCACGTGTGAATGAGTGCTTGACTAAGTGTCATGAATAACATTTATTTCATGGTGGACTGACATTTCCTCAGAAAGTAGTGACAGCAGGGAGCTCTTCCTGCTCTTTTAGGAATATTTGCGATCTTTCCATACCTTGTTTTGGGCTTGCTGCTGGAGGCCAGTGGTTGGTAGACATTTTCTGAACAAATGAGAAACAGAAAAATTGAGAGCTTGAAATAATGTGTCAGAGATAATAGGGCTAATTTGTTTCTTGACAGCAGAAAGATAGAAATTGATCATTTTTCAGCACTGAAAAAAATTCAGTTTGCATTTTTCAAGAAAAGACTTTTTCCCTGCCACTTGCTTCATGCTGAACAACCGGTTCTAATAAGGAACTTTTAGTATTTGCATCTTTATGATTCTTTCAGAATCACTAGCTCATTTGTTCTTAATGTTACTGAAAAATACCAGTAATTATATAATGGCTGTAGAAATCACATTTTAGGTAAATGAAGAGAGAAATGATTTTTTTATTATAATTCTCCAATTTATATGTAATTACCAGCTATAAAAGAACCTTCCTGGTATGCATAATGACTACCTTTTGTCCTTGCATGAAAAGTCGAGGTGTTTTCATTCAAGGTTTTGTTCTGCTCAGCTTATTCTGGCTGGTTGGGGAGACAGAGGCAGCTGTTTTTATGACAAGTCACACAGCACTTCCCTAGACTATTGAAAGTGTAGGTTTGAAAACCAGCTGGATGTATTCTTACTCTGTCAAGCTCAGGCCATAGAAACAACAGTCCTGGGTAAGCTAGTTGAAATGTGCCATTGTTAAAAAGGAGCTGTTCTTGATGTTGCTTTTTAATGTTAATAGAAAATAGCAATTATTAATTACCTATCACTGCAATTATTTATGAGTAATATGATAGAAAACATACAGACAACACAAAGCTACATGTGTTGTTTTTCCAGTTGTTTTGGACTCCACTAGAGACTTGGTGCTTTACCGTGTTTTGTGTAAAGATACGTAAAATTCTAAAGGAGAAGATGGAGGGCTGCTATTGCTGCATCAGTTGTTACCATTATTAACCATAAGACAGACTAGAATTTATGTGAATAGGAATGGAAAGGAGCGGAATGGAATGGAATGGAATGAAATGGAATGGAATGGAATGGAATAGAATAGAATAGAATAGAGTAGAATAGAATAGAATAGAATAGAATAGAATAGAATAGAAATCTACTTTTGCGTTTTGGGCAGAAGGAAGAAGTTTGCTGTCTGTGTGACACCACAGCCACCTTTCTTTCAAAAGTATGTCAGATATTTGGCAGGGAATTGTGAATTTTGTTTGAACTAGAGGAGTACTGATAGAGATGGAAAATGTGGAGAAGGGTGGTTGCTGCAGATGATAAAGTCATGAGCTGCACCAAGACTGTAGTTACTGGGACAGAAGGAGCAGTAGTGGACATAAACCTTGTGGAGACACAAAAATCAATGCCTGACAGCAGCATGGATATGCAGTCTCAAGGTGGAAGATTGTCAGGTGATTGAGCCTAACAGATAGGAGAGTTCTTGAACAGCAGCTTTCATAGCCTACAGCATATATACTTGACCTGTATCATGTAAGAATGCTCAGAAACATCACTTGTGATGGCATAATGTTATAGGGTACAGCAAACAACTGTACAAAAGAGACATCTGCATCTGTTTGATGTCATGAATCTAACAGCAACTGAGAAGAAGTGGCTGCAGATTTAGCACATGTAGAGCTGGAAAGAACATTGTTGTCAAGAATGCCCCATAACCTCTTCAAAAACACTGGGGAATTGGACAATTGTGGCAGAAATATACCTAAAAAGGAAAAAAAATGTTGTGCTGCTGTGTTGTTTTTCCAAATTTTAAATAACCTGTGTTTTTAATTAGGACTGTGGGCAAGAGAATAATTCTGAAGCTTGGCTTGGCTCTTCTGTTCTCATAATAACTTCATCAGATTGCTGCTCTGAAAATTGTCCCTTGGACTGCATAATCTTTGTTTTAGGCAGAGTGTTTTTTGAACCATAAACAGTCTGGACAGTGATAGGTCTGTGCTCTGTCAGCAGAGACTTCTAGTGCCACAGATGGCCAGACAAGTGAAACAAGTAAGCTTGAGAAGGTGAAGTTTCCGTTGCGTAAGCAGCAATAAATTCTATATGTTCCAATACTGAACATCAGATTTTAGGTCCTGAACTGTCTTCATAAAGGTACAGATTTTGAAATCCTATTTCAAGACATTTTTCTGTAAGAGTAAATCTTTCAGGACCACAGATCAAACACTATGGTCTGAAGGGTGGAAGGAGACGTTTTGTGAGTAGCACATGGGACTCAACTATGAGTCTGGTTCTTCACGGATTCTTATGCTCTTCTTTTCTATGAACATCCCCAAGTCTTCAATTCTCCTGCAACATATTTTCCTTCACTCTTAATCCTTAAACTTATTTATGACCAGCAGTGTGGTCAGGTGGCCAAGCAGGTCAGCATCACCCTGGCTGGTGTTAGAAATAGTGTGGCCAGCAGGAGGAGGGAGGTGATCACCCCCTGTACTTGGCATTGGTGAGGTTACATCTCAAGTACTGGGGTCGGTTTTTGGGACCTCAGTACAAGAAAGACTTTGAAGCACTGGAGTGGGTCAGAGAAGTGCAACCAGGCTGGTGAAGGATCTGAAGAACAAAGCTTGTAAGGAAGAGCTGAGGGCGCTGCAGCTGGTTAGTCTGAAGAAAAGGAGGCTAAAACCTGATCACTCTTTACAGCTACTTGAGAAGAGTTTGTAGAGAGGTGGGGGTTGATCTCTTCTCACAAGTAACAAGTGATAGGACGAGAAAAAACCAGCCTCAAGTTGCACTAGTTGCTTATATTTATATCCTTTGCTTTTCAGTTACCTGCAAGGCATTCAGAAAGCTGCAGAACGGTGTGATACACATAACATGAAAGTGTTAGCGTGTAAATGTTGTCTGCTGTGGCAGACTG
The DNA here is from genome assembly GCA_013400115.1 of Rhinopomastus cyanomelas. Taxonomy (NCBI): domain Eukaryota; kingdom Metazoa; phylum Chordata; class Aves; order Bucerotiformes; family Rhinopomastidae; genus Rhinopomastus; species Rhinopomastus cyanomelas. The sequence goes on along the minus strand of VXBP01003270.1, from coordinate 228,288 downwards.
TTGTCTCACCATCTTCCCCAAAACCTTCCTGTCCATGCTGTTGTGTGTGAAAGAGGAAGAACCTGCAGGTGTTGCTGCTGCAGCTTGTCAGAAGCCTCTGTGCTGAATGTGAGCAGGGAACCTGATGACTTCTTTATGCCACCCTGGAGCCTTTGGAGATGGGATGGGAATGTTTGGTTGTCACCAAACCCACCAGAACATAACCCATCCAACCAGGGTTAAAGAATACTTTCTTTTTTCCCACAGAGACACTTGCATTATTGGTCAACAATAGTGAGTGAGTGATGAATTTAATACACAGTAACTCATGCTAAAGCCTACGGGTAAATGACTGTCTGATTTGTAATAAACGGCTTCCTATTTAATACACTGGAGTTGTTCCAAGGACATCTTTTCATAGAAGAAGCAGATGTAGATGAAGTTTTGCACAATTTCGGCTGTATTCTTTTTCTAAAACATTTAATTAGCAGACATGTACACAGTCAGACACTTGAAATAGTGCTAAAACAATTGTTTGATATTAAACAGCACACACATTCAACTTGTGAATGCAGTTACACTGAAAAGCTTGAAAATATCAACAAATTGTGGTGTGTTTAAAAAAGAAGTTTTAATTTTCTTCCAAGGTTTTTTCTTACAGACGTTGGAAGCTGAGGGAAAAAAGGTTCAAATGAAGACAAAAAATAAAAGAAAAGCAAAGAAAAGATTGTTTCTCTAAATGCCAAGAACTTGTTAATGCTTCTTTCACAGATCAGAAAATGAACTGTGACCCATATTCTATGCTGTATTCAATTGCTGTGCTCTTACCTGGAAAAGTTTACTCACATCATTGTGGGAGAGTAGGACTCTGCATCATCCTGTTAAAAAAATTGAATGCAACAAAAGAACACAATGGTGGCTAAAATGAGAGATTGGTAAAAAGAACAAGGCAATTCAGCTTTATGGACATTTCTGCAAGGGGTTGGGTGCTTAGGGGAAGTTTTAACAGAAGACTGCAAAAGTAGCTTCTAGCTTTTCTGGACTTTGCTGTAGAATGCATTGAGAACACCTGAATGACTTAAGACATGACCATGTCCCAGTAAGTCGTGATACTTTGGGATAAAGCTCAAAGTGTCTATTGCAGATATTTGTTAGCTGTGCCCTGAGGTGTGGCATTCTTGATGAATCAGGGCACACAAAATTCAGAAGAAAATCTTGATTGAGTCACTTCACAGAACAGGAGAACATTAGGGCTTGGAAAGGACCTCGAAAGATTGTCTAGACCAATCCCCCTGCCACAGCAGGATCACCTAGACCAAGTTGCACAAGAACATATCCAGGTGGGTTTTAAACTGTCTCCAGAGAAAAGAACTCCACAATGCCCCTAGGCAGCCCCTTCCAGTGCTCAGTCACCCTCACTGTGAAGAAGTTCCTTCTGATACTTCCATGGCACCTCCTCTGTTCCAGCTTACACCCATTGGCCCTTGTCCTATCATTAGATGACACTGAGCAGAGCCTGGCTCCATCCTCCTGACTGCCACCCTTCACATATTTATCAACATTAATGGGGTCACCCCTGAGTCTCCTTTTCTCCAAGTTAAAGACACCCAGCTCCCTCAGCCTTTCCTCACAAGAGTTCCACTCCCTTCATCATCTTTGTGGCTCTGTGCTGGATTCTGTCCAGCAGTTCTGTGTCCTTCTTGAACTGAGGGGCCCAGAACAGGACACAATATTCCAGATCTGGTCTCACCAGGGCTGAGTAGTGGTGTAGGAGAACCTGTCTCAATCTGCTAACCACCCTGCTTCTGATCCACTCCAGGATGCCATTTGCCTTCTTGGCCACAAGAGCACATCGCTGCCTCATGCTCATCCTGCTGTCCACCAGGAGCCCCAGGTCCCTTTCTCTTACGCTGCTCTCCAACTGGTCTGTCCCCAGCCTATACTGCTACTTGGGCTTGTCCTTGCCCACATGCAAGACTCTACACTTGCCCTTGTTCTGTATCATTAAATTTCTTTCTGCCCAGCTCTCCAGCCTGTCCAGATCTCGCTGAATGGCAGCACAGTCTGCGGGGGTGTCGGCGACACCACCCAGCTTTGTGTCGTCAGCAAACTTGCTGACAGTGCATGCCAATCCCTCATCCAAGTCATCAATGAATAGATTGAGCTGCAGGACAAGGGGCAGTGGCTGCAGAAATATGAGAAGGAACTTCTTCACAGTGAAGGTGAAGGAGCATTGGAACGGGCTTGCCCAGGAAGGTTGTGGAGCCCCATAACCAGTTTAAAACCCACCTGGACATGTTCCTGTGTGACTTGATCTACATGAGCCTGCTCTGGCAGGGAGGTTGGACTAGGTGATCTTTCAAGGTCCCTTCCAATGCCTTATGTTCTGGGATTTTGTGATTTTGCCAGACTGGTGGCCATAGCTGTATCTTATCATGTGGTGAGGCCATGGAGCTCCTGCTCCACTTTGCTTCATGTGTAGAGGGGATCCCCTGTGCCTGCCTTAGATCATCTTAGACAAGCGTAATAACAGAAGTACTCAGAGCACCTCAGCCAAGCATTGTTCAAGGAACAGCGCAGCCTCCTCCATGCGTGGTGGAGTCGGTCCGACAGCCACCGCAGCCTGGAGCTGGATGGAGCAAGTCTTGCTGAAGCTTGCATCAGGTTTAGGACTTCAGCTGCCAATTCTGAGACAGCACTGCTGCGATCAGTCCTCATTACTTTCAGAGCATCACATATGATCACAACCTCCGCCTGCTGTCTGCTCAAGTGCCACCACATCACTCCAAGAAACTTAATGGCTGCCATTCGCACGTCCTCCTCTGAGTTTTCTAGGTACAGCAGGGCCTGGTTGAGGTAATGATCCCTTCTGCTGGGATAGTCTACCAGCAGGCATTCTGCAAACAGCCATATCTTGTGGCGTTTCAGCAGCTGTCCGAGATCCCTCCTATTCACAAATTGACCACTTGCAGGAGGGTTTCCTCAGAGACCTGTGCTACCTCCCGCTTGTCGTTGAGCAGCTGGAAGGGCAGAGGCAGCAGGCTCTGGTGTACAACGGCCTCCAGGCGCTTTCTTTGCTCGTCCTCTACAAACTTCATGACATGTTGGAAGAGCTCAAGGGACAGCAGCTGCACCTGGTGTCTGTCCTTGACAAAGAGCAGCAGAATCCTCTCACAAAGCTGCACAGCATCTCCTCCTGCTGTCCGAGATCCCTCCTATTCATGAACTTGACCGCTTGCAGGAGGGTTTCCTCAGAGACCTGTGCCTTTTCACGAATAACTCAGGTTCAGAGTCTGCCTCAGCCCGGGGCCACTTTCCTGCCCTGCTGCTGTGAGTTCTACTTGCAGGATTCAGCGCTGCCTGAGGGTGTCTTACAGGAGCATCTTGCTCACAGGTTACCCTGTCAGAGTGTCCAAAGTCTAGGCTGGGTCCAGGCGAGGAGAAACAGTCACTAAAAGAAGAATCACTGTCTTCACTCTGTGCTTCTAGAGGCTGTCTCAATCCTAGGAGCCCTTCATTTTCCTGGTCAGGACAACTCTGAGTATATGAAGGACCAGCCTGCGGGCTCCTGCATTTCTTTCCCACCACAACCTTTTTGTCTTGCTCCTTGCGGTTGCCATTCCTGTGCTTCTGCTTTCGAGAAGCACTCATCTCACCTTCTGCAGGGCAGCTCCTGGCTGCCCCAGCACGTTCGGGCCTCGAGGGTATCCCCCCCGGCTTTGGGACTCTCCTGTCTCTGTGCAGGGTCACAAGAAGCTTCACTCTGCAGATCTGCTTTCAGAGGCTAAACCCCATGACACCCAGGAGTCCGTCCAGAGAGGGAAAGTTTTCAGAAGGACCTGAGGCTGAGAGGTGGCTGGAGCCCCGCTCTGGAGCACTGCAGAGAGCCCAGCTCAGCACTGGGCAGGTATCTCCAAAGGAAGAAGGAACTGAGAAACAACCACAAGGAGCATCAGAGGAGCCTAAGGAGGCTCTAAGATGAGGCTGTAGCAAGTGCCACCCTAAGCACCGGTAACAGCAGCTTTGTTTATTCCAAATAACTTGTCAGAAGGAAACAAAGCATTAAAACACCCAGCGCCACCTGAGAATAGAAACCTAGAATAATCCAACTCTCTGCTGCTTAAATCAGGAACACCACCCACTCTTAGCTGTCTTCATAGTCTTTATCTTGTTGACAAAAGTGCCAGGAATGATTACAGGAAGGTAGAAAGACCCTCGATAGCTTCTGGCAGTGCTGTGAAAATTCTGCCTGGTGGGAACGGTGGATCGACGTACACGGAGCAGGAAGTGTATTGCAGCCTGATCAGAGGCAAGCTGTTCTTGCTTTATAAACTATAAAACAGGTGAGGCAGAGGTCTTGGAGTAAGCCAGGATCCCACGCTGCCTCTGCCTCTTTGGCGTGCAGTCCCTGGAGTGCCTGATGACTCAGGCAAGGGACAGATGTGAGATGCTCTCTGTAGACGGTGAGGGTTTGGGGATACGCTCAGGAAAAGAGCCGTAGCAGGGTATTTTTTCCTCAGGCTAGTAGACAAGCTGCGTCACTGTTTGCCCAAGGAGATGCGTCTATACATTTCTTTGTGTTTGCATTTTCTGTCAACGGTGACTCTTTTTATTGCGAGCAGTTCTCAGACAGAAGCAAAAGGCAAAAATGTCATAGGAGCTTGTCTGAGTTTTGCTGCCACTTGCCTCACATGTAAGAGTCTGGGGGAAGGGAAAGCAAACAAGTGATGTCGATAAATCAGTAGAAGGAGGTGATGGCACTAGCTTTGCATTCTTCTTGTACTGAAGCTTTCAGAAAGTGGTGGAGGCTGTATCAGCATCCAGTGAGGAAGCTATGATGGTTATAGAATCATAGAATCATAGAATCATTAGGGATTGGAAGGGCCCCCGAAAGATCATCCAATCCAATCCCCTTGCCACAGCAGGATCACTTCACTGGAGAAGTTATGGAATCAGAATCACTCAAGGTTGGAAGGGACCACATCTAGCCAAATCCCTCTGCCACAGCAGAATCTCCCAGACCAAGTCATACAGTCAGTCTGCTCTAGAAGAGACCACAGAATCATCCAGGTCCAACTCCCCCACCATGGGCAGGGACACCCCTTCCTAGATCAGGCTGGCCAGAGCCTTATCCAGCCTGGCCTTAAACACCTCCAAGGATGGGGCCTCCACCACCTTCCTGAGCAACTCATTCCAGGCCCTCACCACTCTGAGGGTGAAGAGCTTCCTCCTCACATCCACTCTAAATCTACCCATCTCCAGCTATGCTCCATTCCCCCTAGTCCTGTCGCTACCTGTCATCCTGAAAAGCCCCTCCCAAGCCTTTCTGTAGGCCCTCTTCAGATACTGGAAGGCAACGATAAGGTCTCCTGGGAGCCTCCTCTTCTCCAGACTGAAGCGAGTAGCTGCTCCCGGGTCCTGCCATCCATCCACATCTCCCTCTAGTTCTACTTTTGCTCATTTAATGCGAGTCACCCAGTGTGGTCGGACAGAAGTCCTTTTCCATATGGGACACAAGGCTGGGAGACCTAAGGTACATTGCAGCTCAGGTAGCCCAGCCCATAACGAGGTGTACATTTTTCCATCACTACAGGCCCAGATCAAACCAGCCGGAGCGTCGCCAGAGGCAATGTAGTGGTGCAAAATTGGTTCTTATCATTTTTGTAATGTATGCTATGGTTTCGGCACAGGCAACCCATTTTTAGGGTGATATACACTGGCCAATAATACTCAATCTACTGGTGTTGCTTCCAGTTTGAACAATTTATTACATTTGGACATGACCACAATGCCCACTTGTTTGATGCAGGGGTAAAAGCAAATTGTTTGTCAAAAGGTGTGAAACCTTTAGAACCCTCCTCTGATCCAAACCAGGAACAATCAGTGTTATGGTTGCTCCCTTGTTTACAGTCGTTCCCTCTATTCCACTGTATACACCAGGATGTATTTGTAGGTTGGTTATATTGTAGGATATTGGTTGCTCTTCCCCAAGGCCTCAAATCTGTGGCACCCCATAAAATCCAATCACAGGTAATAGTCCTATTGGTTTGGTCATAATAAGTACAATTGGTGCTGTGAATGGTGGAAAAATTGAAAGGTTGGCTGAACCGTACAGCCATTCGCTTGTTCTCGGAGGAATAAGGGTTTTTTATATAGATGGTGTCCCTTGATTTCCACAAGTTCAACAAACTTTCCTCTATATTGGTGGGGATAATACCCATAGGTAGGGGATCATCTATATATTTAGGTAGGGGTAAGCAGGCAGTGATACTAGATTCGTTGAGGGCGATAGCAAATCCCTGTAAGAAGTTTAAGACTACATTGTCACAGACCAGGAGTGAATTGGGAGGGTAACGTTCATTTGTATTTACTATCGATCTCTCCTTGGCTCTTTTTAGGTGTTAGCCCTTTTCCTAACATATAACAACATATTAATACTCAAAAGTTTTGATTTCGAGTGGGTCCCCTAGTTCTTGAGGGTCTAAGCCCCCAGCCCAATAAGCAACTCACACAGTCAGTGAAAAACAGTGATTGCCTGGAACAGTCTGAAGAAACGCGGCGAGTCCCCAATAACCAGTTGCTTCATCTTCGCTTAACAACATTCTGCTTTTCCCTGTAAGACTAACTCTAAATAAATAATCACTCTGTTTCGTTTGCCTGTCTGGAATATTTCTCCTGTAAATTAACAATTTCAGATGGGGACCATGGTACCGTTCTGATCCTACTTCGCATCTGACCCTCCCCATCTGCAGTAATTTCTGTTTTAATTAATGGTCGAGCCTTTATTGGTTCTTCCAGCTCAGGTTCCAGGGGCCACGTTTCTTTCTCCCATGCCTGTGTATTCTCACAGCATTTTACTTCAGGAGTAGGTTGAGCCAACAGAGATGTTGGTTGGAGACAATTTAATATATGATCACAGTATCACAGTATCACAGTATTATCAAGGTTGGAAGAGACCTCATAGATCATCAAGTCCAACCTGTCACCACAGAGCTCAAGGCTAGACCATGGCACCAAGTGCCACGTCCAATCCTGCCTTGAACAGCTCCAGAGTTGGCGACTCCACCACCTCCCTGGGCAGGCCATTCCAGTGGCCAATGACTCTCTCCGTGAAGAATTTTCTCCTCACCTCAAGCCTAAATTTCCCCCGGCGCAGCTTGAGGCTGTGTCCTCTTGTTCTGGTGCTGGCTGCCTGAGAGAAGAGAGCAACCTCCTCCTGGCCACAACCACCCCTCAGGTAGTTGTAGAGAGCAAGAAGGTCTCCCCTGAGCCTCCTCTTCTCAAGGCTAAACAATCCCAGCTCCCTCAGCCTCTCCTCATAGGGCTTGTGCTCAAGGCCCCTCACCAGCCTCGTTGCCCTTCTCTGGACACGCTCAAGCACCTCAATGTCCTTCCTAAACTGAGGGGCCCAGAACTGGACACAGTACTCAAGGTGCGGCCTAACCAGTGCAGAGTACAGGGGCAGAATGACCTCCCTGCTCCTGCTGGCCACACCATTCCTGATGCAGGCCAGGATGCCATTGGCCCTCTTGGCCACCTGGGCACACTGCTGGCTCATGTTCAGGCAGGTATCGATCAGCACCCCCAGGTCCCTTTCTGTTTGGCTGCTCTCCAGCCACTCCGACCCCAGCCTGTATCTCTGCATGGGATTGTTGTGGCCAAAGTGCAGCACCCGGCACTTGGACTTATTGAACGCCATCCCGTTGGACTCTGCCCATCTGTCCAGGCGGTCAAGGTCCTGCTGCAGAGCCCTTCTGCCCTCCAACTCAGCCACATCTGCCCCCAGCTGATCTAATTTTACAACAAGCATTTTTTCTTTAACCACGGTGAGATGCAAAATTTCTTTTTTCGAGTCTTTCCCAGGCCTCTCTTTCGTGATCTGAGCATGGCTGCAGTGCCCCTTTGGCCTGTTTTAACTGTTTAATGATTTCTCTATTGTGTCCCTGGCCTGCTTTTCACGATCTAATGCCTCTCCTTCACAAATTAACAACTCTTAATTTCATCATTTTGCAGCCTTAAAGATGTCATTTCTACATCAGTGTAATAGTCTGGGGAAGGGTTGTGCTTCAATGCAAGCAAGGCTTCCCTTAACCTTCACTGCTTCAACCAGACCCTCCTTGTTGGTGAGTACAAGATCCAGCAGTGCTCCTCTCCTAGTGGGCTCCCCCACCATTTGCATCAGGAAATTGTCACGAGTGCACTGGAGGGACCTCCTGGATTGTGGATGGCTGGCTGAGTAGGTCTTCCAGAAAATAGGGCTGGGCTTCTAATAGACAGGAAGAGGAATATGAGTCAGCAGTGTACCCAGGTGGCCAAGAAGGCCAATGGCATTCTGGCTTGTATTAGAAATAGTGTGGCCAGCAGGAGTAGGACACTGGTGAGGCCACATCTTGAGTACTGTGTCCAGTTTTGGGCACTGCAATACAAGAGATATCTGGAGGTGCTAGAGCAGGTGCAGAGGAGGTGAAGGGCCTGGAGAATAAATCTTATAAGGAAAGACTGAAAGAGCTGGGGCTCTTTAGTTTGAAGAAGAGGAGGCTGAGAGGAGACCTCATCACTCTCTACAACTACCTGAAGGGACACGAAAGGGAATGGGTTCAAGTTACAACAGGGTAGGTTTAGACTAGATGTTAGGAGGAATCTTTTCACAGAAAGGCTGGTAAGACACTGGATTTGGCTTCCCACATAGGTGATTGAGTCGCCATCCCTGGATGTGTTGAAAGATCGTTTGGATGAGGTGTTGAGGGATATGGTTTAGGGGTGAACTTGTAAGGTAGAGTGGATGGTTGGACTTGATGGTCCCAGGGGTTTTTTCCAACCAGAGTGATTCTTTGATTCTGTGAATAAAATGGTAACTTATTTGGATGTTCTTCCCCTCAAAAGGAAAACGGCAAATGGGCAACGTGGGAATAAAAACGAGAGTAATGTCTTTGGAAATCATTAAGGGGACAAGACTGGCTGTGTCTGCACCAGTACATCAGAGAGGACTAGGGCACATGGCCAGCTGCTGTGGTAAAACCATTTGTACTGTTCTTTCGGCATGGCCCATGGCTTTGCTGTTCTGTTGTTCCAGATACCTGCAGAGGGGTAAAGTTCCAAGCTGAGCAGCCTGCTGTGAATTGCTCAGGCAGCTTCACTTGGACCAGACAGACTCTGACAACCATTGCCACACTGGGCTACTGTAGAGACAAAGGGAAGACCAGGAACCATACAATATGGGAGAATTTATCTTCCTGCAAAGGAGAAGGAGGTGATACACGCAGGGTGTCTGAAGGTTGGCACAGCCTGTAGCATCACAAAATACAGGTGCTCACTTTCAAACACATATCAGCTCACTAATTATCTTGAATATTTCCTGCATGTTGTAGCTCAGTTTTGGACAAATATTGCCATTTTAAAGTTGCCGTGCTACTTAGTCCCTTCATTACTGAAACTTGCGCTGTTCTGCTGGAGGTCAATAACTTCATATTGCACAGGAAAGATGATTTGTCAAATAATTTAATCACCTATTCCTATAACAATAGAGTAAAATTGGCAGAGGAAGCGTGTTATGAGTCTGGGGTACTGGTAAGCAGTTATTATATGTAATGAGGCTTTTGTCTTGAAGCATTCTGAAGACTATCTTGAACTCCTCCTCACACTTCAGCAAAGGGACTGTCATGTGGAATTTTGCTTTAACATTTTCCTCACTCCCTGAAAACAAATTATAGGTTGTTATACGGAAGCTCATTTGAAGCCTCAATTTTCTTGAGTATCCTGCTCTTGTGGGGAGTACCAGGTGTGCTCGGAGACTGTGGCCTTCAGGTTCAAGCTCAACTGGCATTCTACAAATCTTTGATTTTTTTCCCTTCTGCTGAAGAGGCAGTGGTTGTCTTGACAGCAGGAACAAAGCATCATCCTTGTACTTTGATATGTAGCAAGGCTAAAATAAAAGCAAAAGAGGCTTTGAAGAAACTTAGTATTTTTTAAGACAAAGGTTGTAGTAAAGGCACTCATGCTGATAAGATATATTAAAAATCGTTGGTTGTATTTGGGACTTTTTATTACACAGCTCCCTGTAGTGTGTGAAGGTGCCACCCATGAGGATGTATGCTCTGCAGACTGGTTTGTGAGGTGTAACACACCCTGAAGCTCCAAATGGTGTTACGCTCTCAGAATCATATCCCAAAGGAAGGCAGCAAAGCACTTGACAAATTAATTTTGCTGAAGAGGTGCAAATATTGAAAAACAACATGATTGTATTAGAACCACTAGAAGGGGTCTTGAAGTACTGAAGAGACAAAACAGGCTATTGAAAGAGAAAATACGCATTTTGCTTTTCACTGTTTCTTAGAAATTCCTACATCACTGATTTTTGTAGTGTTGGCCAGCTTTGCAGGGACTCATGTTTGGCAATTCTGTGTTGATAAGAATGTCAATATAACATTAGCAGAAGCATTAAATAAACCTGTTTATAACACTGCAGATTTGATCTTTTTTATCAAAATTGTAATATGACCTACTGCTTGCTCAAAATAAAATGTTTGAATCTACAGTGAATCAAGGAATCACAGAACATTAGGCATTGGAAGGGATCTCAAAAGATCATCTAGTCCAATCCCCCTGCCACAGCAGGATCACTTAGACCAAGTCACACAAGAACATATCCAGGCAGGTTTTAAACATCTCTAGAGAAGGAGACTCCATAACTCTCCTGGGCAGCCCATTCCAGTGCTCTGTCATCCTCCCTGTGAAGAAGTTCCTTCTCATATTAATGTGGAACCTCATAGGTTCCAGCTTACGTCCATTGTCCCTTGTCTTATCATTGGATGACTTTGAGAAGAACCTGGATCCATTTTCCTGACACCCATCCTTCACCTATTTATAAATATTAATGAGGTCACACCCTCAGTCTCCTTTTCTCCAAGCTAAAAAGACCCTGCTCCCTCAGCCTTTCCTCATAAGGAAGGTGTTCTACTCCCTTCATCATCTCTGTGGCTCTGCGCTGGACTCTTTCCAGCAGTTCTTTGTCCTTTTTAGACTCATTCCTCTATTATGCAACTGAAAAGGAAATTCAGGAAGTATAAGTTCATATTTACATTGCAACCTGTATCTGTTAGTCTTCAATAAATAGCTTTGCTATCTATTTCATTCCATGAATTATACAGGGACTATACCAAATCATACTCTAGAAGTATGCACCTGATCATCTTTATATTGCATCAGTTTCTGTTGCTGGGTCTGTAGGATATCTACTTGATGAGTATCACTGGTTGGCTAAGTCAATTGGACAGGATCTCCTTTTATTCCTATAGAAAGAAAAAGAAATTTGTCACAGAAATAATGATGAAGTGGATTACACGGCCACTTTGATGGACTGAGGCAGTTGCCAGCCAGCTGTGCTGTGTGGGGTTGGGCTGGGAGGCCAGCTGTACCCATGCTGCCAGCTGTGCCTGTGCTCTAGGGCACTAGGTGGCTGAAACTGCAACTCTCTCCCTTATTAGCCTCACAGGCTGTCTGTCCCCAGGAGGCTGGGGTGAGGCTTTTTTTAACTACAATTTTTACAGAGTTCTAATTCCATCTAGGATCAGACTTTGAAGCTGCTAATTTAACTTCTTCCACTATGCCTTTTTGGCTTGGGTGTTGCTTGCTGTTATCCAGTGTTACCTTACTGTCCTCCTTCTTTAACATTTGAGAGCCCTAGTTGCTAAACTCCTATGCTGGATGAGTCACAGAGCGACTTCTAAAAAGCCTGACACCATGCTGAGAGACACTGACTGCTACCATCGTGCCGGCTAACCACATGGCAGAGCCCTAGCCCATGTTTCCATCTGCTTGTCAGGCTTTTCCTCAGGCAAAAGTGTGCCAAAGTCAGCTCTTTCTGTAGCTCAGCAGTAGATGGCTTAGCCATTGCTGTTATTTCCAGCAGTTGGCACTGAGTTACACCACAACTGCAGCACTCCCATGATCAGATGCTTGAATTGCTTCTAGTGCAGTATAATGCGCACACATGTGAACAAGCAAACATTTGCCACTTGGCATTAATCTTTATTTTAACCTTTTTGTCTGTAGTCTCTTCCTAGACATCAAGACAGACAATCAGACATCTCTGTTCTTCTGACTGTCACTGGAGGCCAGCTCACCTGTGGAACAGTTATTGCTACTACAGCTCTGAGAAAGTAATAATGGGTCAAATTCTGTTGCCTTTATGCCTCATATGAAGGGGGGAAAACAGAACAATTATTGTGGCTGCAGTTGTGTTTAAGAGAGGCTGGGCCTCTTCATCTGTCTGTATGGAAGCACTGATACATGATTAATTTTTTCAAGCAAACAACTGAAGATAAGTTGGGGGGAAACGTTCTAACGTGGTTGCTGTTTGGTATGCATATCCCATCCACTCCTGGAGGCAAGTGGAGCACACCAGGGGGAATCTCAGATGTAGAATGCTGTTACAAACACCCTGTTGCAGACTGAATGCAAGGCTTCTCTACGAGAGCAAATAACTTCCAAGTGCATCTAAGTATCTGCTTTGAACATGTGTGCAAGGTATTGAACACGGCAGCCCAAGGCAGTCCACAATAGCCTGGCAGGCTCAGTTCTGAGCAACTGAAGAAGCAGTCCTTGTCAGACGGTGCCATGGAGGACTCCTACTTGCCACCAGCACACTGACAGGGTGTGCTAGCAAGGAAGGGGAAGAGACTTTTACACACAACCAACAGGCTGGTAACCCTTTGCAGAGAATGGGTGGAAAGTTTTGCCACATTCACCCTGTGGCAGCAGGAGGAGCTCACCTGACAGCTGGCATACGCAGGGTTCCCCAGGCAGCAGGACATGAACTTACCTGGGCGGGGACGGGGGGACACACAGACACACACGACTTATCAAGGTTACTCTGCCTGAGGCGGCTGCTATAGGCTCTCTCTGTAATGGATGGAGAGAGCATCAGGCACTCTTACCACGGACTCCTTTGTACTATTGTCTATTTTAAGATGAAATAAAGTTATAGAGCCCTTTCATTGCTGTGAGATTACTAGCTGGGATGTGGATTTTAGAAATAGAGAAGTCTTGGACTGGAGGGCATGAAACCATGATAAGATGCCTAATAGTGTTATTCATACCTTCACCAGCCCCACAAAATGGTCAGTATGCAATGCCCATGAGAAATCATAACTCAGAGAGTTCCTGCTACCAGACTCAGCAAATGAAGCTGATGATTCTGGCGAAAGAAAAAGCCCAGCTGTTAGTGAGTCTCATACCCCATCGGCTGCATCTGGAGGGGTTTTACCTGAGCCTCACTGAGCAGCCACAAGTAAAAACACTGTCTTCCTGCAACTCATTTCTCTTCCCATCATCTACAAGACCACATGAGGGAAGAAGAGGCAGGGAGGCTCTTGTCTACAGAAAGACCTCCCACTCGTTCTGCATTTGAGGTCTTGGGATGTCAGTGTGACCAGCCCTGTCTTCTTTTGTGCTGCTAGGGATAGCTCTGTTGATTGAAAATTGTGGGGTGTAAAAATTAACGTGCTCAATGCGAGCTGCACAGGACATGCTTTCCTCTAGTCATCGTCTCTTCCCTGCCCGTATGAAAATCGTTAAGAGAAAGAGCTCTGCAATACGTAGCTGCATTCTTTGTGAGTGTTCCTGTGCGCCTGAAACAACTTGGCTAATTTCTCTGTGGTATATTCATGGGAAAGAGAATAGAACAGGAGACTTAGCTGAAGCCTATTATGTGTTTTTCCATCTGTTTGTGGTGAACCAGAAAGCGCTATGTGTTAGGTCTTGCCTTATGGCAAATTCTGATCCGCAGTTGCTGTTTTCCCACACTTACTTAAGCTTCTCTGCACATCCTCGCACACAAAGCAGATGCCGGTGCCGCGACAGGCCTGAGAGCCTCCTCCTGAGTGCCAGAGACTGTTACGCAGCCAGGTCCTTAGGACTAGCCTCCAGCAAAGCCAACCAACCAAACAAAAAAAGCTGTTTACTGTTGACATCAGATGATCTGAAACCGGTTTATTGATTGAAAAGGCAAAAAAAGCACGAGATCATCAGTTGCCTGCTGCAGCTCCCCTGCACTCAACAGCCTCTTCAGGGAAAGGTTTTGGGAAAGGAAAACAACTGCGGGAAGGGCACAACGTTTTTCCTGTTTTTCAGATCCTGCTTTTAAAGAACGAAGCTAAAAGCAGTGGTGCTGAGGAGCCCTCCAAGGAATAAAGAATATTTTCTCATTTGAAAAGATGAGGGGATAAAACAGGCGGTAAAGTGTCTCTTTCCTTGCACTGATGATGATTGTTCTCTCTCTCCAGGGTTGAACTCTTGCCATATTAAAATAATCGGGAGTATGCTATTAGTGTCAATAGGGCCAGGATTTCACCCCTTTTATTCAGACCTGGCAACTGGCCCCATCTCAAACTTTCCTCCAGGGAGCCATTCTCAGTGTATTATATCCTAATCCCTATCCAGTGCTACAAACCACCTATTAGAACTAGACACACTACTGACAAGAAACAAATAGGCTGATAAACCTCCAGTTAAAAGGCTCAAATAATCTCAGACCCTTTCCCCTGCTCTCCATAGTATCTGAATATTTTCTGTAGCTTTTGGGCATGACGTGATTGAAATGATCTTCATGTGCAACACCATTTAAATAAAATTCAAAGTTAATTTATGGAGTTACCTATAACGAAATTACTCTGGTTATTGATAAATGGTGCCTTTATACAGCAACAAGATAATCTACCATACCAGATTAATTGCTGTATTTTAATAACAAGTGTGACACTTGTTTTCCTTAGATACTATAATTATGAAGTACATTACAATACTTATATTCATTCTTATGGAAGAATCACAAATACACATGAATTAAAAAAGTTATTGATTTTGTTTTCCATTTTTTTCCAGTCAGATTTTTTGATTAAATTCTATTTCCATTGTCACATCAATTAAACTAAAACTAACTTCTGCCTTTTAATCTATCTTTTGTGAAAACCAATTGCTATATTGCTATTAATTTTTCAGCATTTAATATCTCAGGTAACCAAACCAATATTTGCTAGCAAGCATTTTACCAAAACAAAATCAAGGTGTTTTGTCTCTATGAATTTATCTAGATAATGCACTATTTATACACTAAATTTTGATGCCGACGCAAAATCTGTTTTGGTCCCAATGCAAAATCTGTTTTGAATCTATCTGTCTGTCTGTCTGTCTGTCTGTCTATCTATCTATCTATCTATCTATCTATCTATCTATCTATCTATGTACCTACCTACCTATCGCAAAGGTTCAAATGTCTTCAAAGAGCCTCCTGAAAGATTGTCATGGGTCAACTTTTCATTTCAAATTGGACTACCCATATTTGTGAAGGGGTGTTAATGTAATCTAACAATTCAATCTCCAATTTCCCTTTTAGTAAGCTTACTTTTAGGTATAGAAATCCACCGAGTTAAAGAGACAGATCATTCTTGAATACTTGTTTCTCAAATTTGTAAGTCGCTTGGCACTGTGTTTGCCAAAGGCAGTATAAAATCTTCCCAGTCTCCACTTTAAAACACAGATAGAAGGTGGAAACCTTGTCTTTGTGACAGCATTATTAGAAGTCTAGCAGGGGTCTGGATCTGCAGCCCTGAGAATTTGTTTTTCACCAAAAGCTCTTTGAATACATAATGAGTTCTCACAAAGAAGAACCTATTCAGGTGTGCTATTGAGGCAAGTTCATCAAAGTTAAAGCAGCATATATTTTCTGAAAGCTGTAGATGATTACGCACTGGTCTAACTTCAATGAGTTCTGATAATCATAATTTCCTGAAATAGTGTTCATTACATCATGTTCCACCCTGGGGTTCTTTCTCTTACAGCAGTACAGTTGTAAAATACTCGATTATGTTGTATTTCTGCCCAGCAGATGCTATTAAAAAAAGCCCAGCCCAGTGACCGTATTTGTTAGAGATGATCCCGTTCTGGTTTGTGTCTGCCGATTGCTTTAATGTGTTCCTCCCAAACCACACCTGCCAAAAGCACAGGAGAGCAGCCACCTGCTCTGCTAACAGGAACAAGGCAGCAGCCTGCGTGATCTCGTCTCTTGAGGGACCCCTTCACCTTGCAGCCTCCCACAGCCCGTGCTCCTCCTGAGGCTAGCAGGAGCGCGTACATGCCACAAGCAAAGGGTACGGGGCAGGGCAGCAGCACTGGCCAAGGCAGAGGCTCAGCGTTCTTAATCAGAATTCCAAATCTGACTAATGTGTCTGGGGAAAGTTGGCACCATGATTTAACGGAGATAGTGATTTCACAAGGTGACTGTATTTGATTGTATTAGTTGATAATTGCTTAATCTCATTCTCCAAGTCTAGTTAAATATGGTGCATTTTAGATTTTAATTAGTGAGAGTAATGCAAAAGAATCTTTGAGTTTGTGTTCAACTTTATTTTTGATCTCACAGCCCAGGTAAACAATTCAAACATTATTTTGATTAATATTATTTATCAGAAATATTATTAATCAGAAAAAGATTTGAGGACTTTTTTTGCACCTTCGTGGTTAACGGAGATCACTCAACCAGATTTTCCTCAAGTGCATTTGTCTGTAAGATTTCTGCTATTACCAGAGACTCACTGGAAATTATTTTGGTGTTATTTGCTTACAATTGTGTTACTCTGTTGTTACAACGGTGAGGAACCTGTACTATTTGTTTATGATCAAAAGATGATTCTACTTACTCAGTTTTCAGGAAAAATGAACAAGTTACTATATTTACAGTCATAACATACAGTAATTTGGATGCTCCGGTGGAGGCTGAGACACAATGGTGCTTCAGTGACACCTGATGTTTTGTCAGCCATGTACCACTTTTGAAGTATCTTCAGGTGGATTAAACCACACTGCGTACCAGCAGAATTATACCAGTCCTGTGAAGAAAACAATGGGTAAAGCCAGATGCATAACAAAATCTGAGTAAATCTTGGTTCCTGATCTTGCCCAAACACTTGACCTTTGAACTTCTTTTTTCTGGTATCCTTTGTCAAAGCCCTTTGGCTGAAATATAGTTTATGTCATCCCTTTCACTTCATGAGGGAATAAATTGCTCAGAAAAAAGTGTCAGTGGAATACAGTAAAATATTTTAAAATTTATTAACTTTGTATAGCTCACCTGAAACTTTTTATGGTGAAAATCGCAGGCAGACATTAGATGTGGATGTGCAGTCCTGTTGCTGCAATACAGGGAGAAGAGCTGGTGTGGTTTTTGGGGGGACTCAGTTTAGCAGTACGGCTGCTTTCTGAACTGCCCAGCCCTCCACCGCTTCCTGTTGCAATGAAAATGTACATATTGTAATATTTGTTTTGAAAATTTATACATTGGCTGACCATATGAACATGTTCTCATTGCCTACTCAGGCCTTTGAGCAATTTGCAGCCTTTTGTTAACGAATAAAGGCTCTCCGAGCCTCCTACTTGAGCACCGAGTTTACCAGCTGCTATCCACTCCTAGACCTCATTAGGGGCCTGCTGTTCTGCTGAGAACCACACCACATGCTCTGCCCTGCACGGGCAGCGGATTAGCCTGTTGCTGCTCCTTAAATTACCAGGTACAAAAGGTTGCTCTGTTTTTCCATAGACAACTACCACTCCTATCCTCTTCGAAGAGACTCTATATCATGATCTCTCTAACTAATTACGGTCTGCAGACAAGCCACAGGTTGTTACAGAGGATTCGTCCCCATGGGTGATATCAGTAGGGTTTTGTGGGTTTTTGTTTGTGAAGGATTAAAGCTGCTATTTCTCAGAATCAAGCCCTGGAAAAAAACCACAAAACCCATACACAGTCATATAAATGCTTAAAATGTGCTTCTTCGCATCAGCTCTCACCGAGGAGATTTAATGCTATTTTACGTCTGCTGTGGAACAGTATCTGAGAGGGATATCTTAGAAATTTTAAAAAATATTTTAAACATAGGATCATAGAATCATTAGGAATTGGAAGGGACCTCGAAAGACCATCTAGTCCAATCCCTCTGCCAGAGCAGGATTACCTAGACCAAGTCCATGAGTGATAGATGGAATTAATTTCATCTGGAAGTAACTCCGCTATTGTTCCAGTCACGTATCGTCTCATGTAACTGCCTGGACATGGGTCATGTAAACAAGAAAATGTTGGCCAAGACAAGTCAGTTGGGCGATGCACTTCGCTGTCTATCTGAACTTCGGTTCCAATGGATCTGTGTGAACATGTGGGTACTTGAGAGCCCCATGTGGGAGCTGTGATTTAGTTACCTAACTAAAGGTCTGACTTCAAGATCTGCATAGAGCAAGCATCTGCTGCTGCAACCCCTGTTTGGTCTTCCCAGTTCTATTGGTCCTCACGTACTAGATCCACGCTTATGGCATCCAGTGGGGTTTTTCTAGCTTTTGTTTACTGTGTGACGGATCATGTCCTGTCTGTTACACAGCTCCTGACTCCACTACTAAAAGACAAACTATGCTGCCTTATGTCAGAATCTCAACGCTGCTGATGGAGAGCCTCTGCGCAAGCTGCACCAGTACCTCTCCTCTGGAGGAAGTCTTTCTTCTGATTTCTTTCCAGGATCTGCCACACAGTAGTAAATGGGCTCACTTCAAACTCCAGAGTTTGAAATGCAGATGGGGGCTCTAAGGCACTCCTGCTCACACCCCACAGCATCCACTGCAGTGGAGGGGTGACAGCAGCTGCTATCACAATTGTATGATGACTTTCCACTTCAGGACATCTATCACAAAGTCCTAATGACACAGGCTACTTTGTTTTATGTGTCAGTGTGGGTATATCCCTTGTGAATAAATCCTACAGGCAGGTTGTTGGCTGCAGGGTTACCTGGGTACAGCACACCTTCCCTTCTGAAAGGAACAGTTTGAAAAAATATACATGAGTTGAGGGAAGGAGGTAGTTTAGGTTTCAGCTCAGTAATCATCAATAGGCTCATTAGCGGTGCCTCCATTTTCCTGTCCCCTACTTAAACAGTATCAATGTCTCAATCTCCATCACATCACTTACACAATCACATTTCCACTTTACCAGTAGAAGACTAGTTTCTACCATTCCCCTCCTTTCTACACCTCTCTTCTACCATGAATAAAATAAACTGTTGGAAGTGGGTGTTATGAAATAATTTGAAGGTAGGTTAGAAAGGGGAGGATATCTCTGACCAGTGGGCAGGACGCAATAAAGGGTCAGTAAATAGCCACCACCACTCTTGGTGTGTCTTCACTGGTGTCATTAAGGAAACAAATGTGAAGAGACAAGGTTGAGAGAAGTAAAATTATCTTGGTCCTTGGCATTGAGAATAAAAGGCTAAGTATGAAGTTTCATGTGGCAGAAGGAATAGCATCAGAAAGGTAACACATGGGAATGACAGCCAAAATGAGAATCTCAGGAGTAATCTCAGTCACATAAACTGTCACAAGTGAAGGGCGTTTAGTGTAGACATTACAAAGCTGCAAGGACCATGCTGTGAAATTACTTGAGCCTGATTGAGGTTTAAAACCTGAGTACCATTTCTCTGTGCGTTGTGATATGGTGGCGGGGAACTCCAGTCTGAAATTTCAGCTCTCACCATGTTAAATTCAGGACCAAGACTAAATATTTAAGCCAGAATGCCATAGTGGCAGGCTAGGATATCATATTGGCTCAAAGAGGACAGATGCAGAGATTAACATAAGAAAGGCCGTACTGGGTCAGACTTAGCCAAGTATATTGGTTGTAACAATGGCCAAAAGAAGATGCCACTTGGGTAAAGAGAATTGCAATAGAGAAAGCATATGGTGACAGGTTAGTGAAGTGAAAAACAATAAAGAAGAAAAATCAATAAAACCTGGAGGTGAAGCTCATGGATTGAGGGAGAAATAAGAGGATAGAGCAGATGAGATGCTCTGGTAACAAGTACTCTGTAATATGGTGAAGTAAGAGAGAAGATGTTTGAAAGTGTGAGGGTTATGTGATGTTGATGAGGGCAAAGTACTGGTAAGTGTAGGAGAGAGTACTTGGTGTCCAGAGGAAAGAACACAAAGTGGTGTAACACAAAGATGAAGAAAATTTAAAATGTTGTGTTTTATTCATATTCATATTCATATTCATATTCAATAATTATTCAAATAATTATTCACTGAAAAATGAAGGCACGGGATGGTTAACATGGCAATGAATTTATAGTCACTTCAGCCAAAAGACACATGAGAAAGTATCTAGAATGTATTAAAAACTGCTCTGAAGTTTCTTGACTGTTTTGTGCTCTGACACTTCTCAGGAAGGAAATAACAAACTAATCTCAGGAATTTGAAAGGGGAGGTTCATCTTGATCTTTTTCTCTTATTTCATAAGCCAAAAAAATCCATCTCATTTGAAAGCATAATTTCTTGTTAGAGAATGAAGAAGCTAGTGGCTATATGTGTGCAGTGGCTAGATGTTAAAGAATATTTGAGCAGATCAGTGACCTGATGGACATGGTGACTGAGCTAAAAGAAGAGGTTGAAAGACTGAGAGCCATAAGAGATTGAGAAAGGGAAATTGACTATTTCCATAACGTAATATCTACAAAACCTGATCTAGGGTTGACTCTTAGTGGCTCAGGGGGTCCAATATCCTCCCTACAGCAAGTCTCTCAGCTTTCACGTAGTAACCCACAGAAGCAGGGTCACTGGGAACAGGTGTCCACCCAACGGAACAAACGCAGACAGAACAAGTGTGCTACATTAAGAAGTTCACCACCTACAGTGCAGTTGCAGAATAGGTATGAGGCTCTGCAGGAGGAACAGGTCAGCAGCAAGGATGAGGACTCAGAAAGACTAGTAGCTGCACCAAAGACAGGTAGCCTGAGGCCAGACATAAAGACCAGACCAATCCTGAAAAGAAACCTCGTAGGGTCATTGTTATAGGAGACTCCCTACTGAAGGGAACAGAGGGTCCAATATGCAGACCTAACCTATTCCGTAGAGAGCTCTGCTGCCTCCCTGGTGCCCAGGTAGGGGACATTTTAGGAAAAGTCCCCAATCTCATGAGTCCTACAGACTACTACCCACTTCTGGTCTTTCAAGTGGGTAGTGATGATGCAACAATGAGAGGCCCACTGACTGCAAAAGGGGAAGCATAATTCCTATATTCAAAAAGGGTAGGAAGGAGGAGCCAGGGAACTACAGGCCAGTCTGTCTCACCTCTGTCGCCGGTAAGATCATGGAGCAGATCCTCCTGGAGGCACTACTGAGACAGGAGAATAGTGAAGAGGTGATTTGGTGCAATCAGCATGGCTTCACCAAGGGCAAATCCTGCCTGACAAACCTGGTGGCCTTCTATGAACAGGTCACAACATTAATGGATGAGGGGTGGGCGACTGATGTCATTTACCTGGACCTCAGCAAAGCCTTTCACAATATCCAGCACCACATTCTGGTCTCCAAGCTGGTGGAGCATGGGTTTGATGGGTGGACCACTAGATGGGTAAAGAATTGGCTTGATGGCTGCACCCAGAGAGTGGTTGTCGATGGATGCATGTCTAAGTGGAGACCAGTGACAAGCGGAGTCCCTCAGGGATCAGTCCTGGGACCAGTCTTGTTCAACATCTTTGTTGGTGACATGGACAAGGGCATTGAGTGCACCCTGAGCAAGTTTGCTGACGACACCAAGCTGTGTGGTGCAGCAGACATGCTGGAGGGCAGGGATGCCGTCCGGAGGGACCTGGACAGGGTGGAGAGGTGGACACAAGCCAACCTCATGTGGTTCAACAAGGCCAAGAGTAAGGTCCTGCATCTGGGTTGAGGCAATCCTAAGCACAAATACAGGCTGGACAGCGACTGGCTGCAGAGTAGCCCATGAGGAGAGGGACTTGGGGGTGCTTGTGGACGAAAAGCTCAACATGAACCAGCAGTGTGCACTTGCAGCCCAGAAGGTAAACCAGATCCCGGGCTGCATCAGGAGAAGTGTGGCCAGCAGGTCGAGGGAGGTGATTCTCCCCCTCTACTCCACTCTGGTCAGACCCCACCTGGAGCACTGTGTCCAGTTCTGGAGCCCTTATTACAAGAAGGATGTGGGCGTGCTGGAGCGAGGGCAGATGAGGGCCACGAGGATGATCAGAGGGCTGGAGCAGCTCTCCTATGAGGCCAGACTGAGAGAGTTGGGGCTGTTGAGTCTGGAGAAGAGGAGGCTCCCGGGTGACCTTATTGTGGCCTTCTAGTATCTGAAAGGGGCCTATGAAAAGGCTGGGGAGGGGCTTTTCAGGAACTAGGGGGAATGGAGCAAAGCTGGAGATGGGTAGATTTAGAGTGGATGTGAGGAGGAAGTTCTTCAGCATGAGAGTGGTGAGAGCCTGGAATGGGTTGCCCAGGAATGGAGGCCCCATTCTTGGAGGTGTTTAAGACCAGGCTGGATAAGGCTCTGGCCAGCCTGATATAGGGAGGGGGTGTCTCCTGTGGTCCCTTCTAACCCAGACTGACCGTATGACTTGGTCTGGGTGATCCTGCTGTGTCAGGGGATTGGACTAGATGATCTTTCGAGGTCCCTTCCAATCCCTAATGATTCTATGATTCTATGAATATGGGTGAAGTGTATTTGTTGTAGATATATACTATTGATGGTTTGGAAAAGGTAAGAGTAGCAGAAAAGTATAAGAACAGAATTGGGAACTGATATTGATAGAGCAGCTGGAGGGGATGGAAGTCAGAAAATATTGGAGAAAAGGTGGAGAGAGAAGGAGAGTTGGAGAGGATGTTAAGGGAGTAGGAAGCACTCCCTTACAGGTGGTGGGGTATGTTATCTCAGACATAGAGAGGGATGAACTGGTGGTGAAGGGACCAGTTCATGTGCAGAATCATGAATATCCAGACTGTTGAAAATGAAAAAAACATTGCAGTAGGATCCACAGGTGTGTTCTTAAAATATGAACTTGAAATGATGCTGTTGCTGTGCAAGCTGCATGGCTTATCATCCCATCCCTCCTGAGCTTCCCTTCTTGCTAAATTGCTTGGCAAACCCAAAGATGAATAAAGAAGTTACCAGCTGTCATGATTGTTCTGACAACCAGCAGCTTCTCACAGTGTAAGGCTCATAACTGAGTGCATGACTCGTAAAACTGAATTGCAGAGAGCCACCCAGATGTGAATTTGGTCCCTCATACCTTACTGCTCCAACATCCTGGGGGCTAAGGAGACAACTGGGTGCATTGCCGTTGATGACATCTATTTGGGGCCATTCTCTGGCACAGCTGCATGGCACACAGTCAATGTTTAACGAAGAAATGCCAGTTATTTACAGCTGCATTGGGAACAAGAGCTCCTGACATTCACATTTCTGGAACAAGTGAAGATGCTAATGATACCAGCTAACCTCTCACGGCAGCACTCAAACAGGTAACTTGGATTCTGTGTTATTGCTGCTGAGCTCCTCCCCTAGTTACTAGATGTCAGGACAAAGTTGCATTTTGGAGTGGCAGTGATCCTGATGCTCGTTTCAGACTGTGAGGAGAACAAGAGTGGAGAACCTGCTACAGACATATCAGTTGTCTTTCTTTCATCTGCTCTCTGCTGAGCTGGGAGAAAAAGCGAAGCTTTTGAAATTCACTGTGAAAAAGATGCGCAATACAAGATCTATCCCTGATGGAGGAATTGCGTGGTTTCAAAGCCTGGCATCTCAAAGTTTAGTTTAGAAAAATGACCAATTTTCTTCAATGTGTGTGTAGACATCTGGGATATCCTGGTTCTGTCCCTGGACTAATTACATCCGGGACAGGTAGCCAGCTTCTGCCAAATACATAAGCTTGTTCTGCAGGATGATTCTTGTGTGTAAAATGGGTGTAATGTATTCTAGGGCTAAATTCCCTAGAACAGTGTGAGTCCTTAACGTAAAGCGTGGGAAGACCTCAAGAAGAGAGTGAAAAACAAACCTTTAACTGCCAATGATCTTTATTTCTTACTCGTGCTTTTCTTGAAGGTACTGGAACTAATCAGCTGTGGAGAATGAGGCCCATTATCACTGAATTCAGAATGGGATATTTATTCAGACAGGAATGATTTTCCTTTGAATCGGATATTCTAGATTTTCTTTCTACAAATCCATCAGACAACACAGATCTTGATTTTGTTAACCAACATAGTTCTTGCTGTTGCTAGTTCTTTCAATGGAATGGGTTATATGTGGCCTAGACCAAGGTGGCTGGCAATTTGTGCCCTCCTTTCAGCCCCAGGGTGGGGACTGGCTGCCATTTCAAGCATTCTCAGTCTGCCTTCCCTGCCTGGGGGACCAGCCCTGGGGCCAGGGTTAAAAAGGATTTGGAATAGGCAGCCCTGCCCTGGGTTGCCTGCTGAGCCTGCCAGCAGCGGGTCACTAGTGCGCTGGTGTTTTCTGTGCTGCAGACACCTGCCCGAGAGGAGCTGCACCGAGTCCACCAAATTGTCTTAGGTAGGTCAGCAAACAGCTGTCAGATTGTGCAATTTGGTCTCCTCATTTGGAAAGGGATCTCATTCAGAGCAGGAGCAGTTTGCCTGCTGACAAGCTCGTGTGTATTGTGTTGTGCACAATGTGGATGATTAGCGCTGGGTTACTGCAGCGATGCTGCGCTGTGGTGGAGCCGGAGCTGTGTTTCCGTGTGCTGGTGGTAGAGTGCAGAAAGCCTTTCTCCCTTTGGAAGAGGCACTAAAGCACGTGGTGCAAAACCCGTTGCAGCTTTATCAACAACACTGCTCCGGTTTCACAACAAAGTAAGTATGTAGTTGGAAGCAACTATTCTGAGGCGTGTGTGCTTCATGTTGATCTGCAGCTGGTAGAGAGCTGTGGCTTGTATTGCCTTGTTTTTCAGTGTTCTTCATCACAGACAGTACAGACGTGGTGGCCACATGGAAACATTTTTTGGCTAAGCCCTCTGTGACAACTTTCACAGTTTGGCTTTGAATCTGAGGCCTCTGCAATCCTGCACTGCGTTTTCAGTCGTAGTATGAACATGCCGTGCCTTACACTGCTTTTGCCTGTGGCTGTGAGCACTAACCATGTACTACTAAGGCTGTTGTCCCCCTGCTCACGTAACAGAATCGCTGAAATCCCTAATGGATTACACTCATGCAACTCACCATAAGTCCCAGTCAAAGCTGTTGCATTTGCTTAAAATCTGTTTTTTGCATTGGTTGATTTTAGTTCATCAAGAGCTTGTTTTATTTAAGACAAGTGGTGCAGACAATTCTGAGAACTTACAAAGCAATGAAAAAGTGTGAATTAAAACCCCAAGATTTTGATGCAGAACTATGGTACATTGAGTTCTTATTTTATATAATTTGGAATTGCATTGACCTTTTTTTTTTCCTGTGTGGGAAATTGTCAACATCCACTTTTCTATGGGCACATGTTTTCTTCTTTGTCCTTCTCCTAGTATTATAGCAATAAACACAGATGGAGAGGCTACTGGAAGAAGTCAAAAAACCAGTCAAATAAACCAAAAAGAAAGCAAAGAATACATTTCATGTCCTATTTACCTGTGTCAGGCATCCAGCTACTCAAACCCAGAAAACTCAAGAAACAAAAACCTGTTCTCTTGACAGAAAATAAGGTGGCATATGAACAGTTTCTCCCAGAAAACACTTGCCCCCATTCACTTGTTGTTCCATTGTTTTCTTTACCACTCCACTCTTAATTTAAATTGACCTACTCACTAATAGAGTTTAACTTAATTCACTCAGCCTGTGAGATACGCCTGCAATTCTCCCTTACATTTTCTCGGCAGGCTTCAAGAGCTTTCCATGTTTTTCAGCTTTCCCCAGCTGTGTGTTCTCACCCTCCTCCATGGGAGGTTGTTGCCCTGCTTCAGCTCTGCTCTTCCCATTGTTTCTGCAGCCTGGCTGTCAGCTGGATCTGCCAAATGAGCTCTTTAACCCCCCCCCCAGCACCTGAGAGGTGGAATAGATCAATTACCAGATCCTTTTTAGAACTGGCTTAGTCCATGCAGTGAAAAAGGTGGTAACGGAGGATGTAGCAAGGAGGTAAACTGGAGAGGAGCAGGCACAGGAAAGAAGGGTATGGAGCACCCTTTAGGTCTGCTGGTAAAGGAAGTACAGCAGGAGGGCTGCTGGGCTCTTGAGATTACCTCCTGCTGGTGCAAGCTAACTAAGAACATGCTAAAAAGGTATTTTTGAAGGTCTGGGAAATGTTACGTGTGGGAAGGAGGCGTCTCATTGGACGGAAGAGTGGCTGTGAGAAGAGGGGAGATTGGATCCAAGAGAAAAAGTGAAAGCATTGAAGGCTGTTGACATGGCCATTGTCAGGGACTAGATGGTGATGGGGCAGCAGTTCATGAAAACTCTTTAGAAACTTAATTCGAACCAAAAATATTTGCTTTAACTTTTCCTGTTTGCTGGTTTAAAAGAAATTGTGTATGTTCTTTAGGTAGGAAAATGGATCCATCGTTGATCAGAGACAAAACATCTTCTAAATCTCTCTTAAAGTATAGAAAAGTGACACTGTCATGGCGATCTGGATCATTGCCAAATATGCCCCTGATTTACCCTGTCCCATGGGATTTTCTGAGCTCTGAAACAGGTCTCATGTTAGACCTGGCTGCAGACACACATTCCTGAGTTCCGTGAACACGTCCAGCTGCTGAGGTCAGCACCTGAGAGCTCTACTACAATGTCTTCTCAAAAGGGTGAGTCTCTGTCTTTCCCAATAGAGCTCTTTCCTTTTGTAATTAATTATCTGTTGGATGCAAGACAGTAATCTAGGGTCATCAGTTCAGAGCCTACCCTCTCCTTCTGACACCCATTCTTTAGATATTTGTGTTATCCCCTTAGTTTTCTCCTCTCCAGGCTAAACAGAACCAACTTCCTCAGCTCTTTCTCATAAGATCGATGTGCCAGTGCCCTAATCATCTCTCTAGCCCTCTGCTGGACTACAGCCAGCAGTTCCTTCTCCTTTTAGAACTGAGGAGCCCAGAACTACACACAGTCAATACTCCAGGCGCGGTCTGAGAAGGGCAGAGTAGAAGGGGAGGACAGCCTCTCTTCACTTGCTGGTCACACTCTTCTTAGTGCACCCCACGATACTGTTGCCCTTCCTGGCCTCAAGGATCCAATCCCTAACGATTCTGTGATGCGCTGCTGGCCCGTGGTGTATCTGGCCAGTAACATCTGCATCGACTGAGCCTGGTGGATGAAGCCACCTTTAAAAAAAATGTAAGTAAGCGTTTAAAGCTCTAAAAGCAGCTCAGCCCTTCTCAGACCTCAGACCTCCCTAGGTGAACTGAGGACAATTTTCTTACTCTCTTTTTCAAGGTGCAGCCTGCAGGATCCTCTGGCTTTCGAAAGCCCAGCTTGCGTGTGTGCACACAGCTGCTGCTGCACTGCTTGCTGGAGGTTTAAACTTTCATCTTTGCTGCTGTGCTCAAGAGTTTACAGCCCAACTGCTGTCATGTCGTCTGCAGCTTTTATGACCCTAGGGTTTTATTTTTCCTTACCATCTACCTTGGCTGTTCTGAAGTTAGGCAGTGCTTCCTTAATTATGTGCATTTGTCACCTGATACACAGAGAACTCATTGTTCTTTCATTGTCCCAATAATTTTTAATTTTAATCTCCAAACTTTTAGTCTTAAAATTATGGTCTGTTCCTTAATACCCTGCCAACCTGCTGAATAAGTGTGTAACTTAACCGTAGAAAAATGTGCCAGAAGATAGGCAACTCTGCCCTCTGCTTTCCCCTCTGATTTTACAGAAAATCTTAATTGAGCTTTGTGTCATTTGGAGCATGAATTGCCCACGAAGCAGGTCATCCTGCGCTTAAATATCAGCACTTTTCTCACGGAATGATAACGATTGTAAGCGAATCTCTGATACAGATTTCTTTCCTTTTCTCATCTGTAAGTATTTCTGATTTCCACTGGAACACTTGTCCCTTGCTATTCCAAGGAGAATTTTGTGAGCAGATGAGGGTCTTCTAGGATTCTTTGTGTGCCTCATGGTTTTGTTGTGTGGATTGTTAATTTCATAGTCCGTTATTGCCCAAGTTTGTGAATGAGAACCCGAAAAGCATGGTTAGCCTAATCTGAGGGTGTTCCTCTGGAGGTACAGTCCTTCTGTCACTTGAAGCCTTCTAAGGTACCTACTTCCTTCCTAGGTACCCCGTGGTAAGTTAGTGTGAATCTTGTAATGGAACCTGTGACTAAGTAGCACTGAAAAATCAAACCTTTGATCCACTCCTCACCATCAATAAATCTTACGAGCTGGCTTGAGTTTTCGTTTCAGATTGGGTAAGCCTGCACCCGGGGGTTAAAGGCGTAGATCATATTATGAATGTGTACAGAGAACAAGGACTGGGTCTGAGATGCTGCAAGATTATGACGTAGACCTGAAGTGCAGACTGTGTTAGTGACTGGTTGCACAGCCCCATGTCACAGAGCTTCTTCTAGATGTGATGTTTGTCTCCATGTTCTCCTATAACCTCATGGAGAGCTCAGGACACATTAAAAGTTCACGAAAAACTGCTGATGTCTCTCACAAACGTGCTCAAAGTGCTTTCCTCAATGCACAGATTGATAGCCAGACCTATGTGATCCTATGATAGGGAAGTTAATGTCTCCTCAGTCTGTGTTAGCTGATGGAATAATTTGGCGACAATATTTTACTGGACAGATAGGTTTGTTTTTTCTGTCTTAATATGCAGTTGTGTGTAGCTTGATGGTGCAGAATTTATTACCCAAATTTATCCTTTTTACACTCAAGAAAGTGAAGCTCAGCTGTGCATGTTCAGGCAAGAAGTTCAGATTTAGTGGCCCCTTCTAACAAATCGTGCTTGAGGGCTCTTTGGAAACATTTGAGCCACCAAGAATAAAATAGAAAAACTGTACCTCGACTTCCCTTTCAAATGAGGAATTTGGAGAAGGATTGTGCTGAAGGAGGACACACGTGCACGTGAAAGCCTCTCATTTAGTGTTTTAATCTTCCCCGTCAGTGATTTCTCTGAAAGCAGAGGTGCAACACGAGACAGCGATCAGGACCATAACATGTCACAAATCACTCGCTGCCTTCACAGAAGGCCAGGCGTGCTACGATGCTGTGTGTGCTGTCCATCCAAGGGCATCCTTGCTGGCACCTGTGTCCTGGTGAAACAGGCTGGCTGGCTTGTGAGCAGGCACACAGCCAGTCTGACAGATGGGGGCGAGTGAAGTCAGCCAAGAGACCATGCACTGGCTGTGCACTGGGTGTGCTAGTTAACAGCAGTGTTTCCAGACGGAAACTTCCAAGTGTCTCCTACTCACATGCTAACACCACGCAAAAATTGAGAAAATTGCTTTAGCAAGAGAAGAAAAGTAGAAATAGAAACACGTGAGTTGTTTTGGTTTGCCTTAGAAAAGAAGCCGTGTTGTGTAAATCAGCATTTTACAGTTGACTTGTCACTCCATCTTCTGACACCACTGACAAGCAGGCAGGGGAAGGGCTAGCCCTCCTCAGAGGGGATATGTTAAAGTTGTAGGGTAGGTGGTAACCTATTAATCAGAGAGCTGGGTTTTCTGAGTCTGTTTTGCCTTGTGTGCAAGACCAGTAAAATAAGGGCAGTTGCTTAGCACTTCCACTCTCAAAAAGATGATCTTTATTGCTAATGTTGGCAATGAGGACAGACTGTGTTTGTAGTGATGCTTTTAAATCCATGTGGTAAGCAAGCAGTGGTGTGAACCGCTGTAACTGTCAGGCAAGGAGCAACTGAAAATGAGGGTCTAAGTAAGTTGCCACTGTAAAGGGAGAATACAACAGCAATCTGTACACAGGCTTACTCGTAACTTGTCAGAATCACTTGGTGTATCCTGTGAGAGAAGCTTCTTGTCATCTGCAGAGCAAGGTAATAGAGCTGTGCCAGGCATGAAGAGAAGTTGTTCTTTGGCTTTCAGGATGCTATGCAAATACAATTAAAGCTCGTCAGCATTACTTCTCTGGCTTAGAACTGAACCACACGCAGTGTCCTCAGTGCGAAAAGGGTTTCAGCGGAGCTTGCCCTCACGCTTTTGGAAATGCTTGTGTGGCTGTGAATTGCATGAGTCAGAATAGAAGGGCAGTCTAAGTTGTGTTTGATGGACGGCACAGTCAGAACTATGAAGCTTCAGAGTCACTGTGACTCCTCCCGCATCATGCGCTGGAGAGTGGGCAGCAAACTGACTAAATAGTACCAGTGCTTCACCAGGCAGATGGTCAGGCAAAGGGCAGAGCCCTCTGTCCCTCCTTCCCCCCGCCTTTGCCTGTTCCCAGATGCGAGTTGAATTGGCATAGGGCTGGCTATAATTTGCTGCTGGTATAGACCAGCAACAAATTACTGCCCTGAGGAGCAAGTAGGAATAGAGAAGAGCATCTCCGAGGCATGAGGCCTCCAGGATGATTCCTTACATATCACCCATCTCTCAGGGTTATGCCCAGAGGCCTGAGCTACCCTGTGGAGGATACATCTGAAGCCACCAGAGACCATAGAACCTCTCTCCCACCTCCTGAATTTTCCTCTCCCCTTCTGAAGTGTAATCAGTGTAGATAGATGTCAACATGATTACATTTGAAAAAGCATATTGGTGTGTGTCGTGGACCTCAGTAGTAGTAGACACACACTTGCCTGCTGACAGGCTTGGAACTATACCTTTAGTTAAGGAGACTTGCCTCTACTCGCTTGTCTCTTTCTGCATTTCTGTGTTTTTAAGAACTTTGGCTGCAAAGCTGCACCTTCCAACAATGTCTTCTGAGCAGTAACTGGTAAAGCACGGCATTACCCAGTGTCAATACTGGGGGCACAACTGAATTCCAGAGGGACAAACATTCCAATAGGAAGCTAAAAATTAAAATCCTGATGGTGAACCCTTTGACCCCCCAGTGAACTTCTGCTTGCTTCAGGAGTTTTTCAGTTTTAAGTAGTTGGAACAAACTTCCATTTGTAGTTGGCTACAGCCATGCTTCATCATCACAGTTTTCCTCCTATTGAAAGAGATTTGTAATGAAACACATCACTCAAGTCAGGGATCCCAGTAGCTCAGAATCATTCATGTGTTTATGATGGCGTGCCGGCCAACTTCCCTGTTGGGACATGCCAAATGGTGAGAAGGAGTGGGAGTGCGGAACCTCAGAGAGCAGCAGAGGAAAGGTTTTGCCTGAAATCCATAGTTTGCTGAAATGGAGGCAGAACGTCCCATCTGCATGTTGTGGAAGATGATGCACTGGAGCAGGGGATGTGCTTGGAAAACGTGGAGTGGGGAAGTGGCCCTTAAAAGAACCACTGACACTGAAGAATGGTTGCATGGATGTAACTTCTTCACAAAAGAACTGCTGAAGGTTTCTGCTCACTGAGGGCATGGCTTAATTGGTTAGTTTCATCTCTGACCTGATCACCAGGATAAACTGATGGCAATGGCTCTCTGGTAGTTTCCCACTGAAGAAAAGCAACTGGCAGTAGGACTCCTCTAAGCAAATGTAGATGCCTGCAGTGAAGGTCTCTAAATACCACCTAAGCATCCTATGCTATTCAGGGTCAGCAATTCTAGGTGTTTTATTTTGTCTTGCTTTAGATATCCACATGAGATCAGATGAAACTCTTTCTTAAAGCGCTGTTGATTGAATAAATAGAAGAGTTAAGGGTGAGCAGCTCAGATGTTTGAATTGTAATTATACAGCAATTCTTTTCATGGAGATTTGACTGCAGAAGTATTTAGGTGTCTACATCTGAAATGCGGGTACTGGGAATATTTTCTAGTTGCTACTTCTCCTTGGAGATACCAAGAGTTCCTGAGGACCAAATCTGTAGACTTGCTGAAGGCAAACATGCCTGTCTGCGAGGCACCTTGACTCTCAGTGACATCCACTGCCCCGGGCTTCCCCTGCTCAGATGAGGAAAAAAGCAAAAAACATCAGTCAAGACAGAGTGTAGCTCTGAAATATTACACAGTGTAAGAAAAGATGCAGAAAATGGGCTGAAAATCCAGAGATACAGTTTTTGTTAAGTTTTTTTTTTAGTAATATAAGTTTCTGGATTGATGGCAAATTCCTCACAGGTATCATTTTGGGGTGATATTTTGGTTGTGGTTTATTTTGTCTAAATACATATTTCCCCTGTGTACTGGAAATGGAACAAGTTGGTAATTTACAAGCAGTGTTGAACATACTTTATCGTAACTGCAAAGGCATTTACAGCATCCCCACACATGTCTCTGTCTGTATATATATGTATATGATTTGTAGATGTTTTTGATTATTAAACACATTTCAGTGATAAGCAGGTAAGGATGGTAATAATTGATTAAGGCCAACAATTCCAATTAATGACTGGTAAATAGGGAAGACAGGTTTAACAGGTCTTACCTCTCCCATTGGTCACTTGTGAAATAGAGAAAGATGGTAAAACAGGTCACCATATCCCAACCATGTCGCCATCCCTGTCTCCAGCCTCTGTTTTGACAGGTCTGTATCTCCCTAGAGCTTATGCTGGCTTGTTGTTATCAGTAGTATCATGTAGATGTAAGATGCAGATTCTCAGGAGTAATTTGATGCATAATGCCTGTTGGAGTCTACTCTCTGTCTTTGGCACTCAGAAGACATTGTCTAAGCTTTAAGATTCTTCATTTATGCTCCAGCAGCAATAGTGTTTCTCCTTTCAATTAGTCTGCTTGAGAGACTTGAAGACTTCTTGCTAGTAGCTGTATTTTCATTTTGCTCCAGTGTGGTTTTGTGAACAAGCGACTATAAAGCTTCTTCTTTTACTCTACCAGCGTTGCGCGTGTTTAAACAGCCTATGTCAGCGACTCCCTTGTCCAGTTCTCCACGGTACTGGCAAACGGGTGCTTGGTCAGTACAGAGCTCTTCTGGCTCTTGGGAAACAGGACAACCAGTCCCTCATGTTCTGTGATTCTGTGAAATGTCTGAATGCTGCCATTCTCAGTCACCACAAATACCGCTCCAAGCAGCACGTAATTCTACATATTTATCTAAAAGTACTTTTTAATTAGGGTGAAGTGTGTGTTCAAAAACACAGAATAAACACTACTTTTCTTAAGGTTAAATACAATAAAATTATCTTCCAACCACCTATCCCCCATTTTCAGTTTTATGTTCCATTTAACCTAATTTCTGCTTTTGAAGTAATTGACTCCCGATGAATGAGCAGTTCAGCGATGGGAAGGGTGTTTCCTCAGACACATCATGGTTCAGTAGCAATACCGGTTTCCTGAAGTGGGGAATAGTTTGAAAAACAGCTTGGAGATGGCTAAAGGAGAGGTGAACAAGGAAGACATCTGTGACAATGCATGATAGGGAATGTCAAGCTAGGCGAGGTCTTCAAGTCTAATGAGAGAGGACTGGATGTGAGAGCTTTGCTGATGAATAATGATAGAGGGATAACATCACGCTCTGGCTGAATAGAGTTTTTGTTTTTCTCATGGGAAATGTGTGTTGTCCATGTTGGGTTGGCAGACCCACCTTTCCAATCATATCCCTCTGAACCACAGTACAAAACCCTGAGAGGCAGACTTGGTCCTCAGATATTATAATCTTAATGAAAGGTGGGTTGGGGATGATGTCTTGACTGAAAAGACTGTCTCTTACATGAAGAACGGGAGCTCACTGCCTTTTCCTTCTCCAAGTCACAAGAGAAAAGATGAACCAGAAAAAGAATCAAACCTGTTGAGTCACAAAACTGGTCATTTCCTTGTGTCCTTCTCTTTCTTGCTGTGAACTGTCATTTTCAGATCAAGTACTTGGGAGGTTTGGGGTTTCTGATGTGCAGGGGTGATATTCCCGGATGGACTGCCTGGGGGGAACAGGTATATTGGGGAGGCCAGAGGGGAAAGTGTGTAACCATAGAATCATTACAGATTGGAAGGGACCTCGAAAGATCATCTAGTCCAATCTGCCTGCAACAGCAGGATCACCTAGACCAAGTCACAGGAACACATCCAGGCAGGTCTTGAACATCTCCGGAGAAGGAGACTCCACAACCACCCTGGGCAGCCTTTCCAGTGCTCCGTCACCCTCACTGGGAAGAAGTTCCTTCTCAGGTTGATGTGGAACCTTCTATGTTCCAGCTTACAATCATTGCCCCTCGTCCTATCACTACATGACACTGAGAATGTATGGAAAAAGAGAAATAATAGTATCTTAATATGGATCATAAGAAGAAGGAGGCAAGAATGGGTGTCCTTTACCTGGATGACTGAAAGTTGGCTCCCGCAGACCCGAGAGCAGGAAGGGCAGCATGGCAGAGCTCAAGCGTTCTCTGAAGGCTCTGTTTATTTCCCTGGTGGCACCCAGCAGATACCAGGCAATCAGATCTCAAAAAGAAATCATTTTCCTTTTCCTTATGGAGAGTTTTCAGTTTTGAGGGGGGTGTGTGTGTGCGCGCGCTAAAGTGTGGAAGATTATGTGTGAAACTAGCTACGTCCTTTTTACTTTTAGCAATTTATATAATGGGTCCAGATTGCTCTTTAAGAATTAAATCTGGTTAAGCACTTCCTGAATGTGGGCAGTAAACAAAGACTTAGTTCTTCATATATTTATTTATTTAAAATGCCAATTTGAAGCCAAAATTCTCAAGAGAAGGCTGAAAAAAGCTTTTCACTATTTCTATTAAAAAATTAATTGGTGGAAACCTTATTATCTGGAGGCTTTGTATGTAAAGTCTTTAATGTAGCTGTGACAAACAGTTTTGAACATGTGAATGATACAAAATGATCTGCACGTGCCAGGGCTGGCTTTGTACCTGCTTGCTGTATGGAAACCTTTGTTTGCTAGAGTCACAGCGGTGCTGCTGCTGCACGTGAAGTACGCGCTGAGGTACACCCATGTGCTGCCGAAGTAGTAAGAGCGTGTGCAGTGATGTTGATCCAGAGGAAGCCTAGGGCTTCTTCCCTTCCTTCCCTCTTGTACGTTGATTATTTCTGCCAGCCCAGAGCGATCTCTGCGAGCGCGCGGGGGCCGTGGCTTGGTGACAGGCTGTACCTGCAAACAGATAGCTTGCGTGATGCTTAGAGGTCTTTTTTTCCTGAAGGTGCTGTGTAGCAACATCTTTGAATCGCAGGAGAAAACAGTGTGGGACAGACAGAAAGGACCCAGCCCCTTTGCTCTGGGGCTTGGGTCGGTTAGTGCACTGCGCCCCGTTAAAGTGAGGCCCAGAAACACTGCTCCTCACGCCCTGTATGCAAAGATGTCAAAGATAAACTGTGTAAATATGCCAGAAAGAATGATACTTTCATCTTTCTGTGCTAAAAATGGCTAAGGGAATTGTCAGGACTCTTGTGAGGAAAAATTATAATGTATGACATTAACTATTGGCTTAAAATGTCTGCTCTGCCACCCCTTCCTATTATTTCAGTATGCAGTTGCTTCAAGGTAAAGCGTGATTTTTCTGTCCCCTCTGTAGTTTCACATAATCCATCGGGACAGAATTGTCTCGTTCTTAGAAAAATCAGTTCACTTTCCCTATTCAAATGCAGATGGAAAATATCAGATCTTGTAGAAATTAAATTTGTGATCTTCTCTTTGGTAAGTCTATGTCTGATTAATTCAATATATAAAGGATTTCTGATGCATAGATGGCTGGGAACCTGATTGGAAGATGGTGAGAAATGCAAGGGTTTTACTTCAAGTAATCTAGTTGATTAGAGGGCTAAGTCAGTAATGACACCTAGGCAATTGTGTCCTTAAAACACAAAAAAGAGAGGGTGCAACAGGGCTAATATTTAGGGGTGGCATCAATAGGATGTGTCAATAATTGGCAGCAAGAGACGTCTTCTGCCTCTCACTGCATGCGGCACAGTTAAACTGACAGCGAATGCCTTTCCGCGCTGGCTGTCCTCTGCAGTCTCGTGTTCAGCTTGGGAAGAGGTGTCACAGTCCTGCCGGATTGGAGCCGAACTCAACATACAGGACACTACGCTTCTTACCTTATATCTCATTTAGTGAACTGGATGGTCGTAGTGCCTAAGATTTATTCAAAACAACACGTCTGACATGCAAATGCTCAATATTCTAGTTAAAAACCAACCCTGAACGCATTCCTGTGCATGACAATGTTTTCACGCTTGAATGGTTTCTGCTACTAATTTGATTTTAAAGTAATAGATGTTGTGATTGTGTAGAGCTGCTCCAGCTGAGAAAAATACCCTTCCTTGGCTGAGATGATGTGTACTGAACAACCTTTACCTGAACTAAAATCCTCAGCCTCTGAGCTGCCTGTGTTATCTCTGAGCACACGCTCGGACCCGCACGCATGGGCACTGGCACTGTGACACGGTGCAAGCACCACGGGCGCACGCACATACGCAGTAAGAGGAAATTATTTTTCTCATGCTCATTTTCTTGGCACTTGCAGTTTGGTTGGATGTGAGATAGATGAAACATTTGCATCTTCTATCTGCATAATGAGTTCTACACAAAATGATCGCAGCTAATGCAAAAGACAGGGTGGCATGTTTTCAGTTTTAATGGGGACACTCAGAAAACTTCCAATCTTTCTTGACATTTCTTATAGCAAAATAAATGTGGTCTAGGTTGGAGTGTCTATTATGAAAATAAGAGGAGAGCGAGTCAATTATATTTCAATGACTGAATAGCCAGGGGTCCTCATTAAAATGATCAGAAAGGCTGCAGTGTTGCTTTCCTGTATGTAGCTGCTGATTAAGTTGTATAAGAATGACATGGCCTTTTTGGGAGAAAAGCAGAGGATGCTGTGGTCTCTAGCCAGCCAGCCAGAAACCGTTGACACTTACAAAAGTGAGATGCGCACTCCATCAAGAAAGGGAAGTTACTACTTATGGGGTCATGGACTCCTGATGTATTTAAAAATAGTTGTGGCTGTTTTATTGGACACAGTCAGAGAAAGCTTTGAATTTGCACTAGGCTGTATGAAAATGCCTGCGGTATGGTGGGGATATGGTATGTTTTCCTTTCCACTGGCTTCAGTGAAGTATACACAGCTTAACAGAACAGTTCTATTATTACAATCTTTGTGTAGTCAAACCTTTAAGCAATATTTTAGTTATCAGTTCATTACTATTCATTTCGTAGAATTTAAATTCTTCTTATATGCCAATTATTTTTTTGGTATAAAATGGTAGGAGAAAAAGGCTCAGTAATTTTTCCTTCCCGGGAGAGAATGTATCCTGAAACAGTAAAAGGAATATTTGTTTAACCCTCCTGAGGGTCTACAGTCTGAGGAAATGCAGTATTGCCCATGCTCTGCTAATTCCAGATCAAGTGGCTGTAGAATTAAGAAAATATAATACTTTCCTTTTCCTGTGAGCTAGCAGACCTTACAGAAAGGCTACCTGTGGTAAGGATTGCTATAAAGAGCCATGCCTTTGGTTTATTTTGTTGTTCAACAGGGATGCAGCGTCTTGACATTTATGTTTAAGAATGGTACAATGCAGAATGAACCTGTCTGTTAATGAAGCTGTCGTGGTTTGAGTTTCTTCCTCCTTTAAATAAATGGCATCATCGCTAGTTTCTGAAGGTGAATGGA
Organism: Rhinopomastus cyanomelas; assembly: GCA_013400115.1. Taxonomy (NCBI): domain Eukaryota; kingdom Metazoa; phylum Chordata; class Aves; order Bucerotiformes; family Rhinopomastidae; genus Rhinopomastus; species Rhinopomastus cyanomelas. Next base: position 190,865 of record VXBP01003270.1, on the reverse strand, counting down.
GAAGTACAAGGCAAGATTTAATAGTGATCTTTTGTTATTAGTACAGTCAAGCCGTTTGAAACAGTAATCTAACACCGAGGTGGGAACACACCTCTCCATTGTCTTCTGCTTTCACCCTCTGATTTGTGTAAATACTAATGCGACAAATGAAACCAAATAGTGCACGTGCTCTTTCTGATGGCAAGTATTAGCTAATCTAGGCTGGTGTGCTAAGTCTAACCGCATCAAACAGCGCTCCATCATTAACAATGATGTCTTGATATAAATTAAGATAGTTTGAGATTTATATTTCAGTCTGCCAATATTTTGGTGAAATAATTTTCAGCCTCAAGAGAACCAATAATAAGAGGCATTATAAGCTAAATACATTAACATACCAGGTGCTTGAAACTAATTGAATTTACTAAAATTGGACCATATTGTAGCTAAATAATGATGCTCTTGGTTTACAATTCAGGAGCTCAGTAATGGAAAAGGGAAATGGCAAGTGCTTGCAGTCAACAATAAAATAAGAGGTAATTTTGTCAACTATTATGTTTCACAAGATGCTTTCTGTTAAAAGTTTCCATGTTTTATTTACATATATGGCATCTAAACAGGAGACAAAGCATCTCTGCCTTATTTGCTTACAAATAATGCGTGAGTTGCTTTAATTCTTTTCCATGTAGTTTCTGTGATATTATGACTCTTTCAAGTGTTTCTGGGATTCAACCAGTCATTATTTCTTGTTTAGTAGATGCAGAATCTCACTGTATTAAAATAATGGTATTTGTTTTTCTTCTTACCGTTCGGCAATACGTAACGGGACTACATCATTTATGTCTTGATTTTTGCAACAGAAATGAAATTCCTGAGTAGTAGCCAACTGATACGGTCATTTGCCTCTACAGAAAGACACAGGTACCCTAAGATGTAGAACCCTAACAACACAATATCACAGTGCTTAATACTTGAATTTGGCTCAAAGCACGCAGGTGCCTTCATCTCAAAATGTTAGCAGCTGCTCTAGCATATCTTACCAGTACATCATACTGGAACTGCAGAAGGACTAAAGAGAAATGGAATGATTTTCTGAAGAAGACTTTGAAACGTTTGGAACAGTGAAGAGTAGAGCTTGAGACTTCTTAGAGTACGTTGGTTTAGTGGTTCTTAGAGAGCACAAATCTGTGAAGAGGTTAAAAATATCCTTCAGAGTGATGGGGCAGATATTTTCAGAAACCTTGCCATTTCTGTCTAATTTGGTTCCATGGATTTATCACAGGATCACAGAGCCACAGAACAGTAGGGATTGGAAGTGACCTCAAAAGATCATCTAGCCCAATCCCCCTGCCAGAGCAGGATCACCTAGGCCAAGTGGCACAGAACTTATCCAGGTGGGTTTTAAACACATAAATTCATGATTTATGTGTCCAAACATCTTTTTAAACTATAGTAAAGAAATAAATTGTGCCGGGTCTTAGGAAGTAATTATCTCTACAGCCACTGTTCTCTGAAAGTGAATCACCAGCAGCAGACTGGAGAAGACTCTTTGTCTGACTGATGCTTACACTCATCTGAAAAATCATTCCAGAGTTGATGTTTCTGAGGGGAAACATCTGCGTGAGGTGGATGTGATTATACTCTGTATGTAGAAGTTTGAAGAGCAATTTACCATCTTTTGGAGGCAGAATTTCTTATGTGACCTGCTGAACCCCACACAGACACATATATAAGAAAAAGGAAATTTACAGGAAATATTTTTTGTTGCTGTCTGTGTCTTTGTTTAAACTTTGACTTCTCTAGTAAGAAATGTTCTGCAGAACTTGCATTATGGAAAGTGAGCTGTGCATGTTTTAGTGGTGTAAGCAACATTAGGAGATCAAAGTTGAGACTAAGTTTCTGCATGTGAATTCAAACACAAAACAACCTCATTATAATAATTCACAGAGCAAAAAACCCCCACTGTTGGGGAAACAGAACTCGCCAAACACGACTTAATGTCAGTGATGAACTCTACTTTAACCAGCCTTTCAACCTGTGTATCGTCAGAGTAATTGGTCTTTTAGTTGATTTGACTAACTGACAGCTAAGCCACTAATAATTACCTGTGGCAGCATTTATGTTCTTTTCCTTTACACTATGGCACAACATCAACGAATATATTTTAAATATATCAGTAGTTGAATGTTTAGATCATAATTTAAATAATTATTTATGGAAATGTGATTACGCATTTGTGCCTACGATAGAGAGACTTTGAAATTTGATTAAAGAGAAAACAACAGCGTATCTGCCCGTCTAATTTTATGGTCAAACTGTTCATGACTCATAATAGTGTATTAATTTTGTCAATTTATTAGGGTATCATTTCAACTTTTTGACAAGCTTTCATCTTTGTTTAGCTGATTTTGTCTTCCAGACAGTGCTTATTTAATAACTTATGCTTTATGCAGCTCCCCCAGAACATGATATTCTCACCACAATCCACAATTTCCTTGCACCGTGGTGTTAGGGCTCTTTAAGATAATGTATTTCCCTGTGAATGATGTATATAAAGCCAAAGCATATGTACGTATGGTCTTGGCAGGGTAGAAATGTGCTGCAAAGACATCCAAGAAGAACGTGTGCTGCAGAACTCATTTCTGAGGTAAGCTAAAGACAATAACTCAGTAAAAGGTAGGTTTATCCAACTGTTTGTTCCTTTGCAAAACAGGAGCTTGGTTACCGTGTTTCGCTCTTTACTCAGAAGATAAGGAACATTGTTTGGTTATGACAGAGTAGAAACATAATAGACTGGGTAATAATAAACAACGTTTTAAAATGTAAACAATGTGTAATTATTAAAATTTCCAAATATTAGGTTTAAGTTATGGAATTAGAGATATTTAATCTTAAATATAATATTATCATTTCTAACATATTTTTTATATGTCTTTTTATTTCTCAAGCTAGATACAATTTACATTCTACTGAAACAAAACCATAGACTATTCCTCTACAACATCATGTTACTGTTTTGACAGTTGTGTAATTTTAGAACTAATGAAATATTAGTGGTCCGGTGACATTGGATCACTAACTGGTTTTCGTATCTGAATAAAAACTCAAACATATTTATTTCCAAAGGCTCCAAAGAGGCTAAGCAAATAAGTAGACATATTTAGAATTGCATGCTGTAGGTAAATGAATTATGAATATTTGTCACATTCTTGTAAGTGTTTCATTATAAATAAATGAGTAGTATTTCATTGTTATTGAGAGCATGCTGCAGTGTGTTAACTACAAATATTGTTTAACTGACGGCATTAAAAAGATAAAATTGTGTGGAACAGTTGAGTCAGATATATAGCACAATGGAAGAAAAAAGAGTTACCGTGTATTTCAGCAGCAGTACACAAAAGTGTATTTTAAGAAGTATTCGACTGAAGAAATTTAAGACATGTTAGACGTTCGGGAGTATTTAAAAATCTGAGATGAGGACTGTTAAAAATCTTACATGAGTTAAATAAATCTCTGAAAATCTCTTGGATGAACATGGGTGTACACAAATTTCTTTAGTGGATTAGTTCGATGCATAATCATTCTTTTTTACCTACTTGTAGATATTTACTAAAGGTCAGAGAAACACTGCTGTTGGCATAAGTGCTTTTCAGGTGTTAAAAGTTTCTTTTCTATCGACGTTTTCCAAAAGATGTCCCATTACACTGCCTTTTAGATAAAGGTTTCTAAAACTGTCTTGAACTAAGACTGAATGAATTTCAACTATATGATAAGTTTTAAAATAGAAAAGGTTCTCTGTTTTTAATTTGGCCAACCTAGTCAGTTGGCCCAGCTTGCATTAGAAAGTGTCTGAGGGTCAGTGATGATGCCTGGATGTGTTCCTGTGTGGCTTGGTCTAGGTGATCCTGCTGTGGCAGGGGGATTGGACTAGATGATCTTTTGGGTCCCTTCCAATCCCTAATGATTCTATGATTGCAGCATGGGTGAATACAGCATGTCTGCAATTTCCCCATTTATTTCAGAGTCTTATTTTAATAATATAAAAAAATTAAGCAAACATTTTCTAAGCTTTCTACAGAAGACAAATATTACAGTTTAAACCATTTTTCAGTGCTCTCAAAGAACAACTCATAAGCTCATGAATTTGTATCAGAGTGAAATGAAAAAGGTTTTGTTGGATTGCCCTAAATATGAAGTGTTGAAGGATATGGTTTAGGGGTGAACTTGTAAGGTAGGGTGGATGATTGGGCTTGATGATCTCAGGGGTTTTAACCAACCAGAGTGATTCTGTGATTCTGTGAAATAGAAGTGTTGTCCCTTATGTCCCTTAATGTCTCTGTGATAAATATTTAGCAAGATACAGCAGGTCAGTGCATACAGAAATACCGTAATTACACCATCATTGCTATTTTTTGGTATTTTGTCTTCTTGTCCCTAGAATAGGCATTACCAAATATAAATGCAGAAATGACACTAGTCTGGACACCTAGAAGGTCACAAAATTAGAAGTAGTCATGAAATATAGAAGTGTTTTCAAATATTTACTGCAAATGTGCTTTAACTTCTTAGTAAATAACAGCAAAAATGTCTTCCTTAGTAAATGTTGTCCTTAGTAAATAATAGCAACTGCTGTGTGATGTCTTAAAACCACTCAGGAAAAAATAAAATGATTGCCTCTTGCTGAAGAGAGACCATTACAGTAAAAAAAAAAAAGTCAAGTGTATGAAATAGAAGTGAACGAGAATATTTCAAGCAGTAGACTCTACCCAAAGTAAGGATACACGTTTGCAGATCTGTCACAGACTTTACTAAATATTTCTGATAATTTTCAATCACAAACTCATGGAAATTTAGAGTTTGTACAAGCAGTGTGTTTCAAGCCATTTGGAAGGATTATTTAGGATTTTTTTTACACATAGGAAGAAACGTTTTAAGAAACGCTTAGTGGAATAGCAGGTAAAGAAATTATTCTCTTGGTTATTACTGTCTGGCTTTCTACACGTAAGTAACCACCCATCTTCAGCACAGAGCATCGCTGTTTTCCTGGCAGGACTACTAGCAAGAGCAAAATATGATAATGGTTCCTAATGTGTAGATTAATTACTTCGGTTTTCAAACCAACCATATTGATCAGTTTGTTGCTTCACTGCAATTTCGAGAATTCCTCGTGGGTCAGTCAGCCAGAGGGAAACATAGCAGTTTGTTTCACAGAGAAGCAGTAATGTGCTGGACTGCTGAAACATGACTTGTTTTCACATAGTATCACAGTACATCAGGGTTTGGAAGGGACTTCGAAAGATCATCTACTCCACTCCCCCTGCAGTCCTGCCAGAGCAGGACCACCTAGACCAAGTTGCACAGGAACATATCCAGGCGGGTTTAAAATGTCTCCAGAGAAGGTTTTACTGTGATAGTGCATCTGGCTGTGGTAGGGATGAGGTTTTTGGTCCTCTGTGCAGTGCCATTGACAGCTCCTGCTAAGTTTTGGCTGCAAAACACCTTTCCCGTGTCTCAGCTTCCAGAGTTCGTGGTAGTTTCACCTGCAGGAAATTTATGCCCTGCTAAGGACCTAATGAAACCTGGTGGTCAGAGACCACCTGTCTGCCCCTGCCTCTTCTCTCAGAACATCCTACCTGCAGATTCTTGCAGGGAACTGTATTTCCCTGTCTCCTTTTCATCATCTCAGGAAAAAGCAGGAACTGTTACCTGGTTAACAACTGCAGCAGATAACCTGTAAAATTAATCCACCACTAATACAACTGCTGCCACTGGCAGAGGTACACTGTGTGTGTAAGAAAGCAACTGCTGAACAGAAAACATCTGCCTCAGCTGGACTCAAGAGGAACAAAGCTATGCTGGTTAATAAGAGATGTTTTGAAGAATACACTGTGCCCCAATCATCAGCTATTTTTTCCCTCTTTCTAAGTACTCAGACTGTTTGAAGCCTATGTTTGAATTTGATTAAACATGGCAAAAAATAATGGGCAAATTCTCTACAAGAACATAAAAGCACTTGTGTTTCTCTAGTTGGTGTCTTGTTTTTGAGAGTAACCAACAGGAGATACTGCAGGAAGAGCATTAAGTACCCAGTAATGCTTCTCTCTAAATGTTCAGGGAGCTGTTGAAACCGTCCTTCTTTTCTGACTGCAAGCTGGGAAACATCATATGTTCTTCTCCAATTTATACAGGGCAGCTCTATCTTCACTAGGCTGGATTGTTTTAGTTGACTGCCTCTACAGCTGAATGTGCAGATAAGCCACAGATTTCAGAAAAGTCCAGAAGTGGTTGTCTGGGTATGGAGAAACCTCTGCAAGAGAGTGTCCCCTGGCTTCAATGCTTGATGCAGCTGCTACAGTTTCCCACGCAGCCAGTGGGAGAGCTACAGGCTGGGGTTGGAGTGGCTGGAGAGCAGCCAAACAGAAAGGGATCTGGGGGTGCTGATCGATACCCACCTGAACATGAGCCAGCAGTGTGCCCAGGTGGCCAAGAGGGCCAATGGCATCCTGGCCTGCATCAGGAATGGTGTGGCCAGCAGGAGCAGGGAGGTCATTCTGCCCCTGTACTCTGCACTGGTTAGGCCGCACCTTGAGTACTGTGTCCAGTTCTGGGCCCCTCAATTTAGGAAGGACATTGAGGTGCTTGAGCATGTCCAGAGAAGGGCAACGAGGCTGGTGAGAGGCCTTGAGCACAAGCCCTATGAGGAGAGGCTGAGGGAGCTGGGATTGTTTAGCCTTGAGAAGAGGAGGCTCAGGGGAGACCTTCTTGCTGTCTACAACTACCTGAGGGGTGGTTGTGGCCAGGAGGAGGTTGCTCTCTTCTCTCAGGCAGCCAGCACCAGAACAAGAGGACACAGCCTCAAGCTGCGCCAGGGGAAATTTAGGCTTGAGGTGAGGAGAAAGTTCTTCACCGAGAGAGTCATTGGCCACTGGAATGGCCTGCCCAGGGAGGTGGTGGAGTCGCCAACTCTGGAGCTGTTCAAGGCAGGATTGGACGTGGCACTTGGTGCCATGGTCTAGCCTTGAGCTCTGTGGTGACAGGTTGGACTTGATGATCTATGAGGTCTCTTCCAACCTTGATAATACTGTGATACTGTGATACAGTGAGCTGAGCTCTGCAAACCTGAGAGCGTTGGGTGGTTCCAGAATGGCTGAGTAGCTGCTGTGAAAATTGCTGAACTCACGCAGCATCAAAATGTCCTTGTGCAAGGCAGTGGAACCCAAAACCATCTCCCTGCTTGAGGTGCCAGTCTGCAGTGTATATCTTACCCAGTCTGCCTTTCAGAACATAGAAAGTCTCAATCAGATCACAGAGAAGATCCATTTGCCCCTCTTATCTTCAGTTGTGCTGTGCCTAGCTCAGAGGCTAAGAAAGAAGGGTACAGTAATATTGTCCCACAGTATTCTTCATTCTTGAGTGTTTTGTGATTTAGAGAGTGCCAGAAACACGGAAATAACATTTAAGAATAAATAATGTTAATAGCTCTAAATGGATTTTACTGGTGGATTTATTCAGTTGATTTTAATTTTTCTATGACATCTCGCAGCAAGGATTCCCATAGCTTGAGAGTTCATGGTGTAAAGATCACAGACTTTGTTTGGAATCTGCTACCTGTATTTTCACTTGACATCCTTGAACTGAAAAAAACCACCCCAGTGTTCCCTATTCACTTAGACACCCAATAACTACTTAGACCTCAGCCACTTCCCTCTTGTTTTCTTTTTTGAACCTGAGAAGGCCTGGTCCCACTGTTCCTCACAGAGAAGCTGTTGTATTTACTTGCTAGTCCTCTTTTGATCCATCTGTATTAGATCCTCTTCTCTGCATCTTTACCAGTCCTTTTCCACTCTTTTCCCACCAGTGCCAGCAGCACAGAGCGCATTAATGATGCGAATCATCCATTTGTACTGCGGTATAACAACCTTTCTCTGTTTTCTAGTCCTTTCTTATTTGTTCATATTTTCAGACTTATTTTTTGATTTCTGCTCAACATTAATAATTTTATATCAAAGAAGTATTATAATACTTTGTTTTGATTTTACTAAAGAGGTTTTCAAAATGTGGTTTGCTGTGATACTGTGATTTTTAGGTTTTCCATTAGTTAGTCCTACAAAGCCAAGTAAATATAGTCTGAGGTGACCTAGGATAGCCATGAAAGTCATTGAAGTCTGGAAGAACTTTTCCGAATCTGAGTACAGGCAAGGATGAAGTTAACTTTTGGGTGATTGCTTGGTGATGCTTATTGATCATGTTCCCTCAAATAGATAGATCTGGATGCCAACCTTTTGACTGAAAGTCTTGCTTTTGATTTTTTGATTACTCTGGGTTATTTGGAGACCACACCAAAGGCACTGCAAAAGATCTTTTATACTACACATTTCTAAAAATAGGTAATTTTCTTGCTGCTCATTTGGACAACAATTTCCTACACCTGGGTGGCTCAGTTGGTAGAGCATGGGACTCTGAATTCCTGGGGTCATGGGTTTGAGCCCCATGTAGGACATCTTGAGACAGTACTGTGGGCTTACTCTGCTCCAGCAGGGGGGTTGGATTTAGATGATCTTTTGAGGTCCCTTCCAACCTGTAACATTCTGTGATTCTGTGATCAGTTTTGATAACTAAAACTGTTTTGGAAGCTATTTTTTTTTAGAAATACTTCCTCATTATATAGCTTCAGTGCTAGCTGATTACTCTTTACTCTTAGAGAGACAGATCAAAGAGAAAAGTTTCTGTGGATTGACAAACTTGCTTTAGGATCATTTGACTACAAACCCGAGTTATTTTCAATACCTCCCTATTCTGTGAAGCTCCCTCAGACATTTGAGTAACGCTGGCTTTGCATCAACTCTCATACAAGATTTCTTGGCCTGAATAACTTGTACTTCTTGCTATTGCTCGAGGACGACGGCATGAAAGTCCAAGTTCTAAACCTTGCATTCTCTTATCTAATACAGAGGCAAGTTGTTTGAACGAAGGATGTGAAGAAGAGTGTGCAAAACTTGGGGGCTGTTCATGGAATCATTCAAGTTGGAAAAGACCCTTGGGATCGTTGAGTCGAATCATCAACCCTACTCTACAAGTTCACTCCTAAACCGTATCCCCCAACACTAGATCTAAGCGTCTCTTGAACACATCCAGGAATGGTGGTTCAACCACCACCCTGGGCAGCCCATTCCAGTGTCTGACTATTCTCTTGGTGCAGAATTTTTAGAAGCTCTAGGGAAGCATGAAGCTCTCTGTTTGCAGCAATATTTTTCTTGTCTTCTAGGAGCTTTTCTCAAGGAACAAGCAAGATGTTTCTGGTGAATAAATGGTACTCACAAAGCAGTTTTGTTCTCTCTGTATTTAACGGTTAACAAGTCTGTGACTTACTTTTTTTTTCAATGGCGAAGTTCTCCATCTTTTACACTGGGCTGCAGACATGTCACTTTAATGATGTCTTTAGACTTTGAAAACAAAATTACCCAGCAGAAGGATGACACATACGGAGCTGATCACAGAACAGTGGCTCAGTAAAGTCAGAACCACATGATCTACCAGAAGCTGACCTAATTTCCGAATGCTTTTAAATTATACGAATGGTTTTACAAAGAGTTTGGAAAAGCAGCTATTTCCGCTGCTTTTTTTCCTCCATACTTTGTATATTTTTTACTGATTCTATTTAAAAAAAAATTAACTACTGTGCTTTGCAGTTCAGAGTAATCAATCACAACTCTTTCTAAATAGGTCTTTAATTTACAATTAAACATTTGTTGTGACCATAAGGTTATAATACAAATGACAACTCTCAGACCTACTACTGGATATGATCCTGTGTGGCTTGGTCTAGGTGGTCCTGCTCTTGCAGAGGGATTGGACTAGATGATCTTTCGAGGTCCCTTCCAGTCCCCAATGATTCTATGATACTAACATGCTGATCAAGACATCTCTATTTAAGAACAAAATGAAATTCACTGTGTATATTTATATTTTCTAAGGAAAGAGAAAAGGTTTTCTGACCACAAGTGTATAACTTTCCTCTTTTCTGCTCTGAAAACTAAACAGCCACAACAATAATTACAGAAAATTCAGTCCCAGATATTAAACCATGTCCTGGAGCTCCCTCTAAATTTATATTTGAAAAGACACAGGTGTAGAAAGGGGGTTTTCCTCCTTCGAGCTACTCAGCAAGACTCTGTGATAGAGCAAGTTAGAGGGAACGTACCACACAACAAAGAGAAGATTGAACATCCTGAATGGAGGAGATAAGTGGCTACAACAACTCTTGGCTGGCATTGGTCAGTCAGATCATTTGATCTTTGTTTTCATGTGATACTGAAGAAATTTTCTGAATCTGGAGGGACTACATGCCAGAGATTTTGGATCAAAGCACAAGGATGAGGAACTATGTGTCTTCCTGTTGCCCTACCCTGCACAGAGCTTGCGCCGTGCCTGCGGTCCCGGACCAGCACCCATTATGCTCTCAGTAAAATCCACAATGAATTAATTTACACCATTTTATTCTTCACTGTCTTGAACAATTTACTTGCCTCTAGAGAAGGAAAGGTGAGAGTGGCACCCTGCCACATGGGTGCTGCCTCCATCTGCTCGCCAGATGTAACATGGGCAGTTCAGGGAGAGTTCCCTGATGCTGCCATAAGCTGCTTTAACACTTGTGCCTTTACAGCCGCTTGCAGAGTTCTTGTAGTGTGTTTTTTGACAAAATACCTCTATGGTGGGGACAGCTGGGGATGGGCACAGCCCAGGCCAGTAAGAATAGAGATTAAATAATTTCAAAAGTTAAGGGCATGTCTAAGGTTGATGATATGGCTGGAAGTCAACTATATGCATTTTGTACCCTGCCTTTCAATGCTCTACCCTGCCTGCTGCAGACGGTGGTCAGGTCTTCAGCCTTTTTGCAGCTTCAGTGCAGAACAACTTTGTTCTGTGCCAGCAAAACTCTCTGGCAAATAGTTTCCACTTGCCTCTTGCACTGGTTTTGGCTGGGATAGTTAATCCTCTGCTATGTTCACACGGAATCAGGGCCTTTTCTATTTCTCAGGCTGCTCTGCCAGTAAGTAGGCTTGGGGTGCACAAGAAGTTGAGAGGGGATGTAGCTGGGACGTATGACCCCAAATGGCCAGAGGGATGTTCCATACCATATGACATCATATTTAGCAATAAAAGGCTGGGGAAAAAAAGGACAGGGTGGAATGTTCAGAGTTACAGCATTGTCTTCTGAAGTAACCATTGTGCCTTATGAAGCCTGGCTTTCCTGGAGACAGCTCTGCACCTGCCTGCTGATGGGAAGTAGTGAATGAATCCTAGAATCATAGAATCATTAGGGATTGGAAGGGACCTCTAAAGATCATCTAGTCCAATCCCCTGCCACAGCAGGATCACCTAGACCAAGTCACACAGGAGTATATCCAGGTGGGTCTTAAACATCTCCAGTGAAGGAGACTTCACAAGTGCCCTGGGCAGCCTGTTCCAGTGCTCTGTCACCCTCACTGTGAAGAAGTTCCTTCTCATATTTATGTGCAATTCCTTATGTTGCTTTGCTTGCACACTCAACTCTTGCTTTCTCTGTTGAACTGTCTTTCTCAAAACTTGAGTTTTCTCTTTCTCTTTTTTACCTTTCTGATTCTCTCCTCCATCCCACTCTGGTGAATGTGTGAGCAGCTGACCTGTCAGCTAGGGTCAAAACACAACACCTCTTTAAAGGGTCATAAAAACCTAATGGAGAGGAACAGACAAAGAAACCAGGAGAATACACAAACAGTCTCCTTCTCAAACTGAGCCAGAAACTGTGTGTGTAAACCCTCTGACCCAAAGGAGTGTGTGGGATGAGCAAGAAGAGCAGCTCTCCTGCAGGTATATCCAGTCCAGCTGATGGGCAGGAGCAATGCTCTGCTCGCACTGTAACTGAGACACACAAGTGACTCACTAGCTACCACAGAGGAGGTTTTTCTTCCTGCTCACACAGATCCAGTGCCTAGGGCAGGAAACACGCTTTGCAAAGGCAGCAGCTGCAGTTACCCTTGGGCTGCGCAGGCTGGTGGTGTGTGTTCGCATCTCATGGGGTCCTTTTGCTCTTTGAATCTGTTTCTCGTTGCTTGCTTCTGACCATATAGGAACATTAGAAAGCCAGGAAAAGAAAAGTTCAGCTGGTGGGGCAGTTCCAAGCATGTGGGTCTGCTGATGGAATTTCTGTATGTCCCAACCAAGCAAACAAGAGAGAGAATTGCTGCAGCAGCAAAAGAAAATGACTCCTTGTAGCAAAGATGTCTGCGGTGCATCATCCACACTATAAAAATATTGGATGTAGACCTTTCCCTGGAGCTCTCAGTTAGCTGTAATTTTCTCCTATACGTTTGTGTGACTCAAGAGGCCGTGTTTATATCTTGCCATCTACACTATCTACCAAGTGCTCACTTCTGTCAGGAGGAACATTACCTGTATGAAAGCATATGCAGCCTCATCCTTTGTGCAGCTTTGCAGAGGTACTGGAGAGTGTTCTGTATAATCACAACAACTTCAAAGTTTGTCCCTGAGGACAGGCATTACACTTCTCATGCTAGGATCAGAGAATTTCTTCATCTGCAATCTCTGATGAGAAAATTAAATAATGCATGTTCTTAAATGCCTTTCAAATTGTTTCCTGACAAATTTAGATGCAAACAGTAGCATCTTTGTTCTTTGACTGCAGCTTCCATTTCAGACTTTTAAATCATCTTACGAATGTTATTAACCTGCATTGTACCGTGTCCTTTAGGTTAAGTTTACGAGGTTTTAAGTGGGAGGACGAGCTGGAATGCTTTCCTGGAAATGTGGAAAGATCTCTAGCTGAAATTCCCATGCTGATTCGGCTTAGCAAAGCTGGTTGTAATGCTGTAAAGTCAGCCTGGATGTGCCTCTGAGCAACCTGTTCTAGTAGGAGATGTCCCTGCCTACTGCAGGAAGGTTGGATTAGATGACCTGTAGTAGTCCCTTCTAACCCGAAGCATTTCATGATTCTGTGATTCTGTTCTCTGGAAACTAACTTTCTAAGGCAGCATTTTAAAAGAGCCCATGAAAGGCTGTTTGGTTTGTGCTCTTCCTTCCTACCATACAAATTATGGCAGCAGATAGGCAGAGGGCTTCTTTTGAGGGATGGTGCGACACAAGGACATAAGAGTTTACAGTCAGGGAATGCAGAGGATTATAGATGAGAAGAGGTGTTACTGGAGACTCAGACAAGCCTCATTCGTTCTGGATGTTGTCTATAATTAATTGCACAATCTTTTGATTCCTGGCTTAAGTAAAATGACCTGTTCATTGAAGAGATGCAAGATTTGTGGTCTATATAAACATAAGAATTTCTATCTTCTGTAGTATGATCCATTGTGGAGGATCCATTTATTGTTGATGATCAAATAACCTTTTGTATTATTTCTCCTCTTCCTTTATAATGGTTGTACTCACCATGCATTTTCTTTGAGGAACAAGCTGACATCATGCTGTCATCATCACCACTTTGCCAGAAACAGTGACGCAGACCACAGGCAGAAGGGTTGTCTTCTCCGTTTGCTCTGGTTATAATTAGAGCAGACAAGAACAAATACCTGATGGAAAGAAGCAGGCTCTTAGAAGTGTTCAAGATTCAAGGATAACAATTGCTTTGTGTTGCAGACCAACTGCAAAACAATCCTGCAAGTGGAACTCTTCTGAAAACCTGTCAGTTTCATGAGCAGCTCTTTACCTACAATGAGTTTTAAGTTGTGTCCTTCTGTTTTCTCTCCCAACTTCCTTTCCACATGTTTCTTTTTAAAGTGACTTTAAATTTATCTTTACATAATCTTGTTTCCACCCTGGTATAAGACTACCCCAGCCAGAACACTGCTGCTTTTTCAACTTAAGCACTCCAGTAATGTTAATACTAATGATTAAGAATTAAGGGCTTAAATTTTTATTCCTTGGACATGCCAGCATTCCCCATTCAGTACAGTTGTTTAGATAAAAGTTAGGTCCTACAAAGCTTTAGAAACATCAGGTTTTGCAGAGGTGTTCTGTTGTTACATAGTGCCTTACAAACTGAAAAATGCAAGAGGTGTACAGGTTCTCTACATGTTTTTACTCTAATTTCCAATTAAATTTGATTTTTGTGCAAAACACTGACTTAGCCCCATAGTTCAATCAGGAAACTCAGTACTGTAATAAATTGTTAATTTTTTGACCAATCTGGTTACCTTAGGTCAAAATGAATATGGGAATATGCTGTTCACATGCAAGCACATGCCTGGAAAGCTAATGAAGTCTATTCTCAGATTTGCCAGCTATTATCCTCAATTTGCATTTGACTATGATAATACAGTTCCAACTATATCAATGTCTGTCAAGCCATCTTGCTTTACAGTTGATGTAACACTAGTTCCATGTTAAACACACAGTTAGTATAGCCTGGATAATAAGGATTTTTTTTGTGTCTGCTTTACTGTCCTGTCCCATCAATGCTCTTCATGGCTGTTTAGCTTGACTAATGACTTCCAAATGACCACAGAAGACAGAAGTCTCCCTGGGTGTTGCAAAATGTGGGGGATTAATTTCAAAAAGCCTTTCTGAATTGCATTAATGCAACTATTTGACCTGTGTATAGCCCCAGGCCAATACGTAGTGAAGCAAAAGGTAGTAACAATGAACACGATTTCAAACTGCAGTTTTCTTTCCTTCTGAAATGAAGTCCAGTTTATTGACTTTTCAGCTGATTTTCCAATCCAGCAGTGCTAGTCTTACCTGGTTTTGGTTTGGTACAATCCGGATGCCAAGGCTTCTTGGTGAGGAATCTTTTGTAGTATGTTTTCTTCTTTCACACAGATAGAACAAATCCTCTGGACTGCACCGTGTTTTAATCTGTTTTTCTACAGTCATCTTTATTCTGATGGTTTGATTCTAGTGCAATTGATTCTGCACTTAATTTTGCTGTTTTGTTTATTACCACTGTAAGGTTTATACAGCCTGAAGGGAGGATTACTTTCAAAAGGTTGTACCAAAGAGTGAACAAAACCTGTGTTTCTGGTGTTTGGACCCAATAGAGTGAGATTAAAGTGAAGTGTTGCCCATAGATTGTCCTGCAGCTTGCCCATAAAAATTTCCAGCCAGTTTAGGAATGAGAAAAGGTGTCTTACAGAGAAGCTGACTTCATTAGATGAAGTTTTAGATAAGGTATGGGTGCAGCTAAAACATTGCAAACCCAGTACTGGAACAGGCTGCCCAGGGAGGTTGTGGAGTCTCCTTCACTGGGGAGGTTTAAGACCCACTTGTGTGACTTGGTTCTAGGTGATTCTGATGTTGCAGGGGGATTGGACTAGATGATCTTTTGAGGTCCCTTCCAATCCCTAATGATTCTATGATTCTATGATTCATTAAAGCTTAGCCAGTGGTGTGGCTGCTAATTAGAAGATAATTTTTGTCTGCTCGTGTATGTGAGCTTTGATAACACTTTTCCTTAATTGTGTATTGGTAAGGTATCTCTTGATCTGGACCTAAGAGGCATTGATATTTATCTTCATAACATTTGAGAGTGAATAATTCTGATGCATTAATACATATTTGTCACTTAAATCTGATTTCTTGCTGAGACTGCATTCTTAATGTCAAGGTTTCAATATTAAATATAGATTAATTTTGTCAATCGTGATGTTGACAAATTTAATTGACCGTAATTGTCAAAATTGCTGGTCATTAATTTATTCTCAGATTTTCTGTGCGAAAATATAAACCTGCAAAAGTGCCATTGTTGATTACGGTCCATTTGAAGTGACCCAATTAACGTTGTGTGATGAACCAACACATGGAAAAGCAAATGGGGGGATATGGTAGGGAGATAATTGAACGTGACGTGAATACTAATATTGACTGTATGCTATCTCAGTCATTAAAACACTGTCCAGTAAAAAGGACTTAATTTTATCTTGTGTTTTCACTTGCTAGAACAGTGCAGAAGGATAATGAGAAACACCTGAATTCTTTCCACTGGAAAAAAGAAATTGGCAGGATGAATGGAAAAGCTGAAATAAAGCGTCAGACCAGTTCTGTTGAGCAATGGGTACCTTGGCCCATATTCTCTTCCTTATTTTGCAGCATATTTCAGGAAAGGTATTTTCCTCTAAAGGAAAAGGTTGGCTGCAGACTCATTTTGCAGCTGTGAGAGGGCGTTGAGAGAGGAGGAGAGCTAAAAGCCAAAGTGTGGTACCACATCATCTCATCACTAATCCCGTGAACCTTAATTTGTTATACCAACAGACAACTTCAAGAGCTCAAAATTTCACACACACACACAGGCAGAATCATTCTGGTTGGAAAAGATCCCTGGGATCATTGAATCCAGACATCTACTCCACCTTACTAATTTACCCCAAAACCATATTCCTCAGCACTCCATCTTTAAACACATCCAGGGATGGCGACTCAACCACCTCCCTGGGAAGTCCATTCCAGTGCTTGACCAATGAATTTCTTTCATTCTTATTAAATATTGGGCTGCTATCACCGAAACCACCGGATACGCCTGACGCTCTGGTTTTGTCTGAGATGCATTCCAGACCAGGTCTGTTTCTGGATCAGGGTTTAACAGCCAATACTCTGAGCAATCTTTCTATCCAGTGCACTTAGCTTTCCCTGCAACTGCATTTGTAAAGACGGGACAACTGTTCTTGGAGGCTTTTATCTACTGTCAGTCTTGTGGACATCTCATAAATGTGGTAGTTGCTGTACAGGCAGTGTCTGCTGCTGGGTGAACACTGCCTGGGTACTGCTCTTGGCTCGTGGGGGTGTGTAAGAAACCTTTTAAACTCAAGTAAAACTACATTTTACTGTGTACCACAGGAAACGAAAGCACCGAGTATTTCCCTCTGGGACGAGCAGTGTGAGAGCCAGGACCATGGTGAATGCAGAAGTTTAGAGGTGGAGGGGANAATGAACACGATTTCAAACTGCAGTTTTCTTTCCTTCTGAAATGAAGTCCAGTTTATTGACTTTTCAGCTGATTTTCCAATCCAGCAGTGCTAGTCTTACCTGGTTTTGGTTTGGTACAATCCGGATGCCAAGGCTTCTTGGTGAGGAATCTTTTGTAGTATGTTTTCTTCTTTCACACAGATAGAACAAATCCTCTGGACTGCACCGTGTTTTAATCTGTTTTTCTACAGTCATCTTTATTCTGATGGTTTGATTCTAGTGCAATTGATTCTGCACTTAATTTTGCTGTTTTGTTTATTACCACTGTAAGGTTTATACAGCCTGAAGGGAGGATTACTTTCAAAAGGTTGTACCAAAGAGTGAACAAAACCTGTGTTTCTGGTGTTTGGACCCAATGGAGTGAGATTAAAGTGTTGCCCATAGATTGTCCTGCAACTTGCCCATAAAAATTTCCAGCCAGTTTAGGAATGAGAAAAGGTGTCTTACAGAGAAGCTGACTTCATTAGATGAAGTTTTAGATAAGGTATGGGTGCAGCTAAAACATTGCAAACCCAGTACTGGAACAGGCTGCCCAGGGAGGTTGTGGAGTCTCCTTCACTGGGAAGGTTTAAGACCCACTTGTGTGACTTGGTTCTAGGTGATTCTGATGTTGCAGGGGGATTGGACTAGATGATCTTTTGAGGTCCCTTCCAATCCCTAATGATTCTATGATTCTATGATTCATTAAAGCTTAGCCAGTGGTGTGGCTGCTAATTAGAAGATAATTTTTGTCTGCTCGTGTATGTGAGCTTTGATAACACTTTTCCTTAATTGTGTATTGGTAAGGTATCTCTTGATCTGGACCTAAGAGGCATTGATATTTATCTTCATAACATTTGAGAGTGAATAATTCTGATGCATTAATACATATTTGTCACTTAAATCTGATTTCTTGCTGAGACTGCATTCTTAATGTCAAGGTTTCAATATTAAATATAGATTAATTTTGTCAATCGTGATGTTGACAAATTTAATTGACCGTAATTGTCAAAATTGCTGGTCATTAATTTATTCTCAGATTTTCTGTGCGAAAATATAAACCTGCAAAAGTGCCATTGTTGATTACGGTCCATTTGAAGTGACCCAATTAACGTTGTGTGATGAACCAACACATGGAAAAGCAAATGGGGGGATATGGTAGGGAGATAATTGAACGTGACGTGAATACTAATATTGACTGTATGCTATCTCAGTCATTAAAACACTGTCCAGTAAAAAGGACTTAATTTTATCTTGTGTTTTCACTTGCTAGAACAGTGCAGAAGGATAATGAGAAACACCTGAATTCTTTCCACTGGAAAAAAGAAATTGGCAGGATGAATGGAAAAGCTGAAATAAAGCGTCAGACCAGTTCTGTTGAGCAATGGGTACCTTGGCCCATATTCTCTTCCTTATTTTGCAGCATATTTCAGGAAAGGTATTTTCCTCTAAAGGAAAAGGTTGGCTGCAGACTCATTTTGCAGCTGTGAGAGGGCGTTGAGAGAGGAGGAGAGCTAAAAGCCAAAGTGTGGTACCACATCATCTCATCACTAATCCCGTGAACCTTAATTTGTTATACCAACAGACAACTTCAAGAGCTCAAAATTTCACACACACACACACACACACACACACAGACAGAATCATTCTGGTTGGAAAAGATCCCTGANCAACTTCAAGAGCTCAAAATTTCACACACACACACAGGCAGAATCATTCTGGTTGGAAAAGATCCCTGGGATCATTGAATCCAGACATCTACTCCACCTTACTAATTTACCCCAAAACCATATTCCTCAGCACTCCATCTTTAAACACATCCAGGGATGGCGACTCAACCACCTCCCTGGGAAGTCCATTCCAGTGCTTGACCAATGAATTTCTTTCATTCTTATTAAATATTGGGCTGCTATCACCGAAACCACCGGATACGCCTGACGCTCTGGTTTTGTCTGAGATGCATTCCAGACCAGGTCTGTTTCTGGATCAGGGTTTAACAGCCAATACTCTGAGCAATCTTTCTATCCAGTGCACTTAGCTTTCCCTGCAACTGCATTTGTAAAGACGGGACAACTGTTCTTGGAGGCTTTTATCTACTGTCAGTCTTGTGGACATCTCATAAATGTGGTAGTTGCTGTACAGGCAGTGTCTGCTGCTGGGTGAACACTGCCTGGGTACTGCTCTTGGCTCGTGGGGGTGTGTAAGAAACCTTTTAAACTCAAGTAAAACTACATTTTACTGTGTACCACAGGAAACAAAAGCACCGAGTATTTCCCTCTGGGACGAGCAGTGTGAGAGCCAGGACCATGGTGAATGCAGAAGTTTAGAGGTGGAGGGGAAGCCAGGAAAAGTGAAAAGCAAAACAGAAAATGGGCTTTTACTGTGTGGGTGATTACAACCCCTCTGCTAAAATATGTGTTGAATGTGTTTAAAATGGTTGTAGAGGAATGGGGGGAATTCCTTAACCTTTTCTTGAATAGACATATTGAAACAGCAAATATTGCTGTTTCCCTTGTAGGTTTTGATGATGGACTGGGTAAATGCGCTTGATGTCATCTGAAAAAATGTAAAAGGATCCATCAACGTGTGGCTTTGAAAGGTTCAGTGTGCCAAGTTACATGCTAACATGCCCAGAACTGTGTGCATGCCATTCATGCTTCTGCTTATGGGGAAGATGCTGTCTTATACACAGGCCTTTCTTACCAATATTCACATTAAACATGGGTCCCTACGACAAATTTTGCTGAATGAATTGTTTCTTCTGCCTAACACAGATAGTTGCCATATCTCTGATACACCAAAGCCACAACCATTTATTCTCCACAAGGTTTTTCACATAACTAATTATAACATCAAGTAGGGTGGTGCTCAAAATAGAATGAATGAGAAATAATGAGAAAAATGAACCCAATCATTATTTAAAGTAGTGGGTGTTAGTTTCCCCTGTGATCCTGTGGTGGTGGGAGCCAGGAGTGTCTTCAAAGTGACAATGCACATCCAGACATGGAGGACATTTTTATTCTCCTATTCATCTTTTACTGCATTACCAAAAAATCCCACAGATTTAGTCTGTTTTTCAATTACACTGGCCACTTACATGTGTGGTGCAAAGCTCTCTGTGCTGTTGTATTGGTCAACAAAAGACAATGATTAAATTCTAAACCAGCACTAGATGAAACTGCTGCAACAATAGGCATCGGTAATCAAAGGAATAATCACTTTCTGCTGGAAATCTGTAGCTGTAAAATGAACAGAAATACACGTTCAGCTTTGAAGTCCATTTTCATGCAAAGATCAAATAGCTCTGTCAGATTTATTCCTCACAGTTTTGAAGTGTAAATGTAAATCAATTTAGAGACAAGGAATTATCTTCTGTACCTGTACGGAGCTGGCATGTGTGCTCAGAAAAAATGTGCCTTACGAAATTATTTCTGTTTAATTGTTAGAATCTGGGGGACGATCATGTTTGATATGAGGAAAAGACACAAAGGTGATTGCTTTACAGGTAGCCTATGGGACGGCATGTTCCTGGAGCACTGCCCTGATGGTTTCAGGGCTTCCCATGCCTGAGTGGTAGTTGACTATATGGGCATATGATGGTACTTAACCCTTTGGCCTGAAGATCAAGTACACAGCTGTGAGCTGTGCGCATGCAGTTAATAAGTTGAGGTCCAAACATCTGCATAGTGCTGCACCAAACAGCTGCCAGACCTGACTGGAGACTGGCCATTTCCAGCCCAGTCACACACACAGCACTGGGCTTTGGCACTGCACACAGCAATCTCTTAACTACCAATTTGGCATGAAGGCAGGTGGGTGGCTGCCTCTTGTGAGTGAGGGGGAAGGAAGTGCCGATAGATTTGTGGGAAAGGAAGAGATGCATTCTGACTTTATTTTCTTGAAGAGGGTCATAATAAAGCCTGGCCTTTTAGCACTCACAGACAGCTGTACATGTTAGTAACACAACTGACCTCGTGTTTAGCAGTTTGAGAGCAACCCCTGTCAAAATGTCTGCACAAAAATCAGGTTACAAATGGACATATCCAGTCATTATATTATATCCAGTTATTACATATCCAGTCACTATATTTTACTATATATATTTTACTGTATGTGTTTTAGGAAGAAACATTGACTGAAAGGTTTCTTTGACTACTCAGAGTGAGTCTTACCTGGGTGTGACTTGTATTTCATGCCTAAAAATAAACTTATTTCCTAGGAAAGCAGGGCAACCCTAATCAGACCTGCTACTGGAACTGGTCCCACTTGTGTCCTTGATGACTAGCTATCTGCTTGTGTATTTCTCCATCTGTCCATGACACAGCACCAGCAGGGAGCGTGCTAGTTAGTGTGGATCAAAACCATGCTGGGGAAGATGCTTGTGAGCAGCACGTGTGGCTGCAGTTTTGTTGACACAGAAAGGACCTTGGAGGTGCTAGGCCAAATGATCAGCAGGACTGATGAAACAAAGAGGTGTGAAAAGTTGAATCAGCCACTGTTCTAAAAAGCACCTCTGTTGCTGGGGTGTTAGTAGACTTCATGCAGGTGATGTGTGAGACAAAGCTGTGGAGGAGAAGTAGAACAGTTGGAAGTTTTCATTAGAAACTTAGTCTATTGAAATCAATGTGATTTTCTCTAAAATGGCCACAGGTTTATGTTTGGCATTTTCAAAACATATTTCTTTGTAATAATTCCTGGTTTAAAGAATAGAAGTGTTTAATAAAAGATTACATACATGATAACAATGATAATATGTTAAAGAAAGTGTGCTTTAATTGTTTATCAATATTTCATTGATAATCTATCTGCAAAAAACCCCAAAAAACTAACTGGAATTTTCTATTGTTGACTACCTAGAAAGAAATTTAGAGGGACTATCAAAGCATATTTTCTTTAATGTAATAAAATCCCTTAAGAATTTCCCACTCAACCTTCATAATGAAAATCTCAGCATCTCCAGATGTACAGATATATGGGGAGGAATTACATTCAGGGGTCTTTCTCATTAATATGGTTCCTGTTGCATTGTGTATCCCGGACTGTTTCTCCCCCCAGTACTCTGCCCTAGTGAGGCCACATCTGAAATGTTTTGTCCAGTTCTGGGCTCCTCAGTTCAAGAAGGACAAAGAACTGATGGAGAGAGTGCAGCAGAGAGCCACAAAGATGATGAACGAAGTAGAACACCTCCTGATGAGGAAAGGCTGAAGAAGCTGGGTCTCTTTAACTTGGAGAAAAGGAGACTGAGGGGTGACCCAATTAATGTTTATAAACATGTGAAATATGTGTGTCAGGAGGATGGAGCCAGGCTCTTTTCAGTGTCATCTAATGATAGGATAAGGGGCAATGGGTGTGAGCTGGAACACAGGAGGTTCCATATAAATATAAGAAGGAACTTCTTCACAGTGAGGGTGACAGAGCACTGGAAGGGGCTGCCCAGGGGAGTTGTGGAGTCTTGTCTTCCGGAGAGGTTTAAAACCCACCTGGATATGTTCCTGTGCCACTTGGTCTAGGTAATTCTGCTGTGGCAGGGGGATTGGATTTGATGATCTTTCGAGGTCCCTTCTAATCCCTAATGTGCTGTGATTCTGTGATTCTGTGACCTGGAAATGCCTCTAGCTTCTTAACAAACTCTGGAAGTATTTTTAAAGTAGGTAGAGGTTCACAAGTTTCTTCCCAGTTGGCATTGTCCTGAATGTCAAGGTACAGAACAGTCAAGCTCTAGGATACCACCTACTAAAGTGATGACTGGAATGTCACAACGCTTCTGCAATACACATTTAGACAGAACGGTATCTCTGCTAGTGACAAAGCAAACCAAGGGCTTGTGTCTCTTTATGATTAAGCTACACTGTTGTGAAATGAAGGCAATTCTAGTCAATTGAAGACTCTTGTATCAACCAGGCAAAGATGTAGTCCTGAATTTACTCTAAACATTCTTCCCTAACAAAAATCAACATGAAAAGTTTAAAAATAATGAGTCTCAAAGGGATTCCTATTACCTCCATTCTCTAATTTCATATGAAAAAGACAAACAGTGAAAGGAATTCTAGATGTTAATATAATATAAATAGAAAGATGGACTAGATAAAACCAGCTGAACACTAGCCTGTCCTCAAGACCTAACAGGAAAGCAATAGCCTGCTTTTGAATATGTCACGATGACTTTTGGCAGATATGCCGTATACAATTCCACGCCACAGAAAACCATTGAATGTGATTGACTATTTAATCCATTTCTGAAAGAGCATCACTACAGGAATGCTTATATTGTTAGTATTGCTTTTTATAGCCAGAATGACCAGGACTGTCAGAACGCTAGTTGCTGCAGTGCTGAGACCTAGTTAGATCGCAAAGCCCGGCTGCAGTAAGTGTTTTAAAAGTTAAGTAAAAACGTTGCTGATATTTGCTGTGACTTTTAACAAGATAAATATTTTGATTTGATTTATGAATTCTATTTTGTCCTAAGCAAGAGCACCTTAAAACACAGTAGAACACAATAGTTGCATGAGACATCAGAGTTTTGCAAACGTGACAAAAAATAAAATCCATCTATCAAAAATAAAATACATAAAAACTGTCTTACCGTGCAAGTCCCAGAGCCCTGGAATGGGCTGCTCTGGAGATGTTCAAACCTCACCTGCATGCCACCCTGTGCACTGTGCTCTGGGCAGGCCTGCTTTGGCAAGGACCAGATCAGGTTGGACTAGATGACCTATTGAGGTCCCTTGCATCTCTGACAATTCTGTGATTCTGTAAACATCAGCATTCTGAGGTGGATCAGAAGAGGGGTGGTTAGCAGATTGAGAGAGGTTCTCCTCCTTCTCTACTTGGCCCTGGTGAGACTGCATATCTGGGATATTGTGTCCAATTCTGAGTCCCTCAGTTCAAGAAGGACATGGAGCTACTGGAGAGAGTCCAGTGCCACAAAGATGATGAAGGGAGTAGAAGCCCTGATGAGGAAAGGCTGAGGAAGCTGGGTCTCTTTAGCTTGGAAAAAAGGGAGTGACCTCATTCATGTTTATAAATATGTGAAGGGTGGATGTCAGGAGGATGGAGCCAGGCTCTTAGTGCCATCTAATGATAGGACAAGAGGCAATGGGTGTAAGCTGGAGCATAGGAGGTTCCATATATATATCAGAAGGAACTTCTTCACAGTGACGGTGACAGAGCACTGGAATGGGCTGCCCAGAGGGGTTGTGGGGTCTTCTTCTCCGGAGAGGTTTAAAACTCACCTGGATATGTTCCTGTGCCACCCACTAGACCATAAGGTCTTATAAAAACTACACCCAATTTTTTTTCCTCTTTGGAGTACCACAAAGCATATGGTACTATCAGCCTGCAGTTTCCCCTCTAGCGTTTCTGAATTCCCTGCTGCCTCTGTTCAACCACTTATATTAAACAGTATAAAGATTATTTCACTTTCTCCTGAGTCCCCTTCCTGAGATTCATTTTACTCATTAAATGGCAGTCTTTCATAATGACAAAGTGCTTGTTAAAATTATGTCAGTAAAGCCATGCACACACACAGAGGCAGCTTTGCATATGGTCTGTGCCTCACCTTGGTCCCTCTCTACCTGAGAAACCGTCCCTTTTGGAACCAGGGATAGTACAAAGACCTTCTGAAGGGATACAGGTGTGACATCGGTGCCACCTGCCACTTTAGCTGCCTGAATTCCTTTGCTGCACTGTCCTGGAAATGACTGAATGGGCCCAGAATTTATTTCCATATTTCATGATTTGGTGTCTTATGTGTCTACATTTTTGTCACATACAGACACATACTGATGTCCTGATCCTGAGATTGTCTTCTGGCTTCTTCATTTCATAACCCTGAAGTGAATCATAGAATTACAGAATCATTAGGGATTGGAAGATCCTCTAGTGCCACAGCAGGATAACCCAGACCTAGTTGCACAGGAATGCATCCAGGCGGGTCTTAAACATCTCCAGTGAAGGAGACTCCACAACTCCCCTGGGCAGCCCATTCCAGTGCTCTGTCACCCTCCTTGTGAAGAAGTTCCTTCTGATATATATATGGAACTTCCTTGTGTTCCAGCTTACACCCATTGCCCCTCGTCCTATCATTAGATGACATTGAGAAGAGACTGGCTCCATCCTCCTGACACCCACCCTTAAAATATTCATAGACATGAATGAGGTCACACCAGAAAATGCACCTGTATGTTGCTGGTCTCATCTTGGTGGGGCTGCCCAGGAGACAGGAATTGTGTTAAGTTGTCCTTAAAAAGCACTTGGGTAGAAATTTTTGGAGGCTGTGGATGAGTACCCTTCCATAAGGTGACTTGAGGTCATGTCTCACAAAGCTGTACAGAGTGTAGAAGAAGTGCCCTCAGTCCTTGTAATTGCTTCCCAGTAAACACTCAAGTATGATCCAAGGAGTGAACTAGCCTGCACAAATTTCAAGCATCTTACTGAAAATCTCTTCCATAATAAATAGCCTTGTTCCTTGCACAGGGGGTGGAGTGTGTGACCTGCCTTTGAAGGATGTAAATGGATGTCCCATCCACCAGTTTGTGAACCAAACTGGGTGCAGACAGGATATTCCAACTTCTCCTCACTCTCTCTTAGTCATCCATTTATGCACTTTGAGAGTCAGGGTTAGGGTTATAGATGTCTAAAACTTAAAAGTTAGGTGTCTGTGATAGGAGGGTTGGATTCTGCCTTGTGAAGAGAAGGAGGAGACTGGGACTCAAAACTGAGTGGACTGAGCTATGAAAGCATTTACGGATTAGAGAAAGCTGTCTAGGTCCCCAAAAGACATTTGTAAGATGGACTTTTCAGCCAATTTTTGACTTCTGTTTACAGATGCCTGGCTCTACCTAAAATAATGTGAAGAGTATTTGAACTCATACTGCATGTTGTGAGTTCTGCTGGTTATGTACTGCAAAGAGATTATGCTGTGCTCTGCTCTATTCCTGTGGGAACTGGGCCCTCGGAGAGTAAAGGACAAGCACTAGAGGAAAACCTATCAGGAAACTAGTAACAAACAACACTGACCGAGCAGGCTTTGAACACTGACGAAACTATGTCTGGGACCTCAACCTGAAGAAACAGGCCAAAGAGTGCATTACAATGGCCTTCTCTTCAGTCACCAACCAAGTCTGGGTTGTGTGGAAACAATGACTTTTGATGCTTAATTACCAACATTGTGATGTACGTGCACAAAGAGCCAAAACTAAAGGTCTATGGAAAACGTTAGTTCTGGGGCATGTAGTGTTGTGAGTGCTGGCTTCTGTGACTCTTCACCTCTCCAAAGGTAACTCTCTATATGTGCACTACCTTATATTCCATAGTTCTTTGTGGCCTGTCATGGAAATTTTCTTCAGAACATGGGCTTTAGTATTACAGAAACAAAACCACTTGTTCGATATTCATTTTGTGTGATTTACAATTCATCTCTCACTTAGGTATTCCACTGCTCTGCCTTAACGGTAGGCTTTTTTTAAGCCTCAGCATTATGTCCAGTGACAGTGCCAGTTGTGTCATGTCCTAAGACAAATCATTCCCTTCTGATCTGCTAGTAGCCTTCCTTCAGCAGTGCTATGTACCAGCGTGAGCAAGGGCTGATCAGAAAAGCTACAAGACACATTTACATGGTGCGTGGGATAAATAAAGTTCCTTCCTCATATGGCGGCTCTTGATTTACCTGTCTCATCTTACCGTCTGAGGTGACAGGGCTAAGAGTAATGGAGATGTGAGTCCTTCCAGGAACCTGTCCAATGGATAGTGATGGGATTCCTCATGGAAGTGGGACAGGAAATGCATTTGAGGCTTCCTCATAAAGAATTTTATAATAGACTTCCTTGCTGATACTAAGATAACAGCCACTGCAAAGTTTTTGACTATCCTGAATTAGCAGAGTCCATCTGTTTGGAGACAATGAGAGGACCATTTGGAAAACAATAATGCATGTTAAGTTGTCTTTTTGTGGCCTAATGCTCCAATTGGTACAGAGCCCTGTAACATCTTTCTGGATGGCTTCTACAAGGACATCAGACATATACATGCTTAGAATACCTGTATGAAAGGTATCAAACCTATTTCTAGTGCTGATCTTACATTCTCACTGCCTACCCATGGCCTGAGTACCTAGAAGTCTGGAATGAGGCCTGGAGAGCTCTGAAGAGAGCTCTGGTGCCTTAGTGCTCTAGTGCAGAGGATCAGACTGAGAAACAATTAGTCTGTGCAGAAGACAGAGCTTTTGGGTCCTAGACTCAAGTGAGATATGACAATCATCACAAACAGCACCATCAATCTGCCCCAAATCCAGAAACTTTGTCTTCTCAAACGTATGATTTTGTCTGTCTGCCGTCACTCGTAGGACCAAAAAGCCAAAGAAAACAATTCTTGCTCTGCACACTTGGTCTCAAGAAGAGAACAAGAAATATTTGGAGCACTACAATGGAAAAATGGCAGGTAGAGAAACAAGAGGGAGGGAGAAAGGAGGCTGGGAATATGAAATAAAGAGAGACTATGATATTGCGAAGAAGAGGATGAAACAAAGCTGCAATTGTGATTCAATATACAAAAAGGTGGAAACAATCCAAACCTGGAACAGTTAGTAGGTCTGTCAAGAATATCTTTGTGTTCTAGAAATCTATTTTTACTGAGTCTACTTAATTCGTACTTTTGTTTTCACATCTGTATGGATGAGGGGAAGATATTTCCAGATGTGCAATGGTCCTGGAAGAGACCAGAAGTCTGCGAAAGGTTCAGAGACTTTGGGAGGAGGATAAGCCCGTCACAGATGGGCTCTAAATTCCATTTCCCTGTTTCTTCAAAGACATTCACAACCTTCCAAGGAGCTTTGGAACTTCTGCTGGGAGGTGGGTCTTTAGGCAATAGGCAAGTTTCTTAAGACATTCAGCAGAAAGGCTGCCAGACAAAATGTGCAATAAACAGAAGCGCTCTGTTTATCAGTGTATGTTTCTGTGTGCAGACTCTCAATGCAGCTAGTAGCAACTGTAAGAATCCATTTTCTCATGATTCATTGCTTTGTGGATCTCTGCTCCACCTAGCTCTGCAGACAACAGAGAGTCTCATGTTTTGCCCTTCCCATGGTTGTACAGTGTCTGTGTAGCTATCAAATCCTGCTCCAAAGCCTTCAGAAAGTCTTGCCTTTTCTTCACTTGACCTTGAACTCTGAAATGCAAAGATCTCTGTCCTTGGCATGCAAGAGAACGAATAAAGGCTGGGATGACTGAATTGATCAGAAAAGTACAAAGCAAATGTCTCTGGTATATGGCTCTGCTATAGGCCGGCAGCTGGACAACCTTCTTCCCAGTAAAGATCTCAGAGGTCCCCAAAGGCCCATCCCCCTCCACAACAAGATCTGCACGTTTCCATGCTGCTTTCCTTTCCTAACACCTTCCCTAGAGCTCCACTTCTGGTTGGGTTTGTCTGTTTTAGAGTTGGATGTGAGAAAGAGGTGTTAAGGGCAGAGAAAAATCTAATGAGGTATAACAAGTGTAGAGTCTTGCATCTGGGCAAGAACAACCCCAGGTACCAGTATAAGCTGGGGACTGATCTGTTGAAGAGTAGTTTAGGAGAAAGGGACCTGGGGGTCCTGATGGACAGCAGGATGATCATGAGCCAGCAATGTGCTCTTGTGGCCAAGAGGGCCAACAGCATCCTGGGGACGATCAGAAGGGGGATGGTTAGCAGATGAAGAGAGGTTCTTCTCCCCCTCTACTCTTCCCTGGTGAGACCAGACCTGGAGTATTGTGTCCATTTCTGGGGTCCTCAGTTCAGGAGCAATGTGGAGCTGCTGAATAGGGTCCAGTGAAGGGCAGCAAAGATGATGAAGGAGGTGGAGAGACTGAGGGAGCTGGGTCTCTTTAGCTTGGAGAAGACTGAGGGGTGATCTCATTAATGCCTACAAATATTTGAGGGGTGGGTGTCAGGAGGATGGAGCTGGGCTATTCTCAGTGTCATGTAGCGATAGGACATGGGGCAATGGTTGTAAGCTGGAACATAGGAGGTTCCACATCAACCTGAGAAGGAACTTCTTCACGGTGAGGGTGACGGAGCACTGGAACAGGTTGCCCAGGGAGGTTGTGGAGTCTCCATCAATGGAGATGTTCAAGGCCCACCTGGATGTGTTCCTGTGTGACTTGGTCTAGGTGATCCTGCTGTGGCAGGGGGATTGGACTAGATGATCTTTCGAGGTCCCTTCCAGTCCATAGTGATTCTATGATTCTATGAAATAGGACTCTGTCCTTGTTTTGTGTGAATTCAGTTGAGAACAGTGGAATAAGAAGAAATACAGAAATGAGCATCACTGCTTCCATTCTATCATCCAATACACACATCCATGATAATAAACAGATACATTCTGAAATGTGTCTCTGATGTCTCGGCCCCTGACTGGCTGAGGAAAGCAGCACAAAAGAAGACTAAGAGGATTTTGGAGGAGACACATATAATCTTATACAGTCACACTTGAGTGAGATTGTGAGCAAAACTCCCAGAAACTACTTTTGTATTAACAAAATGGCTGTTGTTGACAAGTGGAGCATGTGGTGGAAGGAGATTGTTGTCAGTGCAAATGGTGGTTACTGGAGAAGGGCTGTCAGTGGGATAAAAATGAGGTGAAAAGCCTTCAGTTGGTGAAAACTGACATTGGCAAAATTGGTTCATTTCTATGGAAGGGCTGGAGTAGGACTCCCTCACTGTCAGGACATGCTATGCAGTAGTGGGTTGCGTTTTTCATTTGTTGAATATTCTCTTCAATAATACCATGAAGCCTATCCATGAAAAACCAATAGAAACACTTAAAAGTCAAACAGTGAGAGCCCTGCTATTTATTGGCCTCATTCCACTCACACAACTCTTGTCAATATCAGCTCCACATAGATCTAGCCTGGCTTATGACCCTCAGGTCTTACCCTTTTTGGATTACTAGTGCATTGCTGAGCAGTGAAAACAGTCTGCAGTGAGAACACAGTCTGCAAAAGCTGTAGCTACTTTGGAATTAGAAATCCAAGTCATTATCTGAAGCCAAATAAGTATCAAAACATAGATCCAAGGGACAGAGCACCTTAGAAAATGCTCAGGCTTAGTCTGAATCAGAAGATGGTGGTCTTTGCTGTTCTTTCTACATAAATGAGTATCTAACCAAGATGCTGGCCGCAGGCAGAAATCCAAACCTGCACCACAGCTTGTTGCTGTTCAGAACTGACTGCAGATGAAGCAGTCATTGGGGGCTGAACTGCTCCCCATTCATCCCAGTGTGAGCTTTGGAGATACTTGCTGTGTTACTGACACTTCCTCTGTGGAAAGTCAAGACCTCTGTGTAGAGAGGACCTGACTCGTGCCAGCCAGTGGCACTTGCTGTTGGGAAGAAAAAGTAGGGGCCATGCTTTAGGGCACATGATGGTTTCTTCATCTGTGAGCTTGTGACTCTAATGGATCACTTTCTAGAACAGTGTTTGAGGTAGAATGTGGCAACAAAGGATAAAACACTTGTTCTGGTTAGTTCTGAACGTCTGCAGTGATTCATATCATTGAGATGCTCCTTCATCTCCAGGTTCTTGCAAAGCAGGATGCTGCTCAGTTTTTCCTAAGCCTAGGAAGCTGTGTGGGCAGAGCCTGGGATGTCCACTAGTCTCAGAACCACTTGCAAGGATCTGTTCTGTGAAAGGAGTCTGGGGACAATGCTGTAAAGCAGACTGTTTAGTCAGATAACATACGTTATCAATCCAAATTGCAGTTAAAGGACAGTCTAGGCAGTGCGTTTGTGACATGCTACGTACACCACAGAACTAATTGCAGTCTAATCTCCTGCAGCTGCTGTAGGTAACCAGTGCTGTGAAGAGAACAAAACCTGCACTGTGATGTGTCCTGAAAGGCTGGGTAAATATTTCCAGGTAATGTGAGGCTTGAAGACATCTCCTGATAATGCTCTTTCAGGTCGTTATAGTTCTCTTCACCTCCTTTTATATTGCAGGACCTATACATGTTGCTTAGTAGTTTTGTAGGAAATATTGAATAATGCAGAAATAGAAGCATAATTTTATACCATTTTTCAATTGTACTGAAGAGTCCTCTTTGCCTGTTACTCGAAATCCAATTCCAATTCCAATCCATTTCCACTAAAAATGATGTTTACGTATCATTCTGTGGAGTTTTTTCTGTGCTTCTTGAATTTCCCTTTAATGCACCATTGAGGACCACGAAAAGATTACATGATTTAGAAAAAGAGATAGAAAATAAAAAGATCCCAAATTCTGGTTCAGACCCAGTGCCTGCTACAGCTGTCAAGACGGTTTTCTGTGTTTTCATCCTAGTACTCTTATTTACGTGATATATTTAAGAGTTTAAATGATTTTAAAATGATTTAAAGTGTTTATTTACACTTGCTAAAAGCAAACTATATACAGAGCTGAAAGAATGTTCTCTTGTCACAATGAAGACCAAACGTTAGGGGAGCCACATTTCTATCTGCCTGTGACCTTAGCCTTGGCACTTCAGCTGTTTGAGTCTCTTCCCACTCTGAAAAGAGAGCAATGTTCTTCCTCCTTTCTTGTGCATCGTTTAACCCTGTCACAGGTAGTTAGTGATGTGTGTTCATTAAATGGCAGACTCACCAAGGATTTTCGTCTAATTGAAATAAGTTGAATAAACACGAAGATAAGTGTTGATAAAGTGTTTGTGCTTCCAAGAGTTTGCTCTTTCCCACTTGTTTTGTCAAAAGAACAAGCTACCTACAGGTTTCTGGCTGATTTCCTGAAGTTCTGATAGATTCTGGTTGCAAATGGGACAACCACTCTCAAGCAGGTAAGGTGATAAAAATGTGGGCAACAGTTCCCTGCCACAAGTGAAACACAGAAAGAGACCACCGTGCATGAAGCAGAGAGATGAAAGCCATGCCAGCTATTAACGGGGACTAAAGGGTACTACAGCATGCATTTCCATCCTGAGCTGAAAAGGCTCTGTGAGAAGAAACACAGAAATATTTTTAAATATTGCAGTTCCCTGTTAATGCCATTCTCTGTTTTCAAATGTTCATATTGATGAGATTTATTGTTATTGTACATAGAGGCAATTTATGGATGCTAATTTAACAGTTTTTTGTTCCTATTGAGGCTTTGATGTTTCTAAAAACCTGCAGATGTGTGCCATGCTGACATCACAAACTCAGGGCAGCACAGCATCTGGCCCACAAGCAATTACACTGTTCCAACTGTATTAATGTATTTTGGTTGTAACGTGTGGACCTGTTCGTGGAGGCAAAACTGTTGTACAGAAATTAGTGCTCCACAGGGAGAAAAACATTCAGCTGGAGAGCACAAGCATGGTAATGGGGAAGAGAAAATATCCAATCCTGTTTTATGTCCATTTACTGCTTGATTTTCCCTTTGCAGGCTCGAAAACCCCACCCAGTGAGTCCTTTCAACATTACCTCTGCTTTCAGGGGGTCTGGTGTAATCGTACTGAAGTAGGTTTTCTGGGTTGAATTAGCTGTTTCAACTTTGTGTTTGGACTCAGCATTCATGTAGCTGTCTCTCTAGGCTGAAAAGCTCCATTTCCCCACCATAATGATCTCTTTGTACCCTTTCCCACTGCAGAGCTCACCACCCTTTGCCAGCCTACTTCTGTTTGCTGGATTTTCCCTCTCTGACAGGTTGTGCTCTTTGCAAATTCCGTAAATCTGATCATTGTCTAGGAGGTCAGAATAGAATCTAGGATTTCTTTTAAATTCTGTCCAAAACAGGTAAGCTATGAGACCTCTCCAGTATATTCTGTAAAGCAGAGATGATCGAGCTGGGCATATAACTTATTTCTGCTCCCTGTTCCCAGACACCTGCCACTTCTCCTATTCTCCTGAAATTCCTAATAAAGTACTGCCCCAACCCTTTTGCTCTTGAGATTTGCACAAGGATTTGGATCAAGACAGATTGATCACAGGCTATTTGCTCCGGAGCGAGAAAGAGCTTTCTTAAGTGGTGAGCTTGCTTCCCCTGTGTGAAGTCAATTTTACACTCCTCCACCAGACCTAGATGTAAAGCTGTATATATTACCTACAGGAATGCAATGCCAGGTGTCTATGGCTTTTACCATTGCACTTGTGGAATTACTCATTTAACTGAAAGGGAAACTGTTTCCCTGAGAGTTCACAATCCATACTGAGTCAGAATCACAGAATGTTAGGGATTGGAAGGGACCTCGAAAGATCATCTAGTCCAATCCCCCTGCCACAGCAGGATCACTTAGACCAAGTCACACAGGAATGCATCCAGGTGGGTTTTAAACGTCTCCAGTGAGGGAGACTCCACAACCTCCCTGGGCAGACCCTTCCAGTGCTCTGTCACCCTCACTGTGAAGTTTCTTCTCATATTGGTGTGGAACCTCCTATGTTCCAGCTCACACCCATTGCCCCTCTTCCTATCACTAGATGACACTGATCTAGAAGCAGAAGCAGATGTGCCTTGCAAAGTTGCTTTAACCTGGGGTCTGCTAAAGCATCTCAAAATTTTGCAAAGCTGTGACTTTGCAAAATCTCAGAGAAATTATGAAATTGTGAATCTCAGATAAAGATGACTTAATACACTATAAAAATTACCTAAATCAGGACAGTGATATCAGACTGTAGCTTGCTGAATATTATCTGTACACCAGGAATAAACCCCTAAGTTTTTATTGTGAAGATGGAAACATCAGGTCCTAGTTTTGTTCAGAAAATGGCATAGGTATCTTAATTTAAATTTAAGCAGAAAAAATGCACCTAAATAGAACTGTAAGCACAAATGAACTTGAAGTCATGCTTTTTAATAATTCTAGATAGTAGCTTTGATAAAGTGAAGCTACCTTGTATTTGTTCCTTACCTTGTCACACAAGTCACGTGTTTCTTTTCTGTGCACCCTCCTACTCACAAACATCATGGTAAATACTGTCTTGCATTCTCCATTTCAAATCTCATGAGCCAGACTATATCCCCAGCCTGGGTAACAAGGCAATTGGCAGCATTAAATCAGGTGATACAAGACTTCAGCTGGTAAAACTCTGCTGCACCTGATGTTCAGGACTGCTGCTGACTAAGCTGTCAGATAAACGGTGCTGATACCTCTTCTGTCAGCTCTCTGACCATGTGTCTGACTTATTTAATTAACTTTAAGCAACATGAAAACTATTTGATCTGGATAAATACCGGAGTCCTCTGATCTGAAAACCAGTAGAAAGCCAGTATTTTAAAATACAGGGCAACTCAGGTGAGAGCTTGGGTGAAATGTGCCATGAAACCGGTTGCACAATATGATTACATGCGCAGGAAGGACATGAAGGATAATGCAGTAATGCGTGTATTTAACCGGCAGACCGAAAGGAGTGAAGACGGGTTTAAACAGAAATACCGGCCCGACAAACGCAGCTCAAACGCAGCTCAAACGCAGGCCGAGAGCTCCATCTGCAGCCAGGCTGCCCACGGGAGCTAGCCCGGTGCTGCGCGACCGTTCCCAACCCTACTTGACCATCCCCTCTGCTTTGGGGATGTTTTGACGATCTAAAGACGTTTTTGTTAATTAGGAACAGGAAAATCTTGTTTTCGTTTCTTCCAGTCCCTTTATTTTCTTTCCTTTTTTATGTTGGCTTTGGAATCAGCATGGAAAACACCACGAGCACTGGAATAATATTCTTGTGTGGTTAAATGCATCTGGAAAAAGTTCCTGCATCATCCCACAGCAAACCTCTCTTGAGCTTCACCTCTTTTGGGCTTCACTTCTCTGCACGGTATTTCTGTGCATCCAGGAATGAATATCATCTGTAAAAGACGCAGCAGACAGCTGAAGTTCACTAGCCTGGTCAGTGCTTTGTATTCCCCAGCATCTCTCTCTGGTTTCCCAGCAGCAAGTTTAATAAGGACAGACTGAGGACAGCGCAGTATTGCTGTTTGCCAGATAAAGTACAACACTGAGAAATCTCTCTCTCTGACAGTGTGACTCCTTCCTCCTCAAAGCTTCTGCAAGTGCATACAATTTATGGCAAAACAAATTGCAGTTCACACCACACTATAAACACAACTGAACGCTCAGAGAGGGGTGACAGTCTGAAACATATGTTGATCAGAAGGTGCAGACTTTGAGGAATATTTCCATACAATGTTTTCTCTCAGAGCTGACCTGAATGGTAAGCACTCACTTGGAGCAGATCTGTAGAGGTCCAGCTTTATTTATGAGCGATGATATTTGTCATTCTTCCTGCAGGGAGTCTTTTTTTTGTGTAGGTCTGCATTAGCTCCTAGTATGGCCCGACAGATTTTCAGGATGGCCCACACAATTCTGAGGTTTCTAGATTCATCCTACACAACTTTGCAAGGTTTTACCACAACTGGATCTATCCTGGTCCCGTGGGCTGCTGCCTCTGCTGCTGGGTCACAATGAATCACTGCTGAAAGATGCTCCTCTAATTTGTTTACAACCAAGAGTAAACCTATTTAAGTAAGGTGTCTTCTCATGTTGTTTTTAAAGACAAACTCTGTAATCCTTGTTATCCCGTCACTGCCTGGAGGATCACATTGCCCCTGCTTCATGCTGGACTGTGACATTACTAAGCACATAAACCTGGCACCAAAACCTTGTGTCTGACCCCAAGATGCCTGACTAGCTAAGCTGTGCTTATGTCTGACATACAGCACTGATTTCAGGGTCCGATACTTCTGGCGGTTTTAATGAGCTCTCAAATTAGCACCCCTTAATATGCTATTGATGTGTCTTTATTCTTTTCTTTATCCGTGGATGATCTCTGACAGCAGAATGTGTATGGACCAGATATAAGACTTTTAATGCTTTTAAAAACACTTCAGGATACAGTCCTTGACTGATTTTGTTCTAGTTAACCCTCTTAAGTAGAAAGGTAAGCTCACCCCTCCTGGGCTCCAGGCTGGTGAGCAGCAGTGCTTTTCATGGCAGAGAGCTGTATATCTCACTGCATTTCTTTGTATCAGACTATAAACTGACTGCCTGGATTCCTGGGAATGCCTGATCAAGGTGTGAGGATAATTATTGCAACTGTGTGACAATAAGGAACATTCATCCCCAAAGAAGTGATCTACTACTACTTTTAACGAGTTGAATCAAAACATAAGTACATTTTCTTAAAAGTAGGAAGAAATACTACATGGTAACAGATAAATTAGGTCCTGGCAAGGGGAAAACATTTTGTTAAACACAATTTCAACTGAATATCCATTTTTGCATGTGTCACCAGTTGATCAAGCCTGGGTCTGAGATTACCTAATTAATTTAGTTAATATGCAGAAAGAAAAACAAAACAAAACAAGAAGGATTCAAAACCAATTGTAACATCACAGGCAAAAACCAAAGACTTGCTCAATTTGGGGAAAAAAATAACAAAACACACTTAATTCACAAACACCCCCTGGAAGATTGCAGCTCGGCTTAGTGTCTTGTCTCCTAAGGATGTTTCAGATGTCACGCCTTTAGAACAGCACAGAACATATTCAGCTCTTAAAACCACCAGCTATATGAGCCTTTCCCATGCTTTTAAGTAAATAACTCAGTTTAAATCTCTGACTCTGGAGTGGAACAGAAGAGCTTGCAAGCAGGTACATTTGAGAACTCTTTGAAGGACATTCTCAATTCCCAGCTCTTGGGGTTTTCTGCAAGAGTCACGATTGCCATGCGAAGGAAGTGCGTTCTCAGGTGGAGGATAGGTTTGAACAGAGCCAAACAGAACAGGTGTGTCTTAGAAGGCTTCTCTCAGCCTGCTCTTGGACAGTTTCTCAGCATGCACGAGGAGATGCCAGAGTGCAACTGCTGGAGGTGTTGCTTGTGCATGAGGCCAACACTGTGAGCATGTCCCAAATAATAAATAAAGGAAATTCAGTAATTAATCAGTTTTGTGTCTGGAGGACCTGAAACCTTCTACAGTCTGTCTGTAGATAGCCTGAACTCAGAATAATTTTGGACTATTCAAAAATTCCATGATCTTTTTTGGGAGGTGGAGGTGAAGACTTTCTAGGAGGAAGCCAATTGATCAAGTGGTGTTACCAGCTGACACCGCTTAAGGCCCCATTGGGCTGCAGGTGCTTTTACTGATGCTACTTTTCTTTGCCAAGCCTCCTCTGGAGCAAACTCTGCCTAAACCACCTGTGGGTCCCTGGAGGTGAAATTGCCCCATCACACTAATGTGCCTGGCAGTCTAACTTCTGCTGCAGTATTTGCAATTTCAAACATCTTTATTAGCAGCACTGACTGTTTTTTTCTTGTTTTAATGCAAGTTTCAGAAAGCATTAAAGATCATCCTTATGAAGCGGATCACTGCAGAAAGACATCCTGTCACTATTGTTACTTTAACCTCAGCCAGCCTACTGAAAAATTACTTTTAACCTCTTTCTGTCCAAACTGTTGTAACCAAGAAAACAAACACAACAGCAATACATGCTATCAACTGTAGGTTGCAAGCATTTTATTTCACATATTAGAAGTCTGTCCTATTTGTTCCCGAGTCCTTTATCTAGAGTCCATACATATTTTCAAAATTAAATTACAGCTCAGATTCGCTGTCCAGTAGCTAATCACCTGCTTTGACTGGCTAATATTTTTCTGATAGGCCTTAAGTGTAATTTGATCTTAAAGGTCCCATATGTTGGCTAAACGTTCTATTAAGTACAAGATAATAGATTGTTCCAGAGAGACTACAAAGCTGCAATCAATTAGTGACAGGCTTCTAAACATCACCCTACATGGAAACGCTGATGAATTTAGCTGCAGCATATTCTCCATAATTTTAATTTTTATGAAGGGATGCCTTAAGGATTGTTCAGAAATGTGATCCTACGTATAGTCAAGTTTGCTTAAAAAAGGCAGCTTTGATTTATTATTATTCTAGGATATTATCCATTAGTTTTCCAGTTACTCATGTACAATGAAGGTTGTTGAGAACTCCTTCCTCTGTATAAAGGCAGAACTTTGAGAAAATGAGAACTAAAAAACCAAATCTGTTTTAGTTAAGAAAGGCAGAGGAGTTATACATACTATAAAGATTTCCTACGAGGAATGGGATGGATGGAAGTTATATTTGAACCAGTATCTACCAAACCCTTCCTTGAGTACATGTGTTGAAGATAAATCACATCACATTTTTCTCCCTGTTAGCAATTTCCCTTAGCTACTGAATTGTGTGAGAGCACTATTATCACAATGAGAGACAGGTAAATTGAGAAAGAAAAGCAAAGAGAATAGGAAAAACATCCATGAATTTTATTCAAGAGGATTCCTCATATTCGGGAACTAAAGGGACAAAGTGGGCTTGGCCTATGACAGAAAACCCAGCTTGATTTTTAAAGGATTTTTGCTAAATTATTTTTCTTCAAATGTGTCCATAAAGTAGCAGTCAACCACAACTGCAGAAAATTGACTGAATTGTTTCTACCTATAGAAACAATTCCTTTCAGTTGAAAACACATTATATAGATATATTATAACACCAATAATATTTACAGTCTGTCTCAGCAAGAGATCTTCTCCTGAAGATTACAGACCATCCTTAGCTGTTCTCAGTTCTACCTTCAAACAGGAAAAGTGAGACCTTTACAGCCAACCGCAGAGACATTAACCCATTTGCTTCTCAGAACCATTTTGTATCTCCTTGGAGTAGATCAGCATGTGTTCATCATGATATCTGCTAGTCCAAGACACTATTCACATGTGGTCTTCAATATAAGAGAATGGAGATACTTTCTGGTGTGAAAACAGGCTACAGCATATCTGTTTTCATTCTTTCTGCAGAAAGAATGCGTTCTTTGTGCAGAAAAAAAATGCAAAATTAGACTGGAGTCATTATGCCCATTAATTGAAAAATTTGC
Source organism: Rhinopomastus cyanomelas (assembly GCA_013400115.1). Lineage (NCBI taxonomy): Eukaryota > Metazoa > Chordata > Aves > Bucerotiformes > Rhinopomastidae > Rhinopomastus > Rhinopomastus cyanomelas. The sequence goes on along the minus strand of VXBP01003270.1, from coordinate 152,094 downwards.
TTTTTATTGTATTTTTTTGGTTGTGAAAACTTACATAGCTCCTCCAGCTGTGAGAGAACTCTTTGCTGTATTTAGAGAGAAGTGAGCACTGTGGCATCCAGAGCCACGTCCATGGTTAGAAAAGATTTCACTGGCCTGGCCTTTCCTTGCCTCCTCTTATGAAGGGTACTAAACACTGGCATTCTTGCATTAGGAACACTCTGTCAACCATAGACTCTTAGCGGTTCATCCACCCCTTGCTCAAAATGAGAACAAAAAAGAATTCTAGAACATCATGAACAGTAAGGAATGCACACTGTCAGCTCACTTGGTGGCATAATGATGCCTTTTGAATTCTTTGACATATTAAGGCAGTAAGATGTGCACATGAAATTCTTAACCACTATTTTAAAATATTTGATACTATTTAATGTCTACATTTTTTTTCTTGTATTCAAAGATGTCAGAGGGAATCGTGTTCCCTTGGAATTACAGCAAAATCTATATTATTTTCTTGACATTCTTTAGGAATCTTGGAGTTGCATGTTAAAGGAAAGATTGTGCATCAGCAGAATTAACGCTGGAACTGTTGCAGGTCTTTGTCACAGCCACTACGTTATCAAGTCATGATAAAAATAATCCAGGAAGATAGGTTTGGTAATTGGTCACAAGAACCAACATCCAAAGATAAAAAGCCCTTGTGTACAGGGCACATTGCCCCGAGCTGGTATTACTGTGTAATTTTTGCAGATTTAAATTCTTTCATTGACAGGTTTTTCTGAAGAGCTGCATGTTTGATGCTAAGTGCTACAGAAGCTCCTGTAGGAGAGGCAGGCACAATAGAGAAAACTGAAGACAGCAGAGCCTAATGGAGCACAAAATGAATCTTCTCTGCCAAGGGCAGCATTTGGCAACATGGAAAATTTTCAAGTATTTTGAGGCTACAGAATTTGGGAACCTTTAGGGGTCTGCCTTATTATCAACGTAATTGCTTAGTCAAATTACATGAAATATTTCAACCAACTAGTTAACACCAAATGACAGTACAGATGAAGACAAAGAGTGTAAGAATATTAGTGCAGATAAAAAGGATGAACCTTTTTCTAACATCCATACTTGCAAGCATACTTGCATATGACAGGTTCAAGCTAACAATAGCTGTAGATGTTTCCATCTTCTTTTATTTTCTTTATTGTATCTATGTGCAAGAATCTTTCATTCTTCAGCTGAAAGAAGTTGGTAAAATAAAAGAAAGAATTTATGCTAAGAGTATTTAAAAGTCTAAAACATTCGTAACTCTAGGGCTATAAATGGCATTCAAAAAACTGAATAACTAGTAGCATGCTAGGATTTAGGAAAATGAAAAAAGGATGAAGAACTAAATAGTTCTGGGAAGAGAGGTGTGGCAAGTCATATAAAGGGAAAATAAAAGATGGAGGGATAGAAATGTAGGGAAGAGAACCTTGCAGTGCAGAGATTACAAAGGTAGGCAGGTTTGGAACTTGGTAGCAGAAAGAAAAAGGAGTAAGAGAGAAGGAAAGGAGATTGAAGAAGTAAAAACACAAGTAGCAAAGAATTGAAAAAAAAGAGTGGAAGAAGAATGAGTATGACTTTGTGTCCAGTTCTGGGCCCCTCAGTTCAGGAAGGACACATTGCTGCTGGGGACAGTCCAGCACAGAACCACAAAGATGATGAAGGGAGTAGAACATCTCCCTGATGAGGAAAGGTTGAGTGGTCTCTTTAGCTTGGAAAAAAGGAGACTGAGAGGTGACCTCATCAATGTTCATAAATATTTGAAGGGTTGGTGTCAGGAGGATGGAGCCGGGCTCTTTTCAGTGTCATCTAGTGGTAGGATGAGGGGCAATGGTTGTNCTTCTCAGGTTGATGTGGAACCTCCTATGTTCCAGCTTACAACCATTGCCCCTCATTCTATCACTACATGACACCGAGAACAGCCCAGTTCCATCCTCCTGACACCCACCCCTCAAATATTTGTAGACATTAATGAGGTCACCCCTCAGTCTCCTCTTCTCCAAGCTAAAGAGACCCAGCTCCCTCAGTCTTTCCTTGTGAGGGAGGTGCTCCACCTCCTTTATCATCTTCATTGCGCTACGCTGAACTCTCTCCAGAAGCTTCACACCCCTCTTGAACTGAGGAGCCCAGAACTGGACACTGGATACTCCAGGTGTGGTCTCACCAGGGCAGAGTCGAGGGGGAGAAGAACCTCTCTTGATCTGCTAACCACCCCTCTTCTAATCCACCCCAGGATGCTGTTGGTCACCCTGTAGAGCTGTTTCTTTCTTTTCTCCAGCCTAAGAGCTGTAGAAGAATACAGCGACAGAAGGTAATACCTGACTTATTTATAAACAAAATATTAGTTACTTTCTGTTCTTGAGGGAACAGAAATCATGTCCAGTCTGATATGATGCTGTAGAACACGAGAAGAAAAAAAACCCAAGATAGATTTTTCAGTGTATTTAGGCTTTACATACACCAAATCATGGTCTTGTTTTGTGTGCTACACAGTATCCTCCATTCCTCGCTAGGTATTTTCCTGCTGGGAACGCTCTTCCTCTCTGCCTCCTCTCCAAGACAAAGACAGAGGCAGGTCTCAGCCCGTGCGTTCCAGGTCTGCATGCAAACAGCTTCACTGGCCACCGGGTGTCACTGTTAGACAGAAATGTGCTCTGGTAGCTTAAGAACACCAGATGTCAGCCTGTAGGCTACAATCATAGAAACACAGAATGGTTTAGGTTAGAAAACACCTTCGAGATCTTCGAGTCCAACCATTCACCCAACTTTCTCAAGCCCACCCCTAAAGCCTGTCCTTAAGTTCCAGATATGCACATGTCCACGGGTGGTGATTCAACCCCCATTCTGGGCAGCCTGTTCCAATGCTTAACGAGCCTTTCAATGAAGTTTTTCCTAATGTCCAACCTAAACTTCCCCTGGTGCAACTTGAGGCCACATGCTCTTGCTCTGTCACTTCTTACCTGTGAGCAGAGACCAAACCTCAGTTCTCTACCCCCTCCTTTCAGGGAGTTGTGCACAGCAATAAGGTCTTACCTGAGACTCTTTTCTTCTGATTAAATAGCCCCAGCTCCCTCAACTGCACCTCAAAAGGTTTGTTCTCCAGACCCTTCTCTGACCTTGTTGCCCTTTTCTGTACCCACAAATACACCTCAGTGTGTCTCTTGTAATGAGGTGTCCAAAACTGAGCGCAGTACTTGAGAAGTTGCAGGTTTCTACATAAATTTTAAAAAAGATTTGTGAGTGGGTTGTTTCTGTTTTGAATACTTTCATTTTTTAAAATACAGAAGGCCTTGGGCTTGGGGGAAATGTGAGGAATGAGAAAAGTAAGGTAACTTCTGAATGTCTGGGAGATGGTGTACTGCTAGAAAATGTTAATTAGATTTGTCTTCTGGTTTTGGAACCGATGTGCAGATTAAAATCCTATAACTGCATGTGCTACAGAAAAGGTAGTGCTGCATTAATAAGTAAAACTTGTTTCCCCAGACTTTTCAACATAGACTGTTAGACTTCTGATGTTTTTCAGGCCAACTCAGAGCCTACTGAGATGTAAAGGGTAAAGTTTTATTTGGAACTGGCAAGAAGTGTAAAACAACTCTTTGACAAAAAATATTAGTTCAAGAAACTTAAGCATAAATGCCTATGTAAAAGAGAAAAGACTTTGGTACTCTCGAGAGAGAATATTTTGGTGCAACTTCAGAAACTCTTAGGCAAATAATGAGAGAAAAGTAGAAAATAAAATGCATTTTCTCTCTTAAGAGACAAAGTAACTGAGTGCCACTGCCTTACAGTGAACAGTGGACAAGTACAACCAATTAATTAAAAAAAGGGGTAGTAACCTAGAAAATGAGGATAAATTAACCCCAGGGAAATGACAAAATGAAGACAGTACCTCGATGAAATGTACATTCTGAGTGGAGTAAAATCATTGAGTGTGATAGAGATCAAAGGATTTATTGCCTCCTGTCTAATAGTAATAGAAGGATTTATTGCCCCCAAAACCTGTGGCTTCCAGAAGAATGTACTTACCCCAGTGTCTGCTAAATGTGGATAAATTCCTTCCTTCACAAGGTCTCTAAAATGTGGAAAGATTTACTTCCTTCTGAACAGTCTGCCTCAAATAAGCAGCTATGCCACAGATGGTGCATTTTCCTTCTCTTTAAGGAATTCTTTAAGAATTTTACAGAAGGGGTCTAAGAGCAAGTAAACATGTTTTTTTTTTAGTTTAATAAAATGAGTAGTGCTGAGGGAATAAAATATTATGAATCTCCAGAGGCTATTTAGAAAGGCTGTTGGTAAAGCATTGCTTGAAAACAATGGTATAAGGCAATCTAATTTGACAATTCAAAGGCAAAATCATTGAGTATATAGATACTTCACTTTTACAATGAATTTTGTGACATTCTAAAATAGATGTGTAACGTAGCCATGGTGATCCAAGGATGGCAGTTTTCACAGGGATTTAATGCTTTCATTTGTGTATTTGCACAGCTGGAAAACCTAGCAAGAGTTCAGGAATCCATGATTTGCTCCAGGACTAAAAGAAACAGCAAACATCAAGCCACAATTTTACAGCTTCTGTTTCAAATCCAGAAAAAGTTTTGAGCGCCCAAAAGCAAGCCTGCATTTTTCCATCTACATCTTTGGGCCAATCAAAGGTATTTACTCTGCCCATAAATCTTTCCTTGCTATCATTAAAATGCTAGAATATGTTTAAACCTTTCAGATGTTACTGGTTGTTATGTAATAAAGAAGTTGATTATACATAAAACACTGCTCATGTAGGGGTTCAGTCAGGTTCAAAGAATCAGTAACTTCAGAGACTATGAGGATAAATGAGAATTTGACCAAAAAATGGAAGCTGAAGTAGAGCATGCCTCCAGCTAAGCAATTCTGTCTGCTGTCAGGCTTTCCAGAGAAATTCCCAGCTGCCAAGAATTATTAAAGGCCAGCAAGGTGGAAGTGCACAGCAGAGACACTTAGTCAGGATTTCTTTTCTTTCTGAACTTAGAATTAGCACAGGAATACTGAAGTTGTGGTGATGGTGTTTGGGAAGAAGTTCCTATGCTAGGGTGGAATCAGAAAGAATGGCAGCAGGGATGATGTTCCTAGAGCTGACTCACGGATGAACGTAGCACACCTAGGTGACAGCTTTTAAGGTGTAAATACCCAATTCTTTCTCTGAGAGTTGTAATTAAAATCACTTACAATGAAATGTTGAATGTTGGTTGGGCTAGTGAGAAACTGAGAAATGTCACTGATTCAAGTATCACAGTAACTGCTTACAGGCAGTAAAATGGAGCAACTAAGAGGGGAAAGGGGTGAGGAAATCTAAATCTTGATGTAAACAATGAGAAACAACTTAGATGAGGAGTCAAAGAGAGCAGAGTACAACTGTATACTTGAGCTTTCAGACAAATATGCCAGAGGTGGCATTTTCCTATAAATTAGCTTCTTTCTCATTTAGAAAGGAAAATAATATAACCTTCAGAAGGTCACAAAGTCTGAGGAAACTATTCCCCTCTTAGCTCTGATTTGCAATCTATAGGTTACTTTTGTTTCCCTAGGAAAGTATTTCTGATATCACCTTCTAGTAAGTGGCTTAGGTCTTCTCGGCTTTTTTTTTTCTCTTGTGCTTCTGTGGGGCCTGGCTTTCCTGTGAAACACACTGATAGTATGATGTGACCCAAAATTATGCTATATACAGAGTAGTGTAGTTGTAGACAATTGTAATTAACCACAGGCACAACAAAGAGCTCCACTGGAGCTAATCAATACTCGTAGCGTTGTACTCAAAGCTCAAGAGCTTCTGAGATGGTACCTGGACTAGTATATTTGGTTTAGCTTGGATAGAGTTCATCCTCCCCATGACATTTCACACAGTGCTGGTTTTGTGGTGGTAGATGAAGGGATGTTGATAACACACCAGTGTTATATTTTTGCTCTTTTTTCATTGTATTTTTCTCTCCTCTGTCCATCTAAGAAAGGGGAGTGATAGGGTGGCTTGTGTGGGCCAGGGCCAGACCACAATAACTAGTTTGTAAAGAGCTAGCATAGGCATCACAAAGTGGCCTGGCAGTGTAAATGTAGCTCTAGAGCAATGGGATGATGCTGTGCCATTCCATGGCCATCACTTGTATAGGGAGGTCCATCATTTGAAGAGCAAGAAAAAACCACAAGTCCTGCCACAGTCTCACTTGCAGCTGGTCTGAACTCATACTGCCTGTTCAGCAGCCACAGAATAGGGCTTGTGCAGATCATAGAATAAGTTAGGTTCATAAAGATTTCTAAGAATTTCAAGTACAACCATTAATCTACTTTACCAAATACACTACTAAATGACCAACCTGATAGCCTTTTATGAGGGCACAATCAGGTGGATGTGGTCTATCCTGACTTCAGTAAAGCATTTGACACAGTCTCCCACAGCATCTTCACAGCCAAACTGAGGCAGTGTGTTCTGGATGATCCGGTAGTGAGGTGGGTGGTGAATTGGCTGCAGGCTAGAAGCCAGAGAGTGGTGGTCAATAGGACAGAGTCTAGTTGGAGGCCTGTATCTAGTGGAGTGCCCCAAGGGTCAGTACTGGGACCAGTCCTATTCAATCTATTCATTAATGACTTGGATGAGGGATTAGGGTGCACTGTCAGCAAGTCTGCTGATGACACAAAGCTGGATGGTGTCACCAACACCCCTGCAGACTGTGCTGCCATTCAGTGAGACGTGAACAGGCTGAAGAAGCTGTCATACCCTTAAGCTCCTATCTATCTATTGGCCACCTCCCTGTGTAACATGTCTCAACGCTTAACAAGCCTTTTGACAAATACATTTTCCCTAACATCTAACTGAATCTTCCTGTGGCATAGCTTGAGGCCATTTCCAGTGGTCCTGTCACTTCTTACCTGTGAGCAGAGACCAACCCCCACCTCCCTACACTGTCCTTTCAGGGAGTTGGACACAATAAATAAAATCTCACCTGAGAATACTTTTCTTCTGATTAAATAGCCCCAGTTCACTCTGCAGCTCCTCCTAAGGCTTGTTCTCCAGACCCTCATCCAAGGTACATGACAGAAGTGATATCACTTAGAAAGTATCACTTAGTCACTTAGATAAGGAAAAAGCTAATATTTGCTGTCTGCCTTGCTTGTTTAAGTTTGGAGCATGAATTGTGATACCTGAAATATTACTGCTGTCTGTGGATCAGTCATTAACACAATGGAGTTATGGGGAGTAGTGACAAAACTCTTGGATTGAGATACAGAGAGGGAGACCATTTACCAATTGCCAGTCTCAAAGCAAACTGACTTGGGGAAAATGAATTTCTTGCCAATCACTATGAGCATTTAATTACTCTTTTGGCTATTGGGAGGCAAAAATCACACAGAGAACAAGCATTTATATTTATATACTTTCCCTGGTTTTATGTCCTCCTCCTTCTGTGGCTTTGGTGTACCTTCTGTTTCTCACAGTTTTGTTTCTCCTTCTTTCTGTGGGGCTTTTTTCATGTTCCCTGAGGCGCCACTGCCCTGGCCATGGGGCTGAGCTACACCTTGGGTCAGCTGGAACCAGCTGTGTCTGCCATTGGTTACCCCTGAAGGCTCCTCAGAGGCCACTCTACAGCCACTGTGGCCAGCACCTGGGCCCCTGCTCCCAGAACAGATGCCACCAGCACATTGAACATTTGCCAAAAGGTCTTTTTGAGTCTCTTGGGGCACAAACACTCAGGAAAAAGGTATGCTGAGGGCAGAAATCATCAGCAAGCTGGCAAACAGCACCACCGACCTGGTGCACACTGTGAGGCAAGGGCCCCAGCCCTGCACCTCCCAGCAGCCTCAGCTCCCGTGTCAGCAGTTCATGTCGGTACTGTCGCAGCTCGCAGCAACCGATGGCTTTGGCCTGACAGTAACGTCACAGCCATCCTTGTTTGGTTTTATTCTCCTTTGGTCTCTTGACAACCTCAGTTATTAATTTTAGAGCTTCAGTAGCGAGGAGATCCCCATTCGCCCTGCTCCGTTTCATGCGTGCTCCCTCAGCTTGTCGTCCACAGCAGGCCTCAGCTGCGGCTCCTGGAGCTGGGCCTCTTCCCCAGGTGCTGGTCTGGGGTGGTCACTGTGTGGTCTGTGCCCGGCCCACAATGGAGCTATGGAAGGGACAGAGGTGTTCAGAGGGAAGATGGGACCTTTTAAGGTATTTTTGAAAATCTTTCTCCAGAACCGTATCACCACCTTCTGCGGCACCAAGCACAGAGCTGCCTGAGAACAGCAATGCTTTGTCTTTGTTTAAGTGAGAAGCAGATTTGAGAAAAAATTATCCTAAACAAACACTTAGGGTTGCCTTCAAGCCGCTTAGTAGGGACTGCCTGCATTTTGGAAAACTACATTACACAGAAGTATTTATTACCTACTTGTGCTACTGCCATTGTGTTACTGCCTTTGCTTAGATGCACACAGGCACACCGACATTTCTAACCCAAGCAACAGAAACTGGATTTCAATACAGACTAGTTTTCAGCTCAACAAGCAACAGTGACTTTTCTAAACTAGTTTTTGAGTGAAGGACTGTTTTTTAAAATGCATTTCTCTCAGCCTGTGTGAGCACACTGGAATATTTTGATGACAACTGTAGTCCAAATGGCAAGGTCCTGTTACAAGGAATTCATCACAGATGTAGTCCTTAGGCCAAATTCTAACCAAAAGAAGACTGAAAATAAAACGTTAAGAAACATCTGATATGTTTTAATTTATGAAATGCAAACAGGGCACATTCAGTAGGTTCTGACATATTTTTACTTGCTAGTAGCATTGTGGGGCAATGCGAAAGCCATCGGTGAAAACTTTCAGCTCCCATCCCTCTTGCCTTTGGCAGCTGTTGACCATAATTTCTCAATCAGGACCACTTCTTCAACATGTCAGTGAGCTTCAAAACATTTCTCCAGATGGCTGTTGCAGTTGGGAGCAATGACTGTGAGCTACATATTAAATATCTGAGTTCCTTGCACAAAGCTTGAGCCTGCAAATTCATGCAGCCTTGTTTTTCCTGGGAGGCACAAGTGGATGGTTGCGTCTGAGGCAGGGAGAAGGCAGGATGAAGTGTAGTAGAGCAGGACAATAACAACAATGGCATGTCAAAACCAGGAAAGTGAAAGGATTATAATTGATTTCTGTGGGATTTAGAGGAGTTCCTATGCCTTGTGTTACTTCAGATAGGGACTTGCCTTCAGCGCTGTGCAGGTCTTCTTTCCACAAGAGTGTCCCTTGAGACCTTTTGTTCCATGGCACAGATGTCCATTGCAATGCTGTCTCTGCTCAGACTATCTCAGTTCTCTAGGAATATTGCTGAATCTTCACATCCTTGTAGAAAAGATTTTATATCTTTTTTTCTGAATTTCTTCAGTATATAGTGAATTGATGTAAAAAGTACAGCCAAACTGTCAGAACTCAAAGTTATTTCCCCTTCATTCAAGCCTAGTTTTAAATAAATCTCTCTTAATAAATGGGAATTTGGCCTCAATTTGCTTAATTTTTCTGGATTAATGAAAAAGTGTGCCATATCAGTCTGCTATCCAATCAAAAATAAAGAAGTTCCAAGTCCTAAATAGTGTTCTAGCACCCCATCACAAGGCATGATGTTGCCATTTCCTGGAGAGGATTCCTTCCAACAAGGCTTCATTCAATGGATGAACAAAAACCCAGGAAGGCCTGCGGCTGCCGTGTTGAATGTGGGTGACAAATATGTGACTGCAGCTTCCATGCAGGAGTTGTGAGAGTGCAGGAGCTTCTGGCCAAAATTCAGTAAGGATAGCATAGTCTTTTTGTTCTAACCCTGTCACACCAAAGCATGGCAGGATGACTTCACTTCAGCGTGGAGCCAGCACCAGCATCCAGAATTCCCATTCTCTGAAGCACATGGTGTCTGGTGGTTCTCGGCCATGTAAAGATTTTACCTGAAGTTGATAGATCCAGACAGGACCTCTACTGTAAAGTGAAGGATGCCACTCTACCGCTACTGCAGAAGGTAAGAATTAATTTTATTCAAGGCTTGTGTGGCCATTCAACTTTGACAGTGTTGTGATCAAATCCATTTAACTATGGTGAAATGCAGTGTTGGATTAGTGGTTTCTGATGTTTGCTTCAGGCTCTCCCTTAGGATAGATACTGGATATTACAAAATCTGCTGAAACAGAGAAAAGGTGCTCAAATCTGAAGGAAAGCTTGCAAATCTAAATGCTCTTGTGGTTTGGTTTTTTCCCCCCCCACAGCTGAATCAACGGACTAGTATTTTTTCCTACAAATCTTTGTTTTATGAAAAATTCATGGCTTCACAACAAGCAGCTCACATCTGTGTTCCCTGCAAGGCACCCACAGCAGTGTATCAACACTTTGCTGCTCAATATTTTGCCTTTTATTCATTTGCAATTTCTCTTAAGCATCACTATTTATTTACAGTTTTCTCTATTTCCCTGCAAGTAGATATGTTATTCAAGCCAAAATTTTATGGGAAGACAATAAGGACAGGGTCGTGCTGACAACAGAGAACAACCCTGTGGAAAACCAGGTAGTTTATATAAATATGAGGTCAGTACCATTACTGAGCAGACATCTAGACTCTTCCAGTCTTGTTCTTCATTTGGCTTAGGAAGTCAGGAAGCAGAAAACTCATATTGGCAGTCCTGTTTAAGCTGTTACAGATCCTTTGAGTGGGTCATAGTTATCCAGGAGTCGATCAGTCAAAACATTATAGTCCAAGTTAAAACTGAGCCTGGGTTTCTATTAAGAATGCCATGTTTCCTTCAGGTTTGTACTACTTTTCTCCAAGAAAACCTCAATAATTTTCAACAAGTTGTTGTTGTATATTCTGGGATTTAATTTGTCTCAGATATAATTTATTTGTCAGGATCAAGAGCCAGTAGAGCTATCTGGATTGCTCTGCTGAATCTAGAAGGATGCTATGGAGAGGGAATCACTTTCAGGATGGATAAATCATGTACAAAACTATCATGTGTTGCTAAGCATTTGTCAAATTCCCACCCTTTCCCAAAGTTTAACTAGGAAGGCAGAGCAGCTGGCTGCCCATACAAGCTCTCTGGTGGGGATGAGTAAGCCTGCTGGTTATCCTGCTAAGCCATTTGGAAGTGACAGTTTACAGGCTCTTGGGATCTACAGACACAGGAGAGGGGAGTTCAAGCTTATTGGAAGCTGGTAATGTCTGGGTGAGGGTAAGAGAGAATGAAGTGCAGCATGTAGTGTAGGAGAAGGATGAGAGTCCTAGATTTCCAGCTGGGCTGTTCTGCAGTGCTTTCATCCTATATCTGCTTTCCTGAATTTTGAGCATGAGTGTAACACATGATACAATGGAGAGCTGTCTCTCAGGGAACTGTTACTGCGATGTGATGTCTTCCTGTCAATGACCATTCCAAACCTTGGCTAACTTCTCTACCTTTGATGTTCAAGTTGAGGTGTTTATGATATAGGTAACCTTGAACTTTTCATTTTAACATGGTTAATTTTTTTGGGGGGTGTGTGTGTGACCTCTGACATGACAGAAAACTCGGGAACCAGTCATATTCCTTTCCTTGTCTTTCCTTTCCTGAGGACAGGCTGAGAGAGCTGGGTCTCTTTAGCTTGGAAGAAAGGAGACTGAGGGGGGACCTCATTAATATTTATAAATATTTGAAGGGTGGGTGTCAGGAGGATGGAGCCAGTCTCTTCTCAGTGTCACCTAATGATAGGACAAGGGGCAGTGGGTGTAAGCTGGAACATAGGAGGTTCCACATAAATATCAGAAGGAACTTCTTCATGGTGAGGGTGATGGGAGCACTGGAATGGGCTGCCCAGGAGGGTTGTGGAATCTCCTTCTCTGGAGATGTTTAAAACCCGCCTGGATGTGTTCCTGTGCCACTTGGTTTAGGTGATCTTGCTGTGTCAGGGGGATTGGGCTAGAGGATCTTTTGAGGTCCCTTCTAATCCCTAGTGTTCTGTGATTCTGTAATTTTATTGTATAAGGAAGTGCCTGTGTCACCATTCATGATTTTGGTGGTGGGCTTGGGACCCTGGGAGATCTAAACCAGGAGATATTTCAATATTGCAGCAGGCCCAGCAAAAATCCTTGGTAGAATCAGGTAAGTTCTACTCCATTCTTTTGTACTGAAGTGACTGGACAGATCAGATGATCTGACCATAACTTGCTCAGCACAAAGCTCTGGCATGTCAGTGAAGCCATGCTGCATTCACAGAGGGAGACTGAAATGTTGTGCCGATTGGTAGACAGGAAGTCTGACAAGAAGGTGGGAGAGTAAGCATGGAGGAGATTTCTCTGGGATCCTGTCAAAATTTCTGTGTGATTCCTATCTGGGTCTCAATACAGTCTCCTGTTTCAGTTTTCCTGCTCAAGGCCTTTTTAGTCCTTCTAATGTAGTTAGTGCCAGAACAAGAGCAAGGGCTTCCATCTCCAGCAGGGAGACTGGACTGGACATCAGGTAGAAATTCTTCCTGGAGAGAGTGGTCAGGCACTGAAATTGGTTGCCCAGGGTGGTGGTTGAATCCTCATCCCTGCATGAATTTAAAAGTCGCTTAGATGTAGTATTGGGGGATCTGGTTTAGGCATGAACTTGTACAGTGGGATTCGTGGTTGGACTCGGTGATCCCAGGGGTCTTTTCCAACCTGAATGACTCTATGATTCTGTGATTCTGTGATGTGAGTGAGTCCTCTACCATGTGAATTCTCTGTGCATTCCTGATCCTTCTAAATTCTCAAAGGAAATAAGACTTTTTAGAGGTTTATTTTGTGTGGATTTGTTGAAGACATAAAGGAAAATGCAATAAAGGTAAACAGAACCACAGCAAGGACTTACTAAACAGAAAGTCTTTACCTAGCCTCATGAATAAAATGCACCAATTGTTTTCAAAGTCATCCTTTCTCATAAGCTGGAAAATTCTTCAGTAAGTGTCAACTACTTGCTCAGTACATGTTTTAGGCATTGCCTAGTATTTAACAAACATTTGTGATCTCTGGCCCTATGAAAACAAGTTTTATTTGCAGCATGGAATACTGTTATTTTAACGCAATTTTAACTTTATTGGAAAGAACAATTTGCTTGAGCATTTGGTACTGCAATTGTTTATTTGAAGGGACAGTAGTCTGTTGTGGTTTTATTTTAAAAGGGGAGGATAGTTCATACTACAAAAGTGAAAGGCTCCAGACCAAATCAGGGTGTTTGCAAGGTAATCATGGTTGGTCCAAAGGGGACAATGTAGCAGGACCTGCTGTGACAAAGGGAAAATCTTGTCATTCTGAAATTAGTTATGCAGAAGTAAGAATGCCAGAATAAACCAAGACAAGTGATACACTTAGAAATATACGTTAGATCTAAATATAGTGAACTATACAAAGAAATCTCTTGAACTTTCCTGGAGCCCAGCTACGGGCCGGACGGAAGGGGGCTCACACCTGCTGGTCCGGGTGACACACTGACATCTAGCGGCAAAACAGTTCCCTGCACGTAAGAGCGCTCGAATAACTTCAAACGTGAATGCAGAAACACCTCACGCACACAGACGGTGATATTCCCCAACGCCATGCTTGCTGGCTGCAAGGCACTGCAGGAACTCGCTGCGCAGGAGAAGCGACCCTTTGTGAGTCCTTGTTGCGTTAAACAGGTGACCCAGCGTCCTGGCAGGTTTTCTGCTTGCAAATACAGCTAATAACGTGTGGGAGAGTCCTGGGGTGTGGGGCGGGCAGAGGATGTCTGGACACACAGAGGCAAGTGCCTGGCTGGCTGGGCAGGATACTCATCAGATGGAGCCCTTCACTCACATAACATGTGCTGGTTGGCCGATACAAATATTGGGTCATGGGCTAGCACTGATGATGTAAATTAAACTCAGTAGTAATATTCTGGTACTGTAAGAATCACAATGACTGAACTGTCACTGAACACTGTATATTTGCCCCCTGACTCGATGATGCTATTTTAATGATGTTGGTAGGGACAAATATGTTGTAAAAGCATGTGCAGCTTTTACACTTTCCAGAGATATATTACTTTAATTTGTGCAAAGAATGGCATCAATGTATTCTCTTTCCTCCACAAAGCATGAATCTTGTAATGCAGTTAGAGCTTTGAAAGTTTGCAGATTCTCTGGAACTAAATCATAACTCAGTGGAAGTGGTTCACTTGTCAGTATTCCAAGGCTGCTAAGACATTTTGCTGGTGAGTCATATTTTTTTTCTTTTAAAAATCTTGCAGGATTTAAAATGGAAATTAAGAGAGAGCCATTACAAAGCTTTCTAAGGAAGGAAAAAAAATGTGCCAGCACTGTAAAATGCAGTTGTTATATTGCTAAACATATTAATGTAAAGTAGAGAAGATCAAAAACATGCGTGAGAAATGCAATATGACACAGATAAAATATACAATGAAATCATACAAGAAAAAATATGTCAGAACAATCATGACTGGAACTCTCATACTAATTTATTGAAGGGAAAGAACAGAATTAAAAGTTACAAGACTGGGTATCAAAAATTATTTTCTTCTCACAACTTTCAGCATGCCCAGTGACCCACTGCTGTGAGTCACACTTACTGCCTTCTTGCAGTTCCCTGAAGTGCTATAAGCCATGATGACTGCATGCGGTCATGTATACTGCAGCCTTGAGCCTTCTGCCACTCACTTCCAATTGCATATGAGACAGGACACTTGCTGAACAGCAGGCTTGGATTTAGGCACCTAAATGCAACCTACTCTCCAAGTAAGAGAATTAAAGTCCCGTTCCCCAGTTCCTGAAGTGAGATTTGAGTGAATTGTGTATGCCAAAGCCTAGAATTGAGGAAACAAATGCACAAAATAAATCCACATTGCTTTTTCAGCTGCTGCCTGTCTTTAAAGCATTTAAACCTGCAAACCCTTCACTTTGTTACCAGAATGACAGTTGCCTTTCTGTGCATGTCCAGAACTGTGCCAGTCCAAATATCTCAGTCCCTTGTCCAAACCCATGGCTAAACTTAATCAAGAAATTCTGAATCAAATTATGAATTAAATCCAGATTAATGTTCACTGTATTGCTCTGCTGGCCTTGTTTGCAGAACAAACTGCACTTATGCCACCTGGAACCCTGCATTGTGCAACTGCAGCCAGTTCCTTTTAAGAAGCACCTGGAATAGTGCCCTGCATGTGTACAGAAGCCAGACCACTCTGGCTCAATGAGTCTTGGGTTTTTTCTGTGTAGTGACATAGCTTCAATAAGAAGATCTGATGGAGAAACTTTAATGTAGACAGCACAGCCTGGTAGTTAGGGTACCTTCTTAGCAGATGTTGTTTGTCCCCATAGACTGTAGGAAGAACTGACTCCTTGATTTGATTCCTTCACAAGTGTGTGAACCTCAGACTAGAAGAGGAAACAGACAGTGAAAAACACCACCGTTCCTACTTTTACATTTTACCTAAGTCTCTAATGGTTAAAAAAATCATCTCCTGCAATGGTGACATGTATTTAGAACACAAATATTAGTTCTCACAGAAGCTAAAGGGGAAAAAAGAGATAAAATAAAAGCAATCAGCTAACAAACCTGTGAGTGCGTCCAAACCAGCTTGATCTCAGCTAGTAGTCCTACAATACGTCACTTGAAAGGCAAAGCAAAATGGGACAGATATAAAAGTAGAAACATACAAAGCACCTATCTGGTTCTGACTGAGACTTGTATTCTGTAAACTGCATATTCAGGACTTTCACAAAGTATAGCAAGGCTGCCCACTCTCAGTTCTGCTTTTGACTGAATTTGTAGATAAAAATCTCTGCAGGTGTGTTGCAAATGCTGGTTTATGAGGCCTCGTATCAGAACTAAGCAGGCTAGTACCTGCTTAGTGAGAGCACTGAAAACTTTCCATCAAGGAGAAATTACAATACAAAACAAGTAAAATTTTCTTTCAAGTGGGTAGCTTTAACAGGAAGGAAGAATTATGCCTTTGGTATAAATGTAGCACTCTAGTCAATATTGAGCCTTGTTCACTAACCCAATATGAAATCTGAGAGGTGTAGAAGAATTTGAGAAGAATCAACAGATGTACATAACATTTCCCATTCAGAGCTAAATTTAAGTGATTTTCTCTTGCGTATTACAGTTTATAGACTGACATAACTTAAAACTTTAAGCCATGTGAAATGGAGGAAATTTGTAGAAAACAACAAAAACTTTCCTTATTATCTTGTTGTTTCCATGGAAGCCATCATCCCATAGTAGTGGAGAGATATGGTAATAAGACCATTGATAAAATCAGCTGAGACAGCAGTGGAAGACAAATTCATGTACCACACCCAGAAACAGTGGAAATAAGCAGAAGACATTATAATTTATTAGTTTTAATATACACAGAATGGTTAAGAATATAACAGAAGATAAGGAAATTGTTGGCTGTTCAGATTCAGATAAATGCTCCCAGCCACTTCTAAATGATCAACAGCAGATGTTTAAACATACAATGTAGGAAATACAGAAACTGTATAGAAATCCTTTTCACAGTATAGAGTTCTGGCTCTGACTACAGGAAACTAAGGATTTCAGAAAAAACCCAACATGGTTGAGGAGTGTGCTGAAGAACACACAGCCTTGCTGTAACACAGAGGATGCTGATGATGAGCTTGCCCTGCTAGAGGTCCGTAAGGTGATTGCTAGTAAGGTACTAAGCACTGAGATTGCATAAAGGAGAAGCAAAAAAGTGTTATGTATCACAGTATGACTGCTACAACTGCTTCCAGCCTTGGTGCACTCAAAACAAAAATTTATCATATATTTCTAAAGATTCAAAGGAAGTTTTTCAATCAACCAACACCTTGGTCTGTTAGTCAAAGTGTAAGTAAAAATGTGACATATAATCAGCTGATATATTGTATCTAGAACCTATACAGTAAGCTTGCTGATGATGTAGGAAAATGATAAACATTGAAGATCATGGCCTGATCATGGCAGGTGGCCATGAAGAATATATGAGAAATTGATAGGACATCAGCTGTAACTGATGGGAGAACTAATAAAGGGTTTTGGAGGGTCAGATACTATAGAACATCTATTTATCTTGGCTGAGTATTCAGTTTGTCCTTAGGTGGCCTGCTGATCCTTTCTAGCTGTGGCAGCAACTACTGAACCCTGTGCAGGACTAGTTACTAGGATGTTGTGGCAGCATCCTATAAAGTGAGGTGAAGTCTGAACCTGAAGATCTTACATAATTGCATCATAGACATCCACCACCAGGAACTGTTTGTGTTTCTTGAGAAAAGTCAGGTCAAGCAACTATAGGTACAAATGTTTACTTTCTATTTGACCTTTTACAGCTCTGGGATATATAGATGTAAAGAGACAGTAGAGGTTCACTACTGCTATTAGGGCTATTTGTGGGTTTTCAGAGTTTCAGATTTAGACTTCTTTGTGTTGAATTTTGAAACCCCATAAAATACCAGTGTTTGTCACCCACAGTTGGATGGTCTGAATGTATAATTTTATCTCTATTTCCCACTGTAATTGATAAGCCAATAATCCTGTTTGCCTTTTGCAAAAGCTTCCAGTGCTATACTTGCAGTTCCTCGCTTCCAGTTCCATCAAACAATTTCCTGGTGTATTAGGAAACAAGCCATCTGTATCAGTGGATTATACGGTATCCTGAATCTCCAAACTCAAAAATCACTGTGATCTACATGTAAATATTTTATTTGACAGAAACCTTACTGAAACAGTCTCTGAAATTATACAAGTATTTAATCCTTCAGGAAGACTAACAATATTTCAATCCCAGGATTTTGAAAAACCTATAACTGGAAAATAAATCCAGTGGTAATGTGCAATCCATATGCATGTCCAATCAGAAAGATACTTGAGCCTCTGTGAATACAAGATATGCCATTCCTTTTCCCCTTGACCCTGGAACCCTGTATGGAAGAGGGAAGTAGTCTCTGGTTGAGCATGTTGGCTAAAACATCCCAAATGTCCGGGTTCATTTCACATGAGAATGCTTCGTAAATGTAGACAAAAAGTCCCTTGATTCAGAAATGTGTTAAGAGGAAGTCAAAAGGTTAGTTAGTTAGTTAGTTTGTTTGTTTGCATCCAGTGATATGGAGAAAGATCTCTTTCTGGCCTGGATTTCTGTTGTCACTGCAAGCATGTGAATTTTCTGAATTGTCCCGTGTTGTTCATGTGTGTATTCAATAACCATGACAAGAAAGGGAAGCTCACAAAAGTGAAGAAAATGGCTTTTCCCCATCCCTACCAATGTGACTGTAGGGGAAGAG
Source organism: Rhinopomastus cyanomelas (assembly GCA_013400115.1). Lineage (NCBI taxonomy): Eukaryota > Metazoa > Chordata > Aves > Bucerotiformes > Rhinopomastidae > Rhinopomastus > Rhinopomastus cyanomelas. Next base: position 133,809 of record VXBP01003270.1, on the reverse strand, counting down.
GATCTCTGCTTACTTCAGCATAGGAATTGTAAAAGCCAGAATTCTGCCTTGCACCTTACTCATTATACCAGACAGCTTGTGCTTCTCCACTGTAAGTTATAACTAAAGGCACCCTCCAAAGGGTAGACCACGTGAAGACTATGAACACAATTAATTCAGCCAGATAGATATATTTACTTGTTTAATATCATTTTGGGGAGCTACTAACAAGCTCCTAGAGTAGTATTTACTCTGTTATATTCTTTAGCTTCCTTGCTCCCCAGTATCCCTCTCTCATCCTATTACTGTTATACATAGGTAGCAGACGTTTTGCAAAACCATGGTACATTTTCAAGCACCAGATTTACCACATACATGCACACTGCCTGCAATGCATAAGTATTAATACTTCTTTGCTGTGTGTGTATAATTAATCCATTATGACTGGAAAACATGGCATGTGCTGTATATGCACAGAATTGTTGTGTCATACTTCTGCACTGATCTATTGTTTTAGGAAACCACTGAGTCCACTAAGCAGTCATGATGCATTTTTTTCTCAGCATGCACAATAAATATGGTGGCCTTAGGAATAAGACCTACCGCTAGCAATCCCATTTTCTGAAAGCCAGTTATCATTTGAAGTCCATGTTTTGTTCTCAAAACCCTTGAGGAAACTGCTTTGATAATGGCACCAACAGCCTGCAGCTTGCCAGTTGATTGGTCAGCTTAATGTAATTGTTAGAGACTCACAGTTCATCAGTATGGTCATGCCAGAGAACAAGAGCAAACAGCTTTGATTTTGACCTGAACCTTCCTTTCTTCGATACTGTGGGACCATGGAATTAGGACAGACTCTTTACATAGCTCTGTAAATCTCCTATCCCTCATATCGTAGTTCTGGTTGCGTCATACCGTTACATCATGCTGCAACTGACCTCCTGTTCCAGAAAGGTTTGTGTACCTGCTAGATTAGGGAAGAGTTTGATGTCTGCTACAGCTGTCTTTAATATTTTGTCCTTGCTCTCCCTGTTGAATGTTCTCTTGCATTATGTGTAGGACATTCTGATCTGTTTCTGAGGAATCCACTGGACAAGTCTGAATCACAAAAAGGGATAAGATAAAAGGTAGTGGTGGGGACAGTGTATGGAGAGGGAGATGGGGAGTATACCCACGTACAATATGTATTATTATATAATAAATATGTATAATACAGAACATTCAGTTAGTGTGTGTACTGAGAAGTACTACAAGATATTCTCTGCATAGTTTAGAAAGGCTGAGCAGTTCACTACAAATCTTTGCATCTTATGAACAAAACCAGTGTTTGATGCATTTTGGCAAATCACTGCTGGTAGGTTAACTTAGTTCTGGCTTGTGATTAACATGTTAGAAAGTTCAGAAAGCTTGTAGACAGAGAGAATCAGCCAATCCAAGCTATGGATCTACCATTCAAGGGTATCTGTGTGAGTCTTCATGGTCTTAGAATAGAGAAACCCATTGTAGTTCTGGCACTGAATCTAGCTGTAAATCCTTAACTGATGTGTATAAACCACAATCTGATGGCTGAATCCTTAAGGTATCTCTCCAGTTGATCATCAGCGTCAGTGCTGGTAGAACTAGTGAGGTTCTTGGTGTTTGGTGCTTGGTGCCAACTAGTGCTTTGTGCTGAATGTCAAAATTATTGTGACCACCTGAGCAACAATAGAAACAGGACCAACACTGTATCTTACACTTTTCAATAGATTGTAGTTTAGATTATCTTGGTTGTTTTTATCGTCTTCTTAAACAGCACAACACACTTTTGTTTGTTGTATGACAAAAATTTAAACAGTCATGATATTAAAAAAAATCTCAGCAAAACTGAGAATAGCTGGACTGCTAGATTCTGTTTTGTCTAAGAGTTACCACAGTTTCATGTGCTATGTAACCATTTGTCCATTCCTGAAAGTTGCTACTGAATACAGATTCAGCATAACATTGTACTGGCAAAACATTGATTTAAACATCAAAATAGAAAGAGTGAGCAATGTAAAAAATGTACTAAAACCCCAGTGTAAGTTAAACAAGAACAGAAGTGGCAAGAGAGCTCTGGCTTGGAAGCCTTGTGAGTCTAAATGTCTCCTTCCAAATTCTGCAGCTGATCTGATGTGTTTACACACACCCACACACACCCCCACCCACATCACTTGGGAAGGTCAGTGTACCACTTTCTCACTCACAGAGATACCTGCACATAACTCCTATTATCTTTAATGAGATAGAAATTTCTTCTAGCCTTGCCAGAGGGCTCTTAGTGTTTCTCTAATACCAATATTACGTAGACAGATCTATATGAAGGAAGGTTCTTATAAAGGGAGATGTTTCATTTTGTTGTGGTTCTGCAAGGTCTTAACTCCAGTGGAGCGTTTCACTGAGAGCAGCTGAGCTAGGTTCATCTCTTTCAGCCTTTACATTTTCTAGTCCACAGGACTTATGACAAAATAATTAATTATTGTCCTTAGCAATGGCAGAACATCTGTGCACGACTACAAACATTCTTATTGGTCTGATGGTAGATATGTCTTCTCATTCTCCTTGCAGCTGTCTGTAGAAGAAAATAGATAGCTTCAGTACTGTAGACTTAATGAAAAGAAGTGATTTGGTGATGTTCTTGACAGGATGATTCACATTGAACTGGTGGGCAAAATGTTCACCTTCAGCTAAACCCTACCACCTCTGAGTGGATGTTTGCTCATAAAATGGTCTCTGACCTATTTGACTTATCATGCCAGGCTGTAAACTCCAGCAGTATAGGAGTTGCTTCAAAAGAGGTAGTTAAAAGGTAGATGAGCAGGTAGTTAAAGGAAGATGAATAACAAAATTAATTAACCTTGCCAGCTATTCTCCAGCTAGAAGTGCATGCAAAATTAATCTGTTCTCTTCCTCAATGATTAAATGATACAGAGAATTTGTCTCCTTTTCAATACATCCGATTAAAATATATAATTTAAATATATCAGATGAATTTATCTGATTTTTACAGAAATTTCTGATATCTCCTATATAAAAATGGGCTTTGAATAGTATCGAGTTGGTTTAAACAAGAGATTTGTGCTGCAGTATAATTATTGGTCTTTCATGGAGCAAGATGTTTTCTCAGGTTTCGGCAATCAGTAAGCACACTGTGAGACAGACTATTTAAGCAATAGTCTTAAAGGTGTAATGAAAAGTGACTAGCTGAAATCAATGGGATGACTCATGTTTTTTAAGTGAACAGATAGTGAGAACTCTGACACAGCCCATTAAAATTCAGGTAAGAATTTTACTGATTTGAAATAATGAAGTAAATTTTTAAGTGCATTGATAAATGGGAGGTTTTAGCACTCCTCTTAAATGGGGGAAGGAAGATAAGCTTTCTTTGAAAAGGCTTGGGGAAAGCATTGGCATGCTGTAAGGAAAGCCAACATAAACTGTACATTAACTGCAAACAAGTTCACTTCTCTGCTCACACTACTGAGAAAAGGATTATCAGAGCAGTAAATGAACACAAAATTTACAAGAACACCAAGCGATTGGGTAAACTGCCTTACAGCCACATCATTCTCCTTTCCCCCTGAAAACCTATGGGATACTAAACCGTATCTCTCTTCAAGTGTGAACAAACAAACTGGTCTTCTGAGAATTCAATGACAACACAGTCTCAAAAACTGCTTTCAGAATCTTTTCTATTACCTCTTTTCCTACATTTTCTTCTCCTTCTTCTCTCAGGAATAACTACTTGCTGCTATTAAGTTCTTATTTGTCATTATGCTCTACCACTGATACTTCACTGGGAGACCATTATAGACATTCCATGCCTGGTTTTGCCCCATCTTGTTCATGCTTTGCAAAATGTTCATCTGACTTCTGATTTTTCTATTGCATCTGCAATTCAACTCGCTTTATTGAGAAGTGAGCCTTGCCAAAACCTTGTCTGTACATGAAAAATTGCTTCCATAAAGTCTGAAATAATTACCAGCTGTATCTTCTAAATTCACACAGCCTACTATTCATCATTATTCAAATGGACTTTGAATTCTTGTAATTTGTGTTTTTATACCAAACGAATCTATTTTTCTAAGTCTTTAAAAGTTCAGCTTCTTTTTCAAGTCATTGGATTTTTGTGAAAATGATGAAAATCTTTTTTGAAGTGAGTTTAATTTATTTGAGTTTCCTGATCAAAAACTACTGGTCTGGATACATACTTGTGGCATACAAATTCATTTAAACTTCTCATATCCTCAAGTTACAGAACACAGTAGGAAATGTTCTCCAGTTTTAAACAGAAAACTTCTAATATATCAATCTTATTCTTACATTTGTATTAAAAGCTATGCAGATTGTACATGAAATGAAGAAGCCTAATTGCTTCATTTATGCATATTGATGTGCATCCACTGTTAAATACAAGCAATGCTTATAATGTTTAGTAGATAATCTTAAATGAGTTGGAAAAACTTTTCTCAGCCATTTGTGTCAGAATATGTCCCTGTAATTCCTGAATAATCAGATACTCTCTCCCTAGACAGCTGCACTTCCATTCTTTTGATACATTTGCACAGTGATTTATAGCCATAAATGCACACATATCTGTCTGTCTGTCTATCTATCATCTATCTAATCTATCATCTGTCTACCTATCTATCTATCTATCTATCTTTCTATCTATCTATCTATCAATTTCCAGATAATAAGCAGGAAAAATGTGGAAATAATAAAAATTGTTGCGTTATGAAATACAGAACATTGATAAGGGAAACCATAGAGCTCAAGAAATGTACCTGGTAGGCAGGGTTCTGGGGAATGAAAGGATCGGGATATGAGTTAAAAGGGCCACAAAAGCCATGAAAAGTTCTGCAGTTCATTAGAAGAGATAAGGGGAAAAAACTGCTGCTGAGAGATTAAGAGCACAGATTTAAATTACTGCAGCTTCATCTTTAACATTATAGAAAACAAAATTCTCTCTAGATTTGCCATTGCTACTAAAATACAGTTCTTCCTGTTGTTCTTAATGTTAAGCTTAAAATGTATTTAATTTGGTCTAGTCCTCTATCCATCACTCTCTGAGAGGGAAGTCATCAGTCTCTGACGCAATTCAGACATGCAGATGTGAAAGGCAGCATCAATGGACAAGTTCTGTAGGCTTGAAGGAGGCTGCCAGAGGAATTGAGGCTAGGTGAGGGAATACTGCATGTCAATAATCTCAAACTATGAAGTCTGGGAAGTGTAATTTTATGGCTTCCATGAATTTACAGGGACAGTGATAGATGGATTAAAATAATATGTCATCAGCATGATCTAATATAAATGGCAAGTATAACAAAAGGGTTTATCACAATTTGAAGAGGATGACACATTTATTTTTCTCCTCTTCTCCTCCTCATTGGTAAAGATATCATGTATGGCTCTGATGTTTTTAGGAGCTATATAAATAAAGATATGCGAAGCACAGCTACTAAGAGTTTGAAAAGTAGAGGCTCTATCTTACTTCATAGCTAAATTGGGGGTATTGTATAACAGCAGTATATTCAGCTTTACATCCTTCTGCTTGTGCTTTGTTCCTTTAACACCTTCTCTTAGTATCTGCATTTTCCTTTAAAATCTTGACTACAAACCAGTTACTTAATGAAATGGGAAGATTTCCTTACCCCACAGCAGCATTATGACTGTAAGTGCATTAAAATGGGCAAGGTGTTCCATTGCTCTTGAAGAATGGATGTGAACTAAGATGGGAAGCCTTTATCTTGGATCCGAATGTCTGAGATAAGTTTGTCTAGTTAAAAATAACTAAAGACATAATTAAAGAGGGATGTTTGCAGCAGATGTCTGCATTAGAGATGCCACTGGGGATACTATAAATATAGTTGGTCAAAACCTTTTATTTGATTTCAAATGAAGCTGCTAGCTTTTCAGTCAACCTTTTCCAGTTCTCTCCTGACCCTCTTTTATTTTCTGTATATGAAACCAGATGGGTATTTCTGCCTACTCTTTTAAAAAAAACGTTTTATTTGAAATTAATATCTTCTTTCTGCAGAAAGTGATAATAATAGAGGTTATATTTTGTCTAAAAAGTTACAAAAATTTACCACAGACTTATAGAGGAAAATCATTTTATGCTGAAAGGAGTAATAACATAAATGTTTTAATCACTTCTGTATTATAAAAATGACACTAGAATGGAGCTAATTATGAATTATTATGTATTATTGAGTATTATTAATACTCAACCAAGGTAAGACCTAAATGAGGGCACAAATAACTCTAAATTCTTATACTTGTTTCCTGCTGCTGGAGAAAACCCTTCTTTGATTTTATTCAGCAGCATACAGAATCGTAGGAAAGAATCTCTACCATAAAATTGGCAAGCTTTCTCTCAGCTGTATAAAAAAGAACACAAGGTATGTTCCACACCTGCAATTTTCAGTCACAGAGATTTTCATCATATACGATTTAATTTTTTTGGCTTCTACAAAAAAGAGTTTTCAAATTTACTTAGGGCTGCTATGCAGGCCTGTATAATAAATCCTTCACATTTTCTGCACTGACCCAGGTCAGTGGTTTGCTCTTTGAAGCTGAAGATGTATTCAATGCAAGTGTTCAAAAGGACCATTCGTATAGAGATGTCTGGTTTAGAGAAAGCAGGATGCTTTGTAACTGGATTTATGATTTATTGCAATATAGATTTGTCTAAAGGTTTGCAACCAATTTTTGAGCACATTGGAGAAGGAGAAGTTGTAGCCAAATCTGAAATTCCTTCTGAGAGACTCTTTTTTTCCCTCATCATTAACCTTGATTTAGCATATACTCATCTAGACCACACATTCATTGCATTTGAAAATAGGAAGGGTGCTGTCATATCTCTGTATGATGCAGTGGTTTAACTGGATGAGTAAGGAAGCTTCCAGACAAAATATCACAGTTAATGGTAGAGTGGTTTAAGAGTTTATGACCCTCCAGTTAACCTCCCTTTGTAGAGTGAGAAGCAGCAGCTATGTACAAATGCCTAGTGCTCCATGGATCTCAGCCTGACAGGAATATAAGTTTAATGAGCACCAGGAAAGGTGGCAATAGAGGAGGAAATGCAGGTCCGGGTTTGCCAGTTGAGGGAAAGACCTCAGACAGAAGAGCTGTAGATACCACTTTGGAAGATCTTCTTTAGTTAGTGTAATTCATCAGGTGGCATTTGAAATGTTTCAGCAGTTTTATCTAAAATCAGGAGCAGAATCTCACATTTGCCTGCCAGAGGTTTGGCATATGGGCTTCCCACAGATTTAATGGAAGTAGTGCTGGTTGCTTCTGTGGTAGAACCCCCAGATGGTTTATCTTTTTATGTATGGATTATGCTTTCTCCAGTTTGGTCACAATCTTGCGTAGGAACAATTTTGATATCTTTTTTCATTTAGACTTTGGATTTTTTTTAATTGTTTGATTGACTTATCAGAAAAGCAAACCAGATAGCAAGATGATAACTTCCACCATTTGTCCTGCATGTGATTGTCGTATTTTATCTATGACATTTAGGTTAATATCTATCAGTCATACAATAAAAGTCTATCTCACAGGATGTGGTAGTTATTGTATGGATTATAAGTTCAACTTCTGATCCCATATGGGTAAGAATCTTTAAATGTACATAGTCAGACATAATTTACTCTTGGAAAGTACTAATTCAAGAAAACTAAACAAGAACTTGCAGGAATTTATTGATGGAATAAGCAATATATCAGAGAAATATTTTAGGTATACTGTTCCTACCGGAACAGAAATTGCAGTTTTTGGATGTTCCCTTCCTAGACAGAGGCCCTGCCTCTCTTAAGATTAGCTGTATTGCTACTGGCAATTTACTTTTGCTAGTGTTTTCAGTAAATTCAGAGAACTTTACCTAATTTCAGACCATTCAATGAATAGCTGAAGTTTAAAATGGAAGCATGTTGTCTCCAAACAAGACACCAAATGAAGTTGAACAATTTTGAAAATTAGATCATGAATATTTCTGTATGAGAAAGTGAGTATGGATTGGACCTTTGAAATATAGGAACTATTACTGTTCTATTTTTTTTTTATGTTGGACATGCAGTACTTTAAAATTATTTATCTCTGAAGAAAAAAGAAGAAAAGGAATTTGAATGATGTCTTAGATACTGATGGTTAACTGTTTTATTGTGCCTATGTGTGGCATGTGTTTTAATGTAATAGCTTACATCAGAAATTCTATTTTAAAGAAGTGAAGAGTCTCTACACTCATAAGGCAGCTCTGTGGGTCCTTATGTCACTGTTAGAACATTTATATTTAAACTTTTTGTATTTCTGTGCCTTGCACAGGAATGAGTTTTACACTACTTTCACAGCAATTTTAGAGGCAGTGGAAAATAGTAATTTAGGGTATTTTTCCCAATTAAACTTTTTTGCAAATTAAATTGTCTTTTTTTTTGTAAAACTTTGTTTTTATTATAATACAGAGGAGCTAGAATGTTTTCTTAAGACAACAGGGTATGAAACGACTCTACAATGTAACCTTTTTTTGGAACCCTGAAACACTTCTACGATTGACATCTTAAATCATAGGAAATGTTTGAGACCAGGTTTCTGTGTAAGTTAGTAACAAGATTATAGATTTTTCTTTCTTACTTTGAGAAGATTTTACATTTAAAAAACATCCTAAACGTACCTATGAGACTGAAAAATAAAGGAATTTGGAGTGAAAAAATGTATGTCTGAACAGGTCGTACAGGATACAGGAGACTTGGATTAAAAACCTTCCTGTCTTCATTCTGGGTCTCCATAAATGTTCTGATTTCAGCCTTTAGCAACTTTGAGGCAGGCAAAATTATTTAGGTTCCCTGCAGTTATTAGTCATTCAATGTTTGGTTTTTTCCTTGATGTAAGTTTAGGGGGAAGGCAGAGAGCAAAATAGTTTACAGGACAATAGTACTTTATGACTCTTGTTGCATGAGTATAGCTGTAGGCTCCATTCTCCTGCTTGGCAACATAACAAGCATTTATGAATAGGCAAAACCAGTGGGTATCACCTGACCACACACACTCTTCATTAGATCTGTTACTATGCTCTTGTTTTGGAGCAAGTGAAAAAAAAACAAACCTCCAACCCTATTCAGCACAAGATCCATCTCATCCAGATGCAGATGTTTGTAGGAAAGACTTCTGTAGAAGTTGTGACTACTTTTGATTTTCAGTCGAGGTGCATTATACTTCAGACTTCAGGAAACTCAAAAAGCTCCATAGCAAAAGGCCATCGCAGAAAATGGATACAGCAGAATGTGGCAGTTAAAACAAAAGAGTGCTTAATGACCTCTACTTTCATCTCATGGGCTTTGCCAGGGTGTTTTAGTAGCAGAGGAAAACCCCAGACCAGTCGCTAAACTGGTCATTAAGTGGGATGAGATGTAGAGATGTACATGTGCAACATTTTTTACAGCTGCAAGACAGGCGTCCCTCAAAGCTTAAGACGCTTAAGAAGTCTGAATGAGTTAGTGCATAACCCACTGCTGATACATTCTCTTTTGGTTTTCAATATCTTACAGATTTATCACAACAATCTGCTCAAATCTAAATGCTCATTTCAAACATCACTGAAATCATTACCAGTTTTTTCCAACATTTACTTGCACATATTTTTTAGGAACACTGAGGCAAGTCTTCTGATCCTCCACCGTGCAGATTAGCTCTTATTCTGACAACACTTGTTCCATCTGTCACTGAACACAGTTTGCTTTTCATAAGGTCTGAATTAGCATTAGGGTTTCTTTTCACTTCACCAGCTTACACTTTTCAACTGGTTGCATATATTAGCACAAATTACATTTTGAAAGTGCCTTTTTTTGGGGCAATTTTTTTTACCTCATCAATCTGTGGTGCTGCACCTCATTTGTCCCATGGTGCAAACAGCTTAGCTCCTTTCACAGAAGCGTAGGTGCTGTGCCTGGCCAGCACCACCTGCCCAAGGAATCTGCAGGCTCTGAAGCACACTGAGCAGCTCCACTGAAGCCATATGTGTAACACCAAGCATATGCTTAGATAGGTTTTTCAAATTGTCCCAGGAAATTCAGTACTTGGGATGACAAAGTCCAGAGCACTTTGGTTTACACCACACAGGCAAAAGGGAACAGCTGTGGAGTAGTAGAATGCACAAGCAGTTGCACCATTGATCTTGGCTCCTGGAGGCACTTCTGCATTTTCTGTGGGGAGCCTGGGTGCAGAGAAGGGACCCTTAAAAGTTATTTGGCCCTTGAAAGGACCTTCTCCAGATAACAAAGGCCCCCTACTCCAATCTAGCAATTGTTAAACCTGATGCTGCATTCTAGAAAGTGTGGAAGAGGCCAAAGTGTTGTACTTTCTTTCAAATTGCTGCAGAAAAGTGATGGTAGATTTTTGCCAAGCAATGGACCTTACACTGCATAGACTCTTCAAAACTATTTCTTATGTACATGTGGAAATAATCACAAAGTGACAAACAGTGTAAAATCTGTTTACCCAAGCTTAATTTCAATCTCAGCCAACTGAGGATCAAATATTTCAAACAGAAAATAAGCCAATTGCTATGTTTTTAGGACCCCAAAATGTACTTAAAACAGTTGAGTTTGAGCAGATCTTTTATTGTGAATGAGATCATTAATGCAGTTCCATATTAAGTGACTTATGGCCAGGTTATTAATAAAATATTCTTGATCTGCAGTTGACAATAAGCTACATAATTTCACTCATTATTGTTGGTTTAATCACTCTTTTATGGAGGATGACAGCCTGGTTCAAATCTGCTGTGTAATGGTGGCTAATGATGGCTTTCACATACTACAGGGAAATCTTAATAATTGAATTACAGATTCAGGTCTCCTCCAGGAAAATTGTTTAAACAATGTTTAAACAAGAAGTTCTCATTCACTTGAGCCCATCACAGTAGGTCTTCTACCTGCTTAAAGATTGGGATCACACCACTTTGTTTCAGAGATTTGCTGAGTGCTTGTAACCAGACTGTTCACTATTGTTGTTTCCAGCTGGCAGTCACAGCAAGTTTATTTACAACTGTTTCTTTTCCAGGGAACATAGGGTATTTTTCAACTGAAAATAAGTAAAATAGAAAAGTTCTTCAAGCTACAGGAACATTTCACTTCATGGGAGCTCTGAACAGACTCACTGAAAATAGTTTTTCAAAAGTTTTCATTCATGTTCATTTTTTTGAGATGACTGATAACTTGGAGTGGAGGGGTTGCACTGTGGGCTTTGCCTGTGTGAAGGATCCTCCACCGCAGAAGATGAATACTCATAGATTTGTAATAACACAGTCCCTTAAGACACATAAACTGGGGGCTAAACTCAAAACATCTAGACCCACAAAGAATTTCTGAAAATGTATTGTGTTGGGATAATTCTATTATTGGCTAGTTATCTTGCTGAATTCAATTGTCTGCCACAATGATCGATTAGAGGAAGCCCATATTTTAGAATTTACTAATGAAATACTGAAACTTAGAAAAAGGTCTACTAGTACACTTTAATTTGTCCTTTGTGCTAGAGGTAGGTGGCTAAGTTCACAATATTATCCTGTGTTGTAAAAACAGTGAAAAGGAGGAGTTCTTGCCAGAATTAACAGCTAATCTGAACTTTGCCCAGAGTCCTTTCAGAGAGCTGGTTGTTGAAGTAATGAAAGGGGGCCAAAACTAAATATGTAAATAAGTCCAGTGAGCACTGTCCATGCTGCTACAGCTAGACCGCAGCTAGTACCCATGTTAGTCCAATTTCTATTTGTAGTAGCAGTGTAGTCCAGTAGTCCAGCTCTAGTCAATGTGGTGTTTACAAGGATGCTTGAGGAAATTCCAAGCACTGTGAACATCTAAAAAAATCTCTGATTAAATTTCTGTGATACATCTTTTCTCCCCTAAAATTGGATGGAAAAATTATAAGGTTAACTATTTCATTGATGTAATTTAGATTTATAAGGGCTAGGCCTTGATGTCCAAATCCTTACAGATTGCTTGTATAGTAGAATCCTGAACTACATAGAATTGCATAAAAGTAAATATATTTCTCTTTCCACTCCCATAGCTTTATTTCCAAGGCAAGTATATCACTAGTACTTAAAGTGTTTTTTATACATCCACACAGATCAGAAGGTTTAGAAAAGAGTGCTAAAAATGTTAGACCTCTTCTCCATTTTGTTTATACCACTGCTGCTTACTCAGTTTTTAGACTATACATATAAAGTAGGGAAAAATGGCTCATGTCCCAGGAACACAGCTGTTATTTCGCCAGCTAAAAGCAAGGATTTCTTTTTGTTTTGTTTTTTGTGACTTTACCCTATTTTATTTAAATAAAGCACATTATGAGGCTATTCAAGTCACTTTTATTCTCTTTTGTTGCTGGTCTAATGAATGGCAGCAGTTAAAAGCACCACTAATAAAAAAAAGAAAAGAAAACCCCCTCAAGTTTAAATGAATGCATTTGTTATTAATTATTTTCTTTCTGTGTTTCCTCTCTTCGTTACTGAAGATGCTTTCAAGAAGCATCTGATTCTTCAATTACTGAACAATTTAATTTTCCAATCTGATTTGTTTTATCTGCTCTCTCCTGTCCTTTTCCATCATTTACAAATCACAGGAAGGGAAGAGATTAGTTTTGGGGGCTGAAGAGAAAAAGGAGATGGCTGAATTGGTTGAAACTGCATTTCTCTCTGCTCCTTCTCCAGTGCTCAGGGAAGGGTGCCAGCCCCCAGTTTCTTCCTTATCGAGCAGTGCCAATGCTTCTGGATCACAGGCTCACCATCAGCCAGCAATGTACCCTTGTGGCCAAGAAGGTCAGTGCTGTCTTTGGGTACATTAAGAGGAGTGTGGCCAGTAGGCTGAGGGAGGTTTTTCTCATCCCTCTACTCTGCCCCATCTGTTAGGCCACATCTGAAGTACTGTGTCTTGGCTCCATGCGCCAAGAGGGACAGAAAGCTACTCAAGAGTACTGAAGCTCATAGAATCATTAGGGATTGGAAGGGACCTTGGAAGATCATCTAGTCCAATCCACCTGCCACAGCAGGATCACCTAGACTAAGTCAGGGTTAGAAGGGACCGTATCGCACCAGAGTATTGTGTCCAGTTCTGGGCTCCTCAGTTCAAGAGGGATGTGGAGCTGCTGGAGGGAGTCCAGTGTAGAGAGGATGATGAAGGAAGTGGAGCACCTCCCTTATGACGAGAGGCTGAGGGAGCTTGTTCTCTTTAGCTTGGAAAAGAGGAGATTGAGGGGTGACCTCATTAATGTCTATAAATATTTGAAGGGTGGGGGTCAAGAGGACGGAGCCAAGCTCTTCTCAATGTCATCTACTGATAGGACAAGGGGCATTGGGTGTTAGCTGGAACATAGGAGGTTCCACATAAATATGAGAAGGAACTTCTTCACAGTGAGGGTAACAGAGCACCAGAACAAACTGCCCAAGGGAGCTGTGGAGTCTCCTTCACTGGAGATATTTAAGGCCCACCTGGATGTGTTCCTGTGTGACTTGGTCTAGGTGAACCTGCTGTGGCAGGGGGATTGGACTAGATGATCTTTCAAGGTCCCTTCCAATTCCTAATGGTTCTATGATTCTATGATAAGGAAAAGGCTTATGTTTAAGCCTTTAACTTGCAAAGGCTGCCTCGAGAGACTGCAGAATCTCTGTGTCTGGAGACGTTCAAAACCAGCCTGGCCATATTCCTGTAGGAGAAGTGCTCTGCGCAGAGGAGTTGGATGAGATGATCTTTAAATGTCCCACCCATCTTCTACCATTCCATGATTCTCAGCTCACACCATGCAGAGAAAAAGCAATGTGTCATATCACAAAGCCAAGATACACTTTCATTACCTTTAATGAGTGATTTACAAAAAGCTAGAGAAATGGCTTGGGTATTCTCATTTCTCTACAGAAGACCAGAACATACCGTTCTCATAATATTCACACATATCCCTAAGTCCAAATGAACTGAATAGATAGAAGCAGATGTATTAGCATCTCACTGTATCGAGTGTGCATAGTGTATTTAGAGCAGACAGTATTTGCAGTATATGATCTATTTTTCAGCAGAGATTGTGCTATGGAAAGGTACATTCTATAAGATGATTTATTAACCACTGAGTATATTCTCCGTATATCCTCCAGTTCAGGTTGCTGAACTGCTCAACAAAAAGTGGAAAGGCATTGTTGTACAAATCATGTATAGGAAGAATTCTTTAAAATGGAAACCTTGTTGAACCAAAGTGCCACTTTTTGTATTTCTCAGCAAGATCACCTCTGGAATGAAAATTATGTCTGCAGTTATTTCAGCATAACCTGCTAGGAACTGCACATACACGTCCTCTCTCTCTCCTACCTCTACACACAACGTTGGGTATGCCCTGTAGATTCATCCCTAGATGGTAATGGCATTTGGACAGACTGTTTGGGCTCCAGCATGGCAAATTACATATTCATCCATATTCACATGTCTACACTGACTTGTGAGAGACTACCTGCCTGTCTAAAATATAATGTCTGTTAATGCTTTTATTAGATAGAGAATGCATTGTATATCATACCGCTACCAGCTCCTAAGCTCTCCAAATTCACTTAGGCATCCAGTTTATTCTTGCAGATAGTGTTTTAGATTTGATGATGGGATTATAGTAGTCCTTACATGTATGCCCCAAAACTTTGGTGTTTAACTTTCTGCAAGCAGTTTCAGGCACACAGTGCTCTGGAGTACAGTCAGGACTGGCTTCCCGATGGGTTGGAAACTTTCAGTTGGAATGCTCTGTTGTAATGACAGAATGTTTCCCCCCTTAACCCATTACCATAAGCTCATACAGGAAAAAATCTGAAAATGTTGAACTGAATAGTGGTTGCACACAATTTTAATAGTCCTGATAAAAAATGCTGCATTTTAAACCCATATTGCTTGAAAAATAAATATAACAATAATAATCTAAAGGTAGGAGTTTAACACATTATCTATACACAGATAATATTCACCAGACTGAGTAAGCATCTTGAGAGAAACATTTTGAAATGATAGTTTTTGTGTGTCTTCTAGTCATGTGTGATGATGCAGTGGCAAAACTACACACAAAATAAGTATCACCAGCAGGGAATAGACTCCGCATTCCAGTTTGGTTCCAGCAATACTTCACCTTTACATGGCCTTCTGCAGTTTCTCCTCAGAGCCACAATAACAGTCTGCTTTTAGATCCAGATTTTCCTCATCACTACTATTTCAACTGACAGAGATACAACATCACCTACTTTTTAGCTTTTCGAGCTATTTAAAATTCAATAGTATTGCAATATCTTCCCTTTCCCCCAGCATCATAGAGTCATCCATAGACTGTTTTTATTTTTCAAATGAACTGCTTATTCTTGCTGTGTTAAACAACATAATCAAAATCAGATGGTCCAAAACATTAAAGAGAATGAATTGTTTATATCATACTCCTTTATGGGCTTTCATTAACATAGAGAATTTAGTTATTAATAAATAAGAAGTTTGAATATAAATAGAAATGTTATTGAAATACATCTGATTTATTTTAAGACAGAGAATTAAAGAAATATGGAGGCAATGAAAAAATACTGAGCTGTAAAATATTTTTTACTGGTGCCCTACACAGGCTGAAACTTCTAGTTTCATTAGACTGTGGATTAAATAATCTGATACCAATAAATAACTGGAAATATCATTAAATGGACAGAAGTAACTTTCAAAACCTGTCATTCCTTTTATGTGTTGCTGTATCTGTATACACAGAGCAACCCTGCTATATTTTATGATGCAAATATTTGATACTAATCAGAGGACCTTTCTCTATCAGTGCTGGCTAGATGTTGATTGCAAGACCTTGAGATGTTGTTCAAGGTCCTGTACTTACTTTTCACACATCAGGCTCACCAGAACGAAGTGCCTGCAGCACTTCTGTTGCTTGATATTCTTACTCAGGAGACAATGCATAAAATCAAGAAAGACTCATATTTAAAGTGACAATAAACTATTTTCAGCCTTTATTGAATATGATTATGAAATAGATTTCTTTCATTATTCAGGATTTGCAGCAGTCAAGTCTTTTTCACAAAATATGTAACGGCCATTACGACCAGCATCAGCAAATGGCTCTTCTGGCATATGATATATTAAAAAACTCTGTCTAATTTCATGCAGTTATTCTCAATCCTCACAATGGTGACACAAGGAACAGAAATTCTCTACATTTGCAATGGTAGAACTACTTTGTACCATTCTCCTGTTTCACTGGCTGCTTCATGGAAATAGGTTCTGTCACTAATACTGCTTCCAGCATCTGTGCAATTTAGAGTAATTTACAGGCTTCTCGGGTTCTTAAATCTGTGAGTCCTCCTGCTTTACACAAAGTTTGACCTCTTAGACTCTGTAAACATTGTGCATTAGGCATGCTTTGAGTTTGCTTTTTTGAATAGTACAATCAATGACATCTTTGCACAAAGGCAAAGAGGCAGATTCATATGTGCAGAGATCTATTAGCAGAATCTGTAGCACATAGTTACTTTAAAAGAAAAATGAACATGGAAAGAGAGAGAGTGGAAGCGTGGGGGATACTCCAGGAAAAAGTTCCTTTCTGGGTTTCTTCTCCAGTGAAGTACCTGATTCTACCTGTAATACTTTTTCTATGGTATAAACACAATTTGCATTAGAATTTACATTGTACCAGTTGCCCCTGCCTGTGAGGTTATTGGTGTTTCTGAAAGCATACTTTGCTGAGACTGTACACTGACTTTCTGTGAAGTTTGAATCACACTTGGTTTTGGGTCCACTAATATCAACCAGAAGCTCTGACCACTGGGTAGGAAAACGGTGAGGAAGAAGTAGCGATTCTCATGCTGGTGGCAGTGACTTCCCATGAGAACCCACTGTAACCAGGCTGTTGGGTTTGCAAGTACAGTGCCAGAACATGAGCCACAGCGTGGGAACAAGAGGAAAGTGTTGTCTCAGAACCTCTGGGAAAGGCTGCCACGGTGGCTTGGGTGACCAAGTGTAGAACTGCCAGCGGAGAGTTGGCTATAGAGCTTCAGAGAGAAGGCTGTTGACAATGTAAAAGGCTGAGGCTCTTAAGGCACCATGTGATGTGTGGCTTAATGGATGACATTGCCTTTGCTCAAAGAACCAGAGCTCAGCACGGCTCAAAACGTATCAACAGTGAGTGTAAATCTGATAGCAGCTGCACTCCTGTGGTTGTCAGACTAATGTAGTTTGTAATAAAACTAACCGTGGTAAATGAGCACTAAGTTCATCAGTGGAAGTAAGGGCATGTGCAAAGGAGCCCCTTAGCCTGGGCTGAGTACTGAATCCACATCTTCAAGCTCCAGAGGTGCCTGTGACTTCTGATGAATTGGTTGATCATGGCTCCTTGTTCTGTGAGGACATTGTTTTCCTGGATACACCATTGAATTTTCATAGGATTCTTGCAAAAGTAGAGGGTAGATTACTAATGGAGCCTTAAAATCTGTCCTGCATAGAAGTGTATTCCCCCAATAATTTTAAGATGACTTTTCATAATTTCTGGACACTCTCATACACCCATATATAAGCAATTAATCTCACCACTTAACAAGCAGCCTTTGTCTCATGCTTTGGCAACACAATCTTTCTGATGCATGTTTCATTTTGGATGTTATTTTTGGTCTTGCCTACCATCCAATGATTCATTTCTGAAATGAAACTGGAGTGGTACGTTTGGAAAATCATGCTGTTTCAAAAATAAAGGCCCATTTCCACTTCAAACAGAGAATGGAACTTAAAGGCAGATGTGTGCCCTGAGAAGTGATTGCATCTCTACTCCAGATGTGTTTAAGAGTCTTGTAGATATGGGTCATGGGACATGGCTCAGGTATGGGCTTTGTTGAGTTGGATTACTGGTTAGACTCAATGATCTTAAAGGTATTTTCCAACTGAACAAATTCTGTGATTCTGTGATTACATGTGCCCTGGGCTGACAAAGTAATTATCAATAATAAAAGAGCCTTTTCTGGGAAAACACTGAAGAATACTTACCTGAAACAAAGAATAACACAAGTGACTGAGCTATGCCTCAACACGAGAAGGAAGCAGTAATGGAGCCTGCAGAGCTCTCAAAAAGTATGAGACACAAGTATGTGGTGCCAGTTACTCATGTATATTAGTGCATTTCTTTTTGCCTTTCTGCTAAACTTGCTGTTACAGTGCTGTAGACCAACCACCACAAAAGTACATGGTGTGATTGTGAAAACCAAGATGGCAGTCTGAAAGAGAAAATATTTCATGGGAGCATGTCCTCCTAGTAAATGTTGTAGTTAACTGCATGTCATCTTAGAATGAAAGAATCCTGGAATCATAGAATCATACAATTAAATTAAGGTTGGTAGAGACCTACCAGATGATAAAGTCCAACTGTCAACCCAACCCCACCATGGCCACTAAACCATGTTTCCAAGCATGGGATCTCATGGATGGTGACTCCACCACTTCACTGGGAAGCCTGTTCCAATACTTGGCTACCTTTTCAGTGAAGAAATTTTTCCTAATGTCCAATCTAAACCTTCTTTGGCACAACTTGAGGCTATTTCCTCTTGTCCTATCACTAGTGACTTAGGATAAGAGACTCCCACCTCTCTGCTACTTCCTTTCAGGTAGTTGTAAGGCTCAATAAGGTCTCCTCTCAGCCTCCTTTTCTCCAGGCTAAGAGTCAAAAAGTCGAACAAATAGTACCTTTTTGAAGAATGCCCAGCCTTCCTGGAACCTATTGTCCTCCAGGAGCGTCTCCAATGTCCAGAACACACCAAAATCTGCCTTCTAGAAGTCCGCTGTAGTGGTTTTATTGACCCCTCCTCCTTAATTCATGAAGAATTGAGAACCTAATAATTTCATGACTGCTAAGCCTAAGATGGCCCCTAACCACCACATCTCCTATTAAATCTTCTGTTTTTGTAAACTGCAGGTCTAATGAACCAATAGGTTCGTTAACCAGCTGTGTCAGGAAATTGTCTTCCACACATTCAAGGAACCTTCTGGACTTTCCTCTCTGCTGTTTTGTACTTCCAGCAGATGGCAGGCAAGATGAAGTTCCCCATCAAACAAGAGCTGGGGACTTGCAAGAGTTCTGCCAATCTCTTGTAGAATGTCTCATCCACCTCTTCATCCCACTTGCATATTTAGCAAAACCATAAACATCTGGTCATACTTCAGTCATGCATAGGGTATGGAAATATGGCTTAGAACTTGGATTTTTCCTCATTTTTGCCTCATTTTTTTTTTCCTCCTGCTTCTGGAAAGGAAGGGTTAAGGTTAGGGTTAGGGTCATGCGTTAGCCTTTATAATGTCAAATAATATTAGCACTTTTTATAGTTTAGAACTTTTGCCATTTTATTGACAGTGGTCCTTGCCTTCTTGCCTACCCTACTGGAAATGCCATGGTCTCACATTATTACTGTGTAATACACATTGTCACAAGACAGTATATTGACACTGTCATTACTGATAATTGTTATTATTTTATTAATGCCAAGTACTAATATATTATCTGAACTGGATTAAAATGTACTGCTGTTAGGGCTGGCCCAACAGGCAAACTACAACCGCATACAAATGAAGGAGGTAGAGCTTTTACAAGGTGTTTACCTTTTCCTGTGGCCAGTGCGTTTGTGACTGCATGTGAAGGATGGAAAAACGGATTAGTCCATGGCAAATCAAGTGGTTCTAGTTTTAAGTAACTGAAAGCCCATGACTTTCATAGAGACATGGCCCCACCCTACTTGTGATACTGTCTTGCGAAGTATTTCTTAACGCAACGTTACATCAATGGTCAAACCAGGAACTCATTTTCTCATGCCTGTCAGTCTCGGCTGCTGCAAACACTTGGAACACCTGCTTGTTTCTTCTCAGCTGTTACAGAGCTGCTTACTACAGATTTATCTTCCCAGCTTCACCCCTTCATTTATGTGCCTGAGGCCATAAGGGGATAGGCTAAATAAATGTTTATGTGGCCCTCAAAATGGACTGTTTCACTACACAACTCTCAGACTTCAGGGAACTTTTGCCATGCACAGAGACACTTTGTGAACAGGATATTCAGAATAAGCAGTTATTTGTTAGCTATTACAGCAGACAACAAAGGACTTAGACCAGCAGGCACATCAGCTATGTATTAGTGCTCTTGCCATCTCTGAATGGCTGCCTTGAGTCTTTGCTGGACAGCCGTCATTGGGAACAGAGGAGCATCCTCATGCTTCTGCATTTTCGTCAGTATTTTATACCTGTTCATGTGATGTTTTTCTTTTGAAACTTGGAGCTGCTATCGTTGACCTCAACAACACTTCAATCTATCTTACCTTTCTTAGCACACGTGAGAAGAGGTCCTAATTTCAGATTTTTCATCTTGCCTTCACTGCATGCTACAAGTTATGAAATAACGGTTTCCAAAGATACAAATTTAATCTAGATAGCACACGATTGTGCCAAAGGCTTTTTAAAAAACGTTTTAAAAATATGAAGTATGAGTCATTGTCATCTGGTTATGATACTGAAATGAAAGCCAGACATCTATAAAGCCTATCTGCTGGAGCTTGTGGAGAGAACACATGTAGTCTTTTTCTTCTGGTGCCTTTAGCTTTGTGAACACTGAAGGATGCAAAATCTCCAGGAAAAGAACAGCCCCTAGTTAATTGCTGATTATGATGTAATACAGTATGGAATATCCCTTTGGTCAGCTGTCCCCTTCCAGCTCCTTGTGCACCTCTAGCATACTCACTGGTGAGGTGGGATGAGGAGCAGAACAGTCTGTTCAGATTCTGTGCAAGCTCTGCTTAATGTTAACGAAAACATCCCTGAGTTATCAACACTGTTTCCAGCACAAACATGAAACATACCCCACAGTAGCTACTATGAAAAAAATTAACACTACCCCGGCCAAAGCAGCACAATGACAAATTTTATCAACAAAAAATAAAAGTTAAACAGCGGTCCCATGGTCCACGTAAAGGAAAGTGTTGACATATCCACTGTCACATGCTGTACACTGAAGTTCAGAAAATGGTGCCTTTTTACATCAGTGTCCTGATGCTAGGATAGGTATTTTCATGCACATTTTCATACATTTTCCTATGGTGGCTCAGAGCCACCATATTGCTGATTTATGCATTAACCTTTATAAAGTCAAATAATATTAGCACTTTTTATAGTTTAGAACTATTTCCATTTTATTGACAGTGGTCCTTGCCCTCTGCTAAAACGATCAAGAAAATAATAGTGACAGCTTAAATTTAAAAATTCTTGGGTTTTGTCCTTTTCAGTTTCTCAGTCCCTAGATATTACCTGGTCACTTAATTCTTCCACCCATGTGAGGTTAATATCCATCTCTGAAACACCCTCTGGTAGATGCAAAAAAGCACAACTGCTGATCTGCAAAACCTGTGTCTTGAGCAGACATGACCACAGAATAATCCATAGACTGGCTGGCACTCCAGTAACAACTTCGAGCAATATGACAAGTGCAATATGTGTTGTCATCAGTTGCTATTTTTCCCTTCTAACTACATTACATAGTGTCATCAGAAATTATTTATACCCTCCTGGACAAAGAGTCTTAATTAACTAGAAGCTTAAGTGTAAATTTGTATGTGATCTTTCTGGTTGAAGATAAGATGATTTATAAGTATCACACATTTAAACACAAGCACATGTCCTTTCTTTAAACATGGAGGGTGAAAATGGCATCCCTTATGGACTGCATCTGCAATGGCAAGTAGCGCCAGCTTAAAGTCATACTCCCACCTAGCTTGTGCTTCCCTACAAAAATCTAACCATTCCGAGCAAACTGTCTTGACTTGGAAGAAATGTCTATAAATTTCCAGTTCTCCTGTTAACCAGAACCCACTTCCCTGCTGCTCTCACTTGCAGTTTACCCAGATCCTCGGTCCTTTGGGTTCGAGAGGAGCAGTCCTGTGCCTACATAACACTATCTGGTAACCCTTTCATGCTGGTAGACACACACTGCTCCCTCTTCAATCATTTCTGCATATGTTATTTTCCCCAGGCCCCTGGAAAATCACCTCACTATTTATTAGGAAGAACTTACATTGTCCTTTCTCCTTTTAATTGAGGGCGGATTCTTCCAAGTTAACTTTTTCAGTTTGAAATTTAGACATCTAATTTCTCCAAGTGATCTTTCATCACTGTAAGGAAACAGATATCCAGCATCAATTTATCCTGCCCTAGAGAAGAATATGACAAAGATGACACATACTAGTCTCAGATGTGTCTCTCCATGGAGAGACACCAGTGACTGGCTTAGGCAGTGAAGGTTGAAGTCAAATTAACAAAATTTGTTAACATCTGTACACCTGGAACACAAGCACATAAAATCTTGTAAGACTGAATCTTTCTCAGCACTTTTATGAAAAACTTCACAAAAAAAGTGTCAGTTATTTCTGTTCTACATGTTTCTGTGCCTTCCCCTGTTTAACCATATCTAGTGCTCCAAGTAACTCAGCTGCCTGATCTGCTGTTGGATAACAACATTATCTAATGTCAAGTTACATTAACAACAGGTACAGAAGTTTGTCCAAGGTATTCCAGTCCAAAAGTATATTCCTGTTTAACTGAATCTCACACTCAAGCCAAACAGCATCACTTAGATGTTGCTGCGCTGAATGTCATCATAGGAAGTCTTATATTTTTAACATTAGCTTGTTGTTTGTTTCTGAACAAGATCTAAACCAGAATCACAGAAATCAGAATAAACTGACAGCATGATGTCTCAGTGCAGGCATTTATATTCCTTCTCAGCAAGAATAAAGAACAGAACAGCTGAGAAATGCCGCAGGGCACTGAGCAAGTTGTTTAACACGTTGGAATATTTTTGTTGAATTTAGGAAAATGAGAAGATTGAAAAGGGTAACTCCCATCACAGAACTGAATGTTGAGCTGTCAGAGGCAACAATTAGTTACTCGTACTACTCCTACTGAAGGCTATCACAGGACATCACTGTCTGTAGGGTAAAAAGCACCTTCCAGTTACCAGCTTTTAATACCTCACTGCAGTTTACCCAATTGCTCTTGTACCAGTTTTTGCCTCTGGTTTAAATAGTCCTTTACCCTTTCTACTGTATTTAACCCAGCCTTTAAATAAAATAAATTAGCTGAATTTTCATAGTTCTCTATTCTTCTGATTCTGGCAATTGTTCTATTCTGTTCTAAAGCCAGTCTGAATAGTTTATCTTTCCTGGAAACAGCTTAAACCTTGGGCGTGAAAGAGTCTGGCTTCTTTGTTTGAAAGCATGTGTCCTGCATTGAGTGATGTAGTTTAGGTGCTGAGGAATCAGGTCTGCCTGATGAGTGTTGAGCTGGAGAAGCTATGCTGAAGAATTGAAGAATTCACCAGTCTGGACAGCCTAGGGTGCTGCTGTTCACAGGCAGGGGTGACATGAGTAATAGAGTGTTGGTACTCATCTCTACTTGACTGACATGCTCTTTTCCCCAGGTCTGTAATGTGAAAAAACCCAAGGTCTGACACAATAGTGATGTCCCATTGTATTTTTCTCAGAATATGCGCTGGCATTTGTGACAGTTTCTAGTTTGTGTGCACTAACTTGTTTAACTTTTTCTTCTTTTTGGTAAACAGTTATAGAGTTAATAAACCCTTTTCCATTTTTCCTAAGCTATCCATTGTCTGGCAAATTCTATCAGAGATCTCATCGAGACCTAACTGCTTTGTTTTCTTTATCTTTAGTTGTGGTCTTGAACCCACCACAAAAATGTTTGTTCCTAGCTGTGAGACTTGCAAATTCAATTGGGAAGCTGAAATTCCAAGGGTCTTTATCATGTTCTACCATCAGTAGAGCACTTGCTATTGCAAAGTAAAAAACTTTCTACTTAACTAAACAGATAGTTCTTATTCTCTTAAAATAATAAATAAAATAGTGTATGTGTGAGAAAATATGTTCAAAAAAAGAGAGAAACCAATCTGTAGAAGAGAAAAAGGAGTAGAATCAGATGTTTAGTGATGTAGACATTATCAAGATATAACAATATTTTAAATGCACATTCATCTACAGAATCTGAGGATTTAGTGTTTGCGACTGCCACGTTAACTTTTTAACACACTATTTCCAAATTCTTTTCCTTATATAAATGTTCGTGGCCATAAGTTTGAATGGTTGTAATTTTCTCAAGCGAATACTGCTTAAATGATGTTCTTTTTTTCCCAGGGTCATTGTCTATGTCTATTCCCTCGGTCTCTCATTTTTATTCAAAAAATAGACAAAGGCTTTTCACCAGGGAAAAAAATAAATCTTTGTTCCTTCTCAGTTTGCTTCTATTCTATTATTTTAGAGAATCTATAATTTTTAGAAGCTCACTATTTTCTTTTTTCCCTTTAATTCATACATTTAAAAAATCATAATGCCATTATGTTAACTTCAGACATACTGTTTCCACATTTGTTCCCTTCTGCATCCTGACTAAGAGCTACAATGTTCTTGGGTGCACCAGGCATTGCATAGCTGGTAGTTTTAAGGGAAGTTTGCTAGAGCTCAGGACAGACAGACACTTAGCCCTAGACTGGCCTTTGGAATTTTTACTTTAAAAGCACTGTAATAGCTCCTTCTATTAATGCCTGTATATTGTGACACGTATCACTCTTATGCTGTCATATTCCTTTATGTTAAAGTTATGCTGCAGCTAAGAGACACTTTTTTGAATATACATGCTTATGGATCAGAGTTTGTGGTAGCATCAGCCAGTTGAGACCAAATCCTTTATTATAAAAATTATTAAAATTAAGAAACTAGAAGCTATTTTCTTGTATAAAGGATAAAACCAGATTTAATGACAGAAAAAACTTTAGCAACCTCAGCAATTTTACCTTCTCAATACAAAAAAAAAAGAATCTTTAGGTGTGAATTTCTCCTGCATCAGAATCCTCAGCTGTCACAAAGGCCATGTTTGCAGATGTAAGGCGATGCTGGAAAATAGCAATGAGTTCTAGAAAGTTGCTGTACATGTGCAAAGTCAGATAAAGCTCTGTTATTTAAATAGTCTAAGGCAGAAGTGCAGTTTTCAAAGGACAGAAAGACCCTCCCTCAACTGATCTTAGAAGAATTCTGTAACACATTATAATGACCTGACTAGTGCCATAACTACAGTTTAAAGTTTAGCCTAGATTTCACACGTGCTGGTGGGAAGATCGCTACAAATTACAATTGAAAGGGGGGAAGAAGACATGCCTCTCTTTGTTTTTTTTAAAATAAGTTTGAAGTTAGAGATGTTTTTAAGTGCTTTATCATAGCAGAAAAGGCTAAGCAGGCATATATTAGTGCTATCTGTTGCCATGATTTAACTTTTTTTAAGATGAAAGAGAAATGTCAATTACTAAATGCAATATGAAAAAGTTGCTACTGCCGTCTTTGCTGGTCGGTTCACTTCCTTGCTGCAGTCAGAATTATTTTTTCAGCAATAAATCATATTGGAAAATATGCTTAATTCCAACCTTATTGTTGTGAAAACAAAGAAGGCATTTCCAGCTAAGCCTGTTGAACAGACAATCCACAGAGGGAAGGTTGACTGTCTCTGCAGCACTTGATTACCTGTGAATGACACCACCCACCCCGAGATGTGTTAAATGAGCCTGAAGTGTCATTCTGACAGAAAGGCTGAAATTCACTCATTCTTCAGTGACTGTAGGACTTTGTTAGTAGAAAAATAAATTTTTCACGCGCTAATAATTTGGATGCTATTCGTTACATCTGGAATCTGAGTGTACCTTCCTGTTTAATGACTATCTGAAATTCTTAACAACCTTTCCTCAGAAGCCTATTTGTTACATTCAAGTTCGTACATGAAAGAACTGGATCATGTTGCTTTCTAAATGAAATCTATGATGCAGTAGCTCCTTTATGGTTTAAACAAATTGTTCCAGATACACCATTTAATATCACAGTATTTATTCTACTCTATGTCCACTTGTTGTGGCTGGGGCAGCTCCAGAAGACAACAAGTTGAACATAATTCATCAGTGCACCACTGCAGAAGAGAAGGTCAATGGCACCTACTGCTGCATTAGGCAGAGCATTACCAGTAGGATAACAAAGGTGCTTTCCCCTCTATTCTTAGTCTTGGTGACATGTCTGCAGTGCTGGAAGCTGCTGGAGAGTTAGTGAAGAGGCTAGTGCATTCATCATGTGAGAGTCTGAGAGAGTTGGGGTTGTTCACACTGGAGAAGAAGGGCTCAGGGGAATCTGAGTGATAAGTGTAATTATTTAGTTTCAGGGAAGTGAAAATGTGGGAGCCTCTTTCCTGTGCTGCTCAGTGACAGAACAGGAGGCAACAGGCACAAAGATGAGATGATGTTGGACCTAATATTTTAAAAATTCAAAATCACCTTTAATCGTGTGTGTCCGTTCGAAGGTGTCCAAAGTTACAAAGTTTGGATGTTTTTCTCAGGTATACCTGAGGACAAAGCTATCATTGTAGATGCTTATAGCCCTTTTCTTCAACAGCTCCATCAGTTGCAGCAAACCTGTCTTCTACCCCATACCATAATATACTGAACAAAATAAGCCTTCACATTCAAGAATCTTAGTTGTCTAGATATGCAATCCTGTATTTCCTCAATAAAAGATAATATTTTTTTCCTTAGATCATTTTCCTCCAAAAAACCCCAAACCAGTAAATGGAGAGGCAGTTCATACTGGCATATGTTTAATCTTTTTATCTTTATTGATTTTTGGTTCAGTAAATATAGTCTCTTAAAGCAAAATTGCTATCTGGGATGAGTAAAAGATTCCTTTATGTAACATAAAATTGCTTTATGCATTTGAGAATAAAATCACCCTGTTACCAGATTTTCATCTTTATGAAGTTATGATGAGTCACAGCTCTTCAACAGCATCAAAGTTACAGTCATAGGGTTCTGCTGTTCATGGTACAAGGAAAGCAGTGGCTACTAAAAGCTTAATTTAGTTGTTGCAACCAAAGGGTTTAGGAAGCTAGAAAAAAATCAGAACACAATGCAGGGGTAGACTGGTTCTGTTACTGGTGTAAGTTCTCATTCCTGATGAGTGATTGATCCAGGAACAATTTAATAGCAAAAAGCTACCTTGGGCTAAAAAGAAAATTGTGCATGTTTAGTGCTTTGCTTCTGTGAAGTAAATGAGCACTGTATTTGTTGTAAAAAGGGTGTATCTTGAGGGTTTTCCAGCTGATTTAAAAAATTGCATTTCATTCTGTTTGAAAACATGAAATCAACTTTTCATGAAAGAATTATGTAAGTAGAGTGTCAGAAATAAAAGACCAGCCTTCATAAGCTAATAAGCCCTTCTTTATTACTAACTTTCTTGACTGACTTATTAAAGACTATTATTTTAGTACTTGCCTCCAAGACATCAGTCACCCTTTACATTCGGCTGGGGAATAGAGGAAAAGAACCTTATGTTTTAACTAACATCCTTGAAAGAAGTATCATCAAATTCTTTGCAGTGACAAAATGTGAAGGTTCGAGTTTTATTTTTTTTTTATATATGTACATTCTGTCTCTGTGCTCCCTTTGGTAAGCTGTGATCATACAAAAATGGAAGGGTTAGCCAGTAAGCAAAGTAGCTTTGCACACTGAAATTCAACTACAAAAGTGAAGACCATACAGTCGACGTTGTGAAGATAAACAGAGGGCTGTCTTCTCATGTGCCCTACTGATCTAATACTTTTTGTACCTCACTTCCAATGATCTCTGGAAGGAAACGAACTGAGAATAGAAACAAGCTGAGAATAGAGGAAGACAGCTCCTTGTTTGCTTAAGTACCAATGAATAGATATTTAGGACACTGAGCAAGGCTTCTTCTTGAGGTCTGGATCTCAGTGCCTAATGAAAATGAGTAAAAATTTGCAGGGAATACTTGTGTTCTTTAAGAATTCTCCTCTGTATATTTAGTAGTGACACTACTGAAGTGTTTATGCAAGCTGTCTAATTTAACTTCTTGCGTATAGATGTGTTTCTTATTAAATGTTCAGTACTAAGCAGTTCAGACACTTAAAACAGATGGAATTGACACTATGAATTTATTCCTCCTCCTAACTGCCAGGGACTATTACAGCAGTGCACAGTAACACTGATTTCATTTAAGTAACATAACACACTTTTATTGGAGGCAAAATCAATCAAGATGAGTGGCTTATTTTATCTGTAATTTATGCATTCTGAAGGAAAGGTTCTTGGCAATAGCTTAATCAAATAACAAATAAAAAAATTTTCACTTTTCATTCAATTACAAGCAGTTGCAGGCTGACTCCTATATTTAAGAAGTCACTGTAGAATGAGACTGTTGACTGACCTACATTTGTGGTCACTTAAAACTATTCATGTTTTCTCTGGTGCAGTTGCCGTACTCGATGATTGTCCAAAGGGCAGTCTCACATCTTGCCATTGCAAGACTCTACAATTTGGTACCAATTTTAGCATTCATTTTGAAAGTTTTGAATTTAAAGCTTATCTTATTTTGTCTCATTGATTTCTGATTCTCTATCTTGCCTTTTTCTCTCTCTGTACTCTAAAAACACTAGAAGATGTGTATTTAGTTCAGTGATTCAGTGAACTCTGACCTGGGCTAGTGTTGGTATAAATTTTTACAGTGCCCTTGATGGTTTTTAGACACTTTTTGCTTAGCCACAGACTGCAAGTTCTGAAGTGGTTCTTTATTTTTTGTCTTATTAAAACAAATACCTACATGACTCTTTATACTAACCTGCTTCATCAAAAAGCATATAGAGTTGTAAGTAGATTTATAATTCACATCCAGGAATGGACTGATTCTTATTCACTCACCATTGTAAACTTGACTTTCTTTTAACTCTGAACCATTTACTTTTCCTTTTCATTTGAATATCTATTACTTATTAGACATTGTCAATTATCCATTTCTTAGAAGAAGTATAAGGTTAAATTCCAGCCACCTTCTAGGGCATTTGATTGAGCATCTCCCTTTCACACATGTAACAGTACATCAGTGTTCTGGAAAATGAAATATCTGTGCTTGAATACAACAAAGAAAAGAAGATAATAGAACAGACTCTGATCAGTCCTACAGCTTGACTGAGACTATTCCTGGCACAACAAAATAAGTCTCCACGAAAAGATGGAGATAACCCCACTGGAGAACTAATCAGATTTCCACCTGGTGTGGGTAGATCAAATATATGTGGTACGTTTGGAATGAGGGCAAGCTTCTCACAACTCAGTATCTTAGAGAAGTATTTTGCAATAATCTACTTAAAACTAGGAACGAATACCTTTTGAGCTCTTTGATTTGTTTTCTTTTTTCAGGTATAAAGTACTCATAAGAACTCAGATTTTGATGCTTTTCGAGTGACTTCATCTAGTAATTAGGTTTTCTCACCTAGGAATAACCGTTAGTGACTTGTGTGAAGAAGGAATAGTTCAGGAAGCGCAGGATGCTGCATATATCTTATTTTTAAGTACATGGTCAAAGCCTGGGTAATCATCATCTGGGAAGTTATTCCTTTTCTAAAATGACTTCCCCAGTGCTCAAGTGTGTTTTGAATCCCAGTCAGTAAAGACATGAATTCTGCAAATGATAGATACATTTTAATCTCTTTTTGGTTTTGTGGAAATAATTTCTTTCACACAGCATGAAAGAACTCAATAGTTTCATAGTTTCCATAGTTTTCATTCAGTAGAAAGCTTGCAGCCTACAGCCTGCTCTCCCCCTTCCCCATGAAGGGACCACTAAGAGAGGTAACACAGCTCTGTATTACTTCATCTACGGCCCTGCTGTACGATTCCCTTCTTGCCTATGGCGACACAGACATGACGCACAACAGGGCTGCGTCAAGTAACTGCAAGAAGTCAACACCAGCAGGTGGTGCTGCTAACTAAACATTGTTTGCCACGCACTTCCCCGTGTGCGAAGTGAAGGGCTCTGGAAGTTCAGTTGTAGGAAGAAGCCATTCTCCTCGGGGAGGGAGGAGCAGGAAGCATCCTTTCTGTCTCGGCACCTGAGAAGAGCCAACTGCTTGGCCAAACTGCCTGAGAGGTGAATATTTTTGAAAGATGAGAAGCACATGTGCACTATAACTGCCACTTTCCCAGACAAGATAAACAAACTTTACTACTACTTCTGCCAAGGCAAGGCAGTGTGCTGGGTCCAGCCATTACTTTCTCTTTGAAAGAGAATGAGAGGTAGGAATGTGATCGAATACTATTGAATGTGACTGACTACTATTGAATGTGATTGACTATTGAAAAAGGACAATAAAATATAATATTTGTTAATAAATTTCCTCTGGCCAGGTAACAGTGTTCCAGGTAGATATGATTTAAAGAGGAACTGGAATAAAGTCAAGAGTTACTGTCTCTGGAGAAAGCACAGATTGGACATTTTGACTGCATTCTTGCATGTTTCCTTTAGATCCTCCTACCACTCCAATGTGCCTGAGTGTGAAAAAGCAATATAGACCTGGTATTATGGAATAGATCTCAGGTTTGCTCCCCAAGCTCTTTGCATCTGCAAAGTACCTGATTGGAAGGAGCGTTAGTCACTGTGAAGTGTGTGCTAGTATCATGAGAAATATTTCTTGAAAATACTGTACCTAATGTTAATAAATTCCTCTGTGCTGTTTATAATTTTTTATTTCATTAATGAATTGGTACTTCAAAATGTCTTGGCTCATTTGTACATTTCTTGAGTTCATGTTTTCACAGCAAGCAATTTTCATTGCTCAAGTCTGTATTTTTCATATTACCACTGGCTAGAAGCAACAGCACATTATGTAAAGAAATCTGTTTCTAGTGATCTTTTCTCAGAGAAAAGGTTTCAAAGATATTAAGAGAGATAATTTTTCTACCATCCTTAATATTTTGAGAGAAATATTCAGGTATTTACTACCTTGTTGAGTTTTCTCTTCTTCAAGTTGACTTTTCATGTTTATGGTTCAGAATGCACATGGAAAGTCCCTTGCTGAGGCTATTTTCCTTGCTGACATGGAGTCAAAGATATATCCTCAGCACTTATTTACATACTTTCTTGCACAATAACAGTTGTATATAACATAACTTCAGAGCCAAGCACTCTGGTGTTGTGCCCAAGAAACATCTCCTCCCCTTTACCACTTTTCTTTCTGGAGTCATAAGTTCTTCTCATTATGTCTCTATCTGGCAGTTTCATGAAAGTTCCTTCTCAAAAATTTTTATTTATTTCTCCTTTTGTTCTTTTAATGTTGATTTTTATTTAAATTGGCAGCATGCTACTGCTTCATGATGGGCAAACCAGAACATACCTGGAAAATAAGAAAATCTCATAGTAAATGGGTCTTACAGCCTTTAAAAGAACCATCTAGATTTTTAAACAGTTTTATTTAACAATATTTTAACAATCTACCCATCTTCTCACATGGTTTAGGTTCCAGCTTTGGGGCACAATCACTGTCTGGTCAGCTGGCTGTAGGCTGTGGCAGCAAACTGCCATCTCCAGGTGAGCAGACTTCACATAACAAAT
The DNA here is from genome assembly GCA_013400115.1 of Rhinopomastus cyanomelas. Classification (NCBI taxonomy): domain Eukaryota; kingdom Metazoa; phylum Chordata; class Aves; order Bucerotiformes; family Rhinopomastidae; genus Rhinopomastus; species Rhinopomastus cyanomelas. Next base: position 102,296 of record VXBP01003270.1, on the reverse strand, counting down.
ATTCTGTGTGCTCATGGAGCTAATGAAACCCCTGTTTGCAGCCATGACAGTATGGTCCTGGTGGTGAGGAGGTTCAATGAACAGTGCCAGTGTCAGTACCACTGAGCAGTATTTATGAACAAATTTAGGATTTACCACCCTAATTTTAACCTTTTGCAGCACCAGGACATCTGTGGAACAGGTTTCACATTCTCAGTTGAGTCAACATGTGCCAATAGAAACCAGAATGACAAGTGTTCTGTGCATGTGAGCAAGATCAAATACGTATTTTTATGTGGGATGCTGCTTTTTAAAGAAAAAGTATTTTCCTTCAAACCTCTTAGTTCCATTCCTGGTCACATTATAAAGGAAGTATGTTTGGCTCTTTGCATTCACACCAAGTTGCTGATGATGCTGCAGGTAAGTTTTTTTTCCCCAAGACTGATACTGCAGAACTAGTACAGGCTACAAATTCAAAGCAGGAAAGATTTCAATTTGAACCAGCAAGGAGGCTAGAAAGTTAGACCAATGCAATTTTTTTAACTGCATTTGTGTTGCTGAAACAATAAATTCCAGTGTACGTTTAGATCTTCTTTCTAGTGTATGCATCTGATATCTTCAGATATATGGTAGTAAACCACAGTTCCTACTGTACAAATGTGTTCTTCTAATTGTCCTGCACTTAGTTTTCTGAATTCTTTTTTTTTTATCCACATTTATCTGTCTTAAATTTTTTTTAATGTTGAGAGACCTGAGCTGTGTAGAAATTTTAGCTTGCATAAGATGTCTACACATTTCCACTTCTGTCAGCAGAGGTGCCTGTGTGACTGAGGCTGAATTCCCATTCTGCAACTTTAGTTGTGACATCCAGCTCTTCTCAAGGAAGGGAATAAAGGGTCTGAGTTGTCCAGGAATGTCACTAGAAGAAGGTTAAAAGGCTAATTCAAAATGAGATGACAATGTAGGTGTCACTTAGAAGGCAAGAATCTGCCACAATTGAAGAAAATGTGCTTTACTGACTTACTTGGCAGGAGGAAAAGTGAATGTTGTATACATTATGTATATACAAATATGTATAGAGCTTGACTTACCTGGGAATTTTGACATATTTACTTGCTTCTGCGTTCAAAATGTAAGAAGGTTTTTTTCTTCTAACAGTTTTTTTCCTTCTAGACCATTACTATTCAAAACATAAAGCTACCAGTTGTACTTTAAGTTGCTATTTAATGGAAGAGTATTGAGAATTCCTATGACAAGTAAGAATACACATATGACCTCATTAGTTAAAAGAAATAATAAGAAACATTAGGCATCAGTAGCTTTTTGCAAACACCCAACAGCAGGATCTTTGATCCTACTCTGCTCTGGTTAGACCGTATCTGGAATACTGTGTCCAGTTCTGGGCCCCTCAGTTCAAGAAGGACACACAGCTGCTGGAGACAGTCCAGCGCAGAGCTACAAAGATCAGAGCTACGGGATCAGAACCTCTCTCTGGTGAGGAAAGGCTGAGGGAGCTGGGTCTCTTGAGCTTGGGAAAAAAGAGACTGAGGGGTGACCTCATTAATGTTTTTAAATATGTGAGGGGTGGGTGTCAGGAGGATAGAGCCAGGCTCTGCTCACAGTCATCTAATGATAGGACAAAGGGCAATGGGTGTAAGCTGGAATATAGGGGTTTCCACATAAACATGAGAAGGGTGAGGGTAATGGAGCACTGGAACAGGCTGCCCAGTGGTGTTGTGGAATCTCCTTCTTTGGAGATCCTTAAAATCTGCCTGGATATGTTCATGTGACTTGATCTAGGTGATCCTGCTGTGGCAGGGGGATTGGACTAGGTGGTCTTTCAAGGTCCCTTCCACTGCCTGATGTTCTGTGATTCTGTAATGAAAAATGTTGAAAATATCTTTTGAGTAATGAGAACTAGAAAAGTATTTCCAATGCTGGCAACTACCATCAAAAATAAAATGCTATCACATTTGTCTTTAAACTTCATTTTGATATTAGATCTATATGTCCTAGCAGGTAATAAGATTTTAGATTTTTGTCTGTGGAAAACTGGAAGGTGTTTCTTTTGAGGATTTATTCAAGCCCATGTTAAAAATTTATTCTAAGAATAGTGAAACAATTTCTAACATGTAGTACATGCTTGGATAATTTTGCAGTCATTTAACTTTGCTGATGAATATGAACTCACTTTATCAGAAATTCAGATTAAATATGAATCTGCTAATGATAATTCATAACACCTCTAGGATAAGGCAATTTGTTTCACTCCTGCAGCATTTATTTTTTCTTTAGACTTTTCAAAATATAAATCTTTGGAATTTAGAATAATTTTGAATAAATTGCACTGTAACTGAAATATTCAGAATAAATAGTTGTCACAGCTTTTCAGACACTTCCCAGAAAGTTTAAAGTTTAAAGACATGTTAACATTCCCTTTTCTTTATAACACCTCAGATAAAATAAATGATGCCAAAAATAATATTAAAGTACAAAGTAAAAGTTACAACCTCAAGTTCTTTTTAATTACATTGGTAGCTTAGATTGCACTGGTTACTTAGGTAAAATATTGAAATGACTAATTAAGTTTAGTTCTTCAGCACAGCCAAATATGTTCTTAGAACTGCTACATTACTAAAATGGAACAGAATAAAGCAGAAGCAAATGTGTAGAACAAATGTGGTTATTCAACTCTGCAGCTATTCTAGAAGAAAATGACAAACATTGAAAGATATATTCCTGTTAAGGATTAAAGGTAAGTAGAACATTCATAGATAGGTCTAAAGATGTGCTGAAAAGGAAAAGAATTGCTTCAGTCGCTTCCTATACCTTCTGCAGCTGTGTGTTTTGCTGGTACACGGTAATACCTCTTGGAGAAAACAGATCTATTGGGAAACCTTTTAAGTATCTGAAGACCAGTATCTATTTCATTGGTTGAACCAATGTAGTGCCTTTAGTGAATTTTGTTGTCCCTATTTTGCCGACTTCTGTCATTCGCATGTGTCCCCAATGTGTGCTGTACTATTAGTGGCACAGAATGAAGGAGAAAGGTGTAACTACTGAGAATGTTGAAAAACCCACAATGTGCAAAACACACTTTTTACAACAATCCTTGAGAAACAATTAAAACTAAACTAGAGAACTTCATGCTAAAATTAAATCCTCTGGTGCTAGTGACTGAGGTATAACTGCTCTGCTCTAACACAAATTTCTACTTTCGGAACTGTATTACACTAAAGTGAAAGTCCATTTGCACAGGAATAAGGACAGTCTATACAGAAGTATTATTAGAAATTATTAATTGCAAAGAGTTTGCTATTTGGACAAAGTAAAGCCCTTTTGCAGCAGTGCATGTTATCAAATAATTGACTGGTCTTCAATCATCTGGAGAGAATGCTAGGTTTCACACACAGATCCACAGATCAGCAGGGGTTTGAAGAGACCTCCAGGCATCATCAAGACCAATCCACCTGCTCAAACAGGAAGAAGTAGACTGCACAACCTCCCTGGGCAGCCCATTCCAATGCACAGTAACTCTTACAGTAAAGAAGTTTCTTCTCATACTGAGATGGAACTTCCTGTGCCCCAGCTTACACACATTACCCCTTGTCCTGTTGCAAGGAGCAAGTGAAAAGAGATTGTTTCTTTCTTCTTGACACCCAGTCTTCATGTATTTATATACAGTAATAAGTCCCCTTGTAATCTTCTCATCTCCAAGCTGGAAAGTCTCAGGTCTCTCTCCTCATAAGGCAAGTTCTCCAGTCCCCTTATCCTTGTGGCCCTCCATTGAACATTCTCTATCCCTCTTCAATGGGGGAGCCCAGAACTGGACACAATATTCCATATGTGGCCTCACTAGGGTAGAGTAGAGTGGGAGGAGAACCTCCCTTGGTCTGCTGAACACACTCTTCTTGATCCATCCTAGGGTTCCATTGCCATTACCATCTTTGGGCTCTGTTATTTAGCCAAGCAATCCCTAGTCACTTTCTTTTGGAGATACACACAAGGTTACTGATGTGACTGAGTACAATACCAGCACTACATTGAGGATGGATTCTGAAGTTCTACTTGAAGATTTGTCTCCTAAGCAGTGTAAAGTGATACTGACTGCATTTTCCCACCAGCCCAAAGACATTCTGCCTTCAGAAGGATCTAATATGTGCTCCAGAGATTTTTCAGTTTGCTATTGAGGACAGTTTGTAATGCAAGCACCCTGCAAACATAGGCTATTTACAGAGTTAAACTTGCTCTTATGCTCTCCTTCAAGCCCACTTTACATTCTCACAACACAATATAGTCCATACTGAAATGTTTCTTACTTTGCCCTCTTACTCCTCATATTGCCAAGGCAGTCACTAGTAAAGGTTTTGAGTATTCTCATAGACACAGCTGCAGTGCACCGTAGTCCCTGCAGAAACATGTTTTGCGTTGTGTGGGTGACGTTCACAGCGTGTGGTTTTATTTCTGGATCTGATTTAAAAGAAAAGAAAGATTATTGGCACATTCCCTGGGGATTTTGAGCCTGTCTGTGTTTTAAACACCATCCTGAGTGAATATTTACAAAAGGAGGTATCTCCAGAAACTTACTCCGAAGATTATCAGCTTTTTGGAACTTGAGCCATGGTTAAGCTTGGCTATAAGCTCCGAGACATGTCTAAACTGTGCAGCTTCTGAGTATATTTAGTCACAAAGCAGAGGTTTTACAAGTTCAAGTGGCACCAAATTTCAAAAGTGGTGACGAGGAAGGATTTTCAGGAATCTGGTTTTAGCTTCAGTAGCCTACATTCTAGCAGTACTCTGAAACTTAATCAATGAACCTGACCATACTCCTTGTATGTTTTAGCAATGGAAGGAAAAGAAACATGAGGACAAGAGAGTATCAAAGAGTGTAAGTAATGGTTAATTTAATCTAGTGTTCAACTTCAGCAATGACTTAGAACAAGATGACATTTTAGAAGCTATAGTGTGCATTGTCATTTATTCAGTGCTGTAAATAAACAAGGGATTCTCTCTAGTAGCTGTTGAATGAGTTTAAGTATGAGACTTTTACCTTTTACTGGCTAGAGATAACAGACCAGAACCTTTTTCTCCTTTACATTTAGATCATCAAAGCTCTAACTTTTTACTGTCTTGCTTAGTTCAAACTCTATGTAGTAACCACTGATTATAGCAGATTCTGTATAAAGTGGTGTATTCTTTGGTAGGGAAGGCCAGAGATCTTAAGGAACATGTCGACATGAATTGTTACATAACAGGCATCAGCTCTAGGAAGTATTTTTCGTACTGAATTTTTCTGACTGAAATGTATTTATATGCAAACTAATACAGCTTGGCCATAATTTGCTGAAGTAGACTAATATATTCTGTGACACTAGCTAAGTAAACCAAATTGTGTGACTGTCTCTTAATTAGGAGTTGCAGTAAGTTCACTTGTTTATGAACCACTAAATACAGTTACAAATATCAGAAAAGGGAATGAATTGCAGACTTATTTGGTACTTTACAACTTCATGAAGTTTTTAATTGGCTTACTCTCATTTCAATTGCAAAGCTCAGCATAACTATGCTAGCAGAAACTATAATTAGTTAATCACAGACAGGGCGCTGAACATACTTCAGAAGTTACACTTATCATTTTAGGGCATGTCCCATGTTCATTTGATTTATACTGTAACTTAAAGTGTTGTGGCTTCACGTAGTCCAAGAAAACTCTGGATACAAGAACAGATGTTATTGTCAGAAATAGCAAGAGTCCAGAATTTTCACATAAGGACTTCTTATGCAGATGAATCAAAGGGACGTTGTGACCTTTTTGTTTAGTCTTCTGCAAAACAGAGAAGCAGGGGTGTAAGTTTCGGTCAGTGGTTCCTCTGCCACGATTGTGCAGATTCCTTTAAAAGTTTGCAGTGTTCCCTGCAAGCACAGAGCCAAATCTCCCCTTAACATGCCAGATGCAGACATGGGATACTTTTAATCCTTTGTACAGAGGCATTAATGAAAACTCTCCTCCAGGAAGGGAAACCTGGGCTCCTGTTCAAGTTGAAGGACTGTGTGACCAGGAATACAAGCCATGGAGCAGGATTGGGAGAAAGAGGACACTTGATTTTTGTCTTTTCTTTAGGGTTCTTAGATGAGGTAGGCAAGATACACGGTTTTTCCCTACTCCTAGTAGATTTTTCAAATTTTATCTTATGAGGATTTAGATGAATGAACTTTCCAATAGAGGCTGTAAGAACCAAATGAAAGTTATGCTCCATAAATTTTTTAAACCAAATGCATTGACCAGCTTCAAGAGATGGTAACCAAAAAAGTTAAAGTTTCCAAACAGAACAGTCTAGAGTGAACAGGTTGCTCCTAGCAAAGTGCCATGGACATTAGGATGTAGGAAACATTGATTTTACTTCACTACCCACAGGTGGAGATCCTGTGCTTCTGAAGTCTTGTAAGTGTGAAGCAATTGAGAAAGCCATAAGGTGAATCACCATGTTCTGTTACTAAAGAGTTAACCAGACTGTGAGTTTATCCTTAGATATTTTAGAGCAGATTAGTACCACTAGATAGTCTGAATCTCATGTAGCTGCAGCCACAACAGCCTTACTTGTGGAAGTCACATACTGCCAATGGAAAGAGGTGGATACCTACATTAAGTGATCTGGATAGTCTTCCATAGGTTCTTGACTTTTCCATGTGCATTGGCCAAGGTAGTTCACCTTAGATTGCATCTCCAGAGGGTGTAATCAAAACTTCTTTCATTTCTTCATGAATATATGAAGGCTAATGAACTCTATCCCTTCATTTTACCCCAGAGTTATGTATCTGAAATGTAGATTCATTTCCATAACAGAATATCTGCTGTATGTGGCAAGCATTTTGAATAGTGTGATTTTCTAGTCTTGCGTCAAAAGGAAAAAGACTGTAAAAAAGAAAAGGATTTATAATGTGGTTATTTGACAGGCAAGACCAAAGACTACTAAAGCTCTTCAGGGTTTTTCCATCAGCATATTTGGAACTTTGCCACTAATGACTAGGAAGATGGGAATTTGGAACCTAAACTGTTTGGTTGAACTTTATTTGAATCTAAGTAACATTAGATGCAGATTAGTAGTGTCTAGTATGTCTGCCCAGTGTAATAAGACTTCCTGACAGGGGAAACTTTTCTACAAGTGCCCAGTGTACTGAAAGAACAGAACGCATAGAATATAGCTACTAGTGCCTAGTGGGTTAAAGACAGAGAAATGGGATAGATGTGTTTGGGGAGAATATACATACAGCAATTGTATGGAATGCCTTGCTATATCTTCCATGAATTTAACCAAATTAAAATAAAACAAGCGATTCAATCTCTATATAACATCTTCACTGAGCAAGCGCTCTACGCTCTTTTAAAGAACTTCCATTTAGGTGAAGGAGCATATGTTCAGGGATTCTCTTCGCGCATACCCAACTTACCAACCATGTAGAGCTATTAATTGACTTCCTTTTCATATGTTGGCTGTGTTCAGGAAATCAATTGTGATTGATCATTTGTTTATTTTCTGTCAAATTAACACCATTAAATTGTCATTCTCATTCAGTAAAAAAAAGACAAAACCAGAAGTCTGACAATTTTTAACAATGATTAGCATCTATCACATCCCACATGCAATTATTACAAAAGTGAAAGATTTGTGGCCTGAGCCAGGCTGGGGTCTGGTAAATGGATGTAGGAGCTCAAATGGTGTCTGTGAGAAGTTTTCAGAAATCAGAAGAAAACCCTCCCTGGCTCCAGGCAGGAATCTATCCAGGCTCAGTCAAGCAGCACCTCTGGAAATGACTATATTTGGGCAGGGAATTGTGTTTTTATGGGCCTTGGGGTTGGTTCTTCATTTACTTTGAGGTTTTGGTTGTTTTTTTTTTTTAGGGAGCTCCCATCTTCGTTTGAGAATGGGGGAGGAGGTAAACAAGCTGCAGCCCCAGCCCTGCAGGAGAGGGAGAAGGGAATTGACTCTGTACAAGCCCTCACTGTGGAATGGGATGAGAGGTGGTGGTGAGCAGAGGTGGTCCAAAGTAGAGACAGGCTGGGCATGGGCTGCAGCTGGCAGGGCAAAGGAGCTGAAGATTTTTGAGAAAAGCCTTAGCTTTGAGGTACTTGCACTGGAAAGCAGTTTGGCAGTGCAGTAGCAAGTGGAGGTACTGTCTGAAAAAGGGGGAATCTGTTCCCTGGAGATGTGATTATATCTCTGGGAATTTTGAAAGACTTCATTATCTCTCCTATTTCTTTTGTATGGCCACCAATTTGCTTTGTGTATTGGGAAAAGTAGTAGATTTATGTACAACCAGACCTGCATGGTTAAACAGGGAGCTACTGGGCAAACTCAAGAGGAAGAAGAAAGTCTATAGGTCATGGAAGGAGGGGATGGCCACTTGGGATGATTCTAAGGCTCTAGTCAGAGGATGTAGGGACATAACTAGGAAAGCCAAGGCCTCCTTGGAATTAAAGCTTGCAAGAGAGGTCAAGGGCAACAAAAAGGGCTTCTTCAAATACATTGCACGTAAAACTAGACCTAGAGGCAATGTAGGGCCCCTGCTGAATGAGGTAGGTGCCCTGAAGACAGAGGATACAGAAAAAGCAGAGGTACTGCACACCTTCTTTGCCTCTGTCTATATTTCTGGGGACTGTTCTGATATCAAGCCCCAGACTGCTAAGGTCCCAGAGGAAGTTGAGTCAAGACAGGAGTTTGCTCTGGTTGATGACTGGGATAGGGATAAGCTGAGCAAAATAAATCCATGGGACCTGATGGGATGCACCCGCGAGTACTAAGGGAGACAGTGGAAGTCATTGCTAGGACACTGTCCATCATCTTGGCTAAGTCAGGGGAGCTGCCTAGGGAGTGGACGATGGCAAATGTCACTCCAATCTTCAAAAAGGGTAAGAAAGAGGACCCAAGTAACTGTACTCTGGTTAGCCTCACCTCCATCCCAGGAAAAGAGATGGAACAATTTGTCCTTGACACCATCTCCAGGCACATCAAGGACAGGAGGGAATGTTAGGGACAGTCAGCATCATTTCACCTAAGGGAAGTCATGCTTGACAAGCTATTATCCTTTTATGAGGGCATAACCAGGTGGATAGATGATAGCAAAGCAGTGGATATAGGGTTCATAGGATGTTAACCCTATATCCACTGCTTTGCTATCATCTATCCACCTGGTTATTTGACACCATCACCAACAGCATCCTCACAGCCAAACTGAGGCAGTGTGGTCTGGACAATCAGGTAGTGAGGTGGATGATGAAACTGCTGCAGGATAGAAGCCAGAGAGTAGTGGTCAATGGAACAAAGTCTAGTTGGAGGCCTGTATCTAGTGAAGCCCCCCAAGGGTTAGTACTGGGACCAGTACTATTCAATTAATGACTTGGATGAGGGATTAGGGTGTACTGTCAGCAAGTTTGCTGAAGACACAAGGCTGGGAGGTGTGGCCAACAGTCCAGCAGTCTGTGCTGCTATTCAGTGGGACCTGGACAGGCTGGAGTGCTGGACAGGGAGAAATTTAATGAAGTGTAACAAGGACAAGTGTAGAGTCTTGCATTTGGGCAAGAACAAGACCAAGAACCAGTATAGGTTGGGGACTGAACTGTTGGAAAGCAGTGTAGGAGAAGGGACATGGGGATTCTGGTGGACAGCAGGATGACCATGAGCCACTAATGTTCCCTTGTGGCCAAGAAAGTCAACAGCATCCTGGGGTGGATCAGAAGGGGGTTGCTTAGTAGATCAAGAGAGGTTCTTCTCCCCATCTATTCTGCCCTGGAGAGACCACATCTGTAGTATTGTGTCCAGTTCTGGGTCCCTCAGTTCAAGAAGGTCACCAAGCTGCTAGAGAGAGCCCAGCGCAGAGGAACAAAGATGAAGGAAGTGGAAAACCTCCTTTATGAGGAGTGGTTGAGGGAGCTGGGTCTCTAGCTTGGAGAAGAGGAGACTGAAAGGTGACCTCATTAATATTTATAAATATGTGAATGGTGGGTGTCAAGAGGATGGAGCTAGGCTCTTCTCAATGTCATCTAGTGACAGGACATGGGGCAATGGGTGTAATCTGGAACATAGGTGGTTCCACATAAATATGAGAAGGACCTTCTTCCCAGTGAGAGTGACAGATCATTGGAACAGGCTGCCCAGGGGTGTTGTGGAGTCTTCTTCTCTGGAGATATTTAAAACCTGCCTGGATATGTTCCTGTGTGACTTGGTCCAGCTGATCCTGCTGTGGATGATCTTTCGAGATCCCTTCCAATGTCTAATGTTCTGTGATTCTGTGAAATGATGTCTGTTTTGTTAAAAGTTAATGTGTTTTTCTGAAGTCCAGTTCTTTGCTCTTTTTTTGCCTGCAAACTCTGAAGTGGGCAGTTAGGCATTCCCTGTCTTTTGTTTTAATTTATTAGCAATTTACTAATTAACCTAATTAGTCCCAGACTTAGTGAGCTTTCACTTGGTGACAGTAAGACAGTTCCCGAAAGCTTTGTAGAGCTTGAATTTTGTACCCTATGAGCACAATCTCTGTATCAAGCATTCTGATGACAATATTAAATCACAGTGCTGTAATTATCTTACTTTCTCTTTTCTTTAAATATTTAGGAGACTTTTTCTATTAAAATTGTTGTCTGTCAAAGTTGTTTTCTAGCAAAGCTGTTGCGTCATTTGTCTGTTTGCTTGCTTTTCTGCTAGTGAAGTTTTCAGGGCTATGACTTCTTCTTCAGGACTATGCCTTCAAAATACTTTGAATCCTACAAGTAATTTTAAGCCAAGTACTCAGCCCAAAACTGATTACAGGTTTCTGGTCTAGAGGTTAAGGAACAATTCACTGTCATAGTGATGATTAGATTTTAGCAGTATGGGGATTCATGTGTTGATAGAATCTGGAGTAAAATAATTCTGTTCTAGAGTAATGAAAAAAAGTGAACAAAACAAATTAAGGCTATTCTGTGGCCAAACCATTAGATTATAGAGAAGAAAGTTATTGAGTGTACAAGGTAGAACACCCACCTCCTCAAAAGTGTGTTTTAAGGCATATTAATATATCCCTGTCTTCACTGGGTTCTTGATTAGCCTTCACAGATAAAGAGAAACGGCCTCACTCAGGGACAAGTACATGCTGTTGTTGCACCAGCTATATTCTCAGGATAAAGTGTGCTCGGGCCTGAGGAAGTGGAAAGGTATGCACACTGTGACAATCCGGTCACTGGAGTGCAGAGCATGGCAACACAGCCAGATTTACTGCAACTAGCACATAACTCACGTATTATATCCATCAGCTGATGGGCCTCCTGCCTACTTTGCCATAAATTTGGATTGCTTATGCAGAACTCCAGATGATTATAAAAGGTAATGTTCTCTCTAGTCACCTGAAAAAAATAAAATCCAGATTTTCTACTTAATCATTTTACTACTTGGCAGTAAATGCTATTTTTGCTGTGCAGGCTATTGCAGAAACACCTAATTGATTCACCACCATCAGTGTGTTACATCATACTCAGCAATAAACAGCTTGATTCCAATCCAAACCAGCTTTTGTAGCCAGTATACCAGAAAAACTTCTGTGAAACCATCTGTGGCTGTCAGATCTAATGGGTTGGAGACATGCACTGCTAAAGTGAGCAAGAGTCATCATGAGCAAAGGCTGGGGAACTGCATAGTTAAATGCCAGCGTGGATTAATTCTTGCCATCCTGTTAGCTCAGCAGGTGACTTTATTCAACTGGTTGCTCACTCTTTGTATCTTTTCAGTGAACTTTGCCTACAGGAACAACAAATAATGTAAGCTAACACTGATTTGCTAATATTGAATGAAAATTATACATTAATTTCTCCTTTGCATTCTTATTGATCTTTGTGATGAAGTTAAAAAAAATACACAACTGAAACAAAACTTACACTTTGAAACTTGTGAATTCTTTCTTATCTTATCTTATCTGTGATTTATAGAGTCAAATTTGATTATGTTCTTCTGACCACACAAGTGTGGTGTTCAGAATAATTCACAAGCTGTTCAGCCCAATGCAAAGAAGCTGCTTGACTAAGTCAGGTAATACTGCACATTTATTTTGGGGTTTTGTGTGACAACATCTGAAAGTGGTTTTGAAAAATATTCTTTTAACAGAATGTGTGCTATTCCGCAGTACTGCATTAAACAACCTCATTACTTTTATGTAGTCAAACTTTCAGAAGTAGGAAATGCCAGAACAAATTGTGCACATACACCACAATGAATGCTACACATTATGAGTAGTCATAGAGAGTTGGGCTTGTTCAGCCTGGAGAAGAGGAGGCTCTGGATAACTTACAACAGCTTTACAGTACTTAAAGGGGGCCCACAGGAAAGGTGGTGTGGAATTCTTTGTCAGGGAGTGTAGTGATCAGAAAACGGGTAACTATTGCAGACTGAAAGAGTGTAGATGTAGATTAAATACTAGCAAGAAATTCTTCACTGTGAAGGTGGTGAGTCACTGGAACTGCAAGCTGTGGATGCTCCCTCCCTGGTAGAGTTCAAGGCCAGATTGTTTGAGGCTTTGAGCAAATTGGTTTCCCTAGCCATGGCAAGGGATTTGGAACTAGATGATCCCTTCCAAACACAAAACATTGTATGATTATGTGATTCTATGATACTACATTGTTGAATAAACATTATGAGCACTTATTTAACCAAACATGCATTTCAAATATACATGTTGCACTTTTTTTCAGATACATGTTGTCATTACTTTCAGGAGTCAATGAATTTTCCCACTAGACTCTGTGTAAAAAGTTAGAACAGAAAGCTTGGTAGATGTTATCTTCAGTTCTCAGAGATGAGATTCAGGGAATATGATTGCTGTGAGATGGTGTCAACAGCTTTTGGCTTTCTTGAACATGCACTACTGGTGTGTTGACCAATGGTATATTCTGCCTCATAAAGAGGAAAAGCAACTTCGCTTGCCTATCTGGGAGTGTACTGACTGACTAATGTTTTAAACTGGGAGCATCTGAAGTCCACACAACAACCTGAATGTTTAAAACTAGGGGATATCGGTCCAATATCCTCTTTATTATGCTTTTCCTCCTCGGTCTGTCAAGATTATATGTGTGCATCAAACTTAAAGAACTGGATAGTAACACTAGAAGTGTAAGAAAGAAGTGAGAGAGAGGTGCTGGGGTACTTAATTCATGACCAAAACTATGACTGAACTGGCATTGAGAAAAGGTGGTGCAGTAACTCTGGTGACTGGCTATTTGATAAGAAACATATAGCTTGTTTAGAGTTACAGGTGGAGACAGATGAAAGTAAGGGTTCAGGAGCTTCATCTGAAGTACATAGTATTGACAAATCAGAGCTAGAAAATATGGTTGAGAATCCAAAGGCAAGAGCATTTTGGGCAACAGTGATGATGAATACGGTAAGAATTCATGGTTCACAAAAACTAGCAAAAGAAAGGACTACATTTCAAGAATAAATGAGTAAGTAAACTCAGAGAATGACTAACAAGATCTGCTGCAACTGCATTCACTCTCATCTTGATGTCATATAAGACTATTGCCAGAAAAAGCAACAATGCACTGAGTAGAGCTGTTCTCAGAGCAGACATACGGACTAACACTTTTTATTAAGGCTGTTCTTGATAAATAAAGATCTTTGAGGCACACTGTCTTTATGGGCCGTACTAGAGATATCACAGAATCACAAAATCACAGAACATTAGGGATTGGAAGGGACCTCAAAAGATCATCTAGTCCAATCCCCCTGACACAGCAGGATCACCTAGACCAAGTCACACAGGAACACATCCAGGTGCATTTTAAACATCTCCAGAGATGCAGGCTCCCCTGAGCAGCCTGTTCCAGTGCTCCATCACCCTCACTGTGAAGAAGTTCCTTTTGATATTTATATGGAACCTCCTGTATTCCAGCTTAACACATTGACCTTTGTCCTATCACTAGATGACATTGAGGAGAGACTAGCTCCATCCTCCTGACACCCTTCACATATTTACAGACATTAATGAGTTCACCCCAAGCTAAAGAGACCCAGCTCCCTCAGCCTTTCCTCATAGGTCACGAGATAATGCCTATCATTTAAAATGCTCAATGTTAGTCATTAAGGCAGAATACAAAATGTAAGTGTATAACCTCTGGCTTTTGCTTCTTTTCTGACAATTAATTATGCAAAGGTGTCCTCAGTTCTCATTTCTACCTTAGGAATATAATTTTAATGCACTGAAGTGGAAGTAATTAGGTGTAGTATAACAGACTGATCAAGCAAGAATTTAGAAAAGCTAAAATGGACTGAGAGAACCTTAGTGCAGGGCCTCAAAAACTTATTCTGGCCTGTCTCCAGATGAATGCTCCTCAAGAGGTCCCCTGTGATCCATTCACTGCCTGAAGAATCCAGTTACAAATGGCTGCAGTGGCTGCAGATTAAAGTAGATGGGATAGATTAAGCCATGTATTAGAGATGAATGGTCCTTTGAGGCAATGTGCTTATTCATACTAGATTGTGCCTCCTTTGTGCAAACCCCATGAAATTATGCGAGAACTAGGGTTAGATAGCATTAAGATACTACTGACTTTCTTCCTACACGATTTTGCCCAAAATAAATTATAGTGTCATAGGGGGACAAATTTCACAATATGATTTACACTGTTTGTTCTCTCTTGGGTGTTCTACTTATAGAGGAACAATGATCATTAATCTTTCCATATTTTAAGTGGAATTAGTTTTCATTCAGAATTCAGTAAAAGTGATTGGTACAAAAGGTTTCTTTTTGCAATGTGTCTTCTTCTGGCCAAAAGGAAAGTTTCAGCTGGGGTCACTGGACAGTTCTCAAATAATTAATCATTATTCTGGTTGACAAGGAAGTAGGAATCTCTGTAAGTCTTCTTAGCGTGTAATAGAACGTGCCTGGAAATTGTTTCCTAGACAGTCAGTAAAATGAGACAATTATCTTGGTGGTTGTAAGGACAATTGTCTGTAGTCTAACTGAATGATGGTGTTGGAGCATACTTACGTGTGTTGTTGAGAAATGGGTTATATCTGAGCATTTAGCAGTAGAAGCTAAGAAATCTGCATATTTTGGAAAACCCATGCTTAAGGGGTGGCCAGTGAATTGGTTCTGGTGAACACTGTCTGGTTGCAAATAGCTGTAAGTGGGGCACACAATAAGACATAAATATCTAAAAAATATGACAGTGTACACTGCCTGGGCAATAACAATGTCACTTACATTACCCTTTGACATTAACCCCACATTTAAAACTCAAGCATGTATTTCATATATTTTTTGTACCAAAGTTCAGAAAGCACTTGCTATGTAATGGAGCAGTTATATGAAAAAGCAAATTAATCCTGGGCCATAGCTCACTGAAGATGACCCTCAAGGTGCAGCATATATAAAATAACAGCAGACAAAATTAGAATTGCATGACTACCTGATGCAATTTCAAAAAAGGTTTAGTAGTTGTAACAAAATATATTTTGCTCACATGTATATCCATTAAATAAATGGATATAAATGAGCTAATTCCTCCATTTTACAGTTGGGAAAAAAATTAATTTTCTCATGATGGATAACTTGTCAATCATTTAAATCTCGACAGAATATTCACAGAGTGTGCTCCTAAAAATATGAACAGTATTAAATTAATTACCAGCTCCACCATTAGAAAGACTAGCTCAGTGTTGTATCTTTGCTGATCGTTCTATTGTACCCTTTCTCTCCAAAGATTTTAAGAGTCAGGCTTCGCTTTTGTGATGATCTCAAACAGAGAGATCCTACCACGGGACCACAGCTTCAGTTCCTAACTTCCACTACTCTTGCTCACGTCAGTTTATCTGTTTAAAGAAATTTTGTTCATGTGAGAGCTGCAGCAAATCTGATACGTGTCAGCTGCCTCAAAGAGTCTGATTTTATTTTCAGTTGTTCTACAGGACTTGATTGATGACCAAAAATCTTGGAATCCCAACTACTTGGGGAAAATAAGTACTCAGTGGAGGATATATAATAAAGAACAGCTAAAAATAAAGTGACAGCAATCACTGTAAAGCCTGATAACTGAATCTCTGGTGTCCCACATAAATACTGGTTTTAGGTTCTTTCATGCATTTTACAGCAAGAGCCAGGCACTTGGTATCTAGTGCGTGAGTTTATATGAATTAGTTCCTTACTTGGCCAGGTTTATGACATCAGTTCATCTTGAATCAGTGCTTCACTTTAAAAGGTCACAATTACAAAAAAAGCACTGCAAATACAATATTGAGATCTAGCCTCCCTGTTTCTGGCCATTAAAAACTGTCTATGTCCCATAACTGTTTTGAACGACATCCCTGCAGGTTTTAGGAAATGCTGCAGTCTCACTACTATGTATTTTGCCAAAACTGTAGAAAACGCGTGTGTGACAGTAAGTAGACAAATATTTCCATATGTTTATAAAGGTGTCTCTGAGTAAGTTTCTTCTCTCCCTCCAAATAGCTAAGACTTTTAATTCTTCAGGATGTTCAGCATAGGCACCTGCTTTTTTTTAATCTAAGGAAATTCTTATGTTAATAGGGCCTTCAAGCATACTTAATGATTTGAGACAAGTCGAAAACAAAAGCGTGCACAGCAGACAGGAGCTGAGACAGCGTTTAGGCTTCTGTTGTGCTGAAGGATATTGTTGTTTGGCCAAGGCTGCTACAATGTGCAAATTTGATTAAGATCTGACCTACAGGTCAACATATACTTGTGCCATGGCTTAGATGTCCTCCACTGTCCTGCTGCCATTCTCTATCTTGTCCTGCCGCCATCCCCTGTCTTGTCCTGCCTTTTATTTACATCTTTAAAAATAATTATGACTATATGGGGACTAGCAGTTCCAAGTAAAAAGGCAGCTAGACAATGTTTGCTGATGCTAGGAAATGCAGCCTTTTTATCCTTCAAATGACATGTGCTCTGGGTCTGTCTGAAGGACAATTCCTTATGGCATATAAAGTACCACATTGACAAGAAAATTTATCAGCAAAATGACTAATGAAGCCAGTGAGATTTCTGTCACGGACTGTGATGGGGCTGAGATGTCACACCATGAATTGGAGCCTTTCAGTCACAAAGTTCGAGGACACATCTGTGTGGAGAGGCCGGGTTGCAGTCATGTGAGAATTTGCTGATCTGTCCATGCATTTGAGTCATAACGCTGTGAGAGTGGAGAGTTCCAGAGTTCGTTTCTCCAGGTAAAATACCAATTTAGAATTGCTACAACCAATAAGCAGGCTGGCTGAATAGGTACCACACTTAAAATTTATGTCCTTCTAAAATGTATTATAAATTCCTTAAATGGAAGGTGGCTTGAAAAGAGAAGAATTACAGAAATCTGGCACTGGTATGAAACTTCAGGAGTCAGTAATTGCCAGAGGTTATAAATTAGCCTGAGATGCTGTACTGACCTGCTCATGCACTTAATGTAATGGTATCAGTTTAAATTACAAAAAGAGACTGAACATTAAAATATCCAAATTGCATCAGCAGTAGGGGAAGGGAAAAGAGAACTGTCATAGCTCATTAGTTTTCTACAAAGTTAGAGAAAAATACAGCAATCAACAACAGAGATTTTTTATCTGCAGTTCATTCATGTAGCAAATACTATTCAATGCTACAATTTAAAAAATAAGATGAAATCTGTATTATTTTATAATTGCTAGCAATTGGTCATGCAGAATATTTATGTATAGTTAACATGTTGTGTTAGGATTAACATATTTATCTACTTGTTTATTGCTATGAATACGCATGCTGTAGAATCTTCTCACTCCCTTCAGAGAGGACTACCATATCTCTGTCTCAATGAAATAAAGTTTTATTTCCAGCTAGAAACTTTACTAAGACAGGATTTGAGAGCTTCTGGATAACTGCTGAGGATATTTGCAAACCCCAGGGGTGTTACCTGTCCTGGTGAGGCTAACTAGCCAGCAACAGAGCAGCAGCTTGGTAGGTGCATACCATGTGGGTATGTGTATCTTGGCAATAACCACACGTATTTAGGAATTCAATTTGCTCAAGATGTTTTATACTTTGTATTCAAATGGTCTGCATTATCAACACACATATGGCTTCCTGGAAAAATAGAAACCCTTTATTCAATGAGTGTGACAGCACTGGTGGTTGTAGGAGAGGTCGGTAAAGATGGTTGAAAAGTCCGACCAAAAAAACTCCATTGTTTTTGTTTCCTCCACTGTTTTAAGGTCAAATTTTGAAGTAACTCTGAAGATTAATGTCCCTTCTGCCAGAGAGGGTTTGTGTAGCTGGCTTTGTTAACAATTTGTAGCTCTGTAGGCCTTTCTAGAGCTTTTGAATATTGTTTTCTGGAAACCATAACAGACAAAGCAGAAACTTCATTCATTTAACCATGGATTCTTACAAATATTTGGATGCTGTATCGAAGTCACAATTTTTTTTTCAACTATTTTGCTCTGGATTAGGTACGACCCTTGAAAATCTAAAACTATCTTCAACTAACCTAATCTAAGTGGTACCTTCAAATGCCAAAATTTGCAGTGGTATAATTCAGAATCTAAAAGAATCTGTTTTATCTTTATTTTGATTGCCACTGTTTTAGTTGGTAGAAACTACCACCAGGAACAAAAGGCAAACAGGAAATGTTTTTGTGTAACTCTTTAAGCCCATACTTAATAGTATGACATTTTTTCCTACATATCTTTCATAAGACTTGGCAGGAATGCATATGCTGCTATAACACTTTTTGAGAAAAATAATCTTGTGCATAAAGATTACATTGCAGAGGCATTGCTTTCTTTTGCAATCATTTTTCTCAAAGACACCAAAACAACTGCTTACATCCTTCCTTCTCAGTTTGGGTAAGCAGCTCTCATACTTCCAGCTGTAACATGTGTTAAGTACTCCTCTTATTTCTACGTAATCTATCAAGATATATTTGGCATTTTTTTTTAACATATGACACTGGAGAGAAATATAGAAGGAAGGAGATGAAAAGCACCTGGAAAACACTTTGTCCTAGGGTAAATGAATAGTCTTTGACCAACTATTCTAAAAAACTCATACTCCAAATCTTTGGGCTAAAAATGAGCATTGGAAATTTCATCCAAGTGGTATTTTTCATCTGATAGTACTAAGCTTCTGAAAATGAGGTTTTTTACAACACTAATGCTCTGTCACACCTCTTTCCTCCAAAAGATTTTGAATTTAAGATGAAATTATTTCATGGCTTTGTGTTGCATGCTGCTTGAATAAAACATACTTGATTCCTTGTACACGCTGGATGACCAGGTAAGCTGCACAGTAGCTATTTGGTCCCTTCTGAATTACTTTGCTTTTGCAGCTCAAACTGGCTGACAATGATAGGAGGGCTAAGTGTTCCAGAAGAGCAGAGATTGCATTCATAAATTGCTGACTACTGCATCAGTAGGAAAAGAAAAGCTTCCCAGGGAAGCAATAATTACTCTGAAAGAAGAAGATATTTTCAAGTCTTTGGTGCTGAAGATAGAAAATAGGCAACATGGAAAATGTTTCAGTGGACTGAATGCCTCAGCATAAATTTTCACATAAATCCTTCTGTGTCTGTGGGATACATTTTATAAGGAGTGCCTTTGCCAGATGTGTTTTTTCTGACTCTTAACAAATACTGTAATGTTATTCTGTATCGGGAACTTAATTCAGAAAACAATGAGTAGGCAAAGCAGCGGCAGTCAGATTTCAGGTATATACAATACCATGCTTAAGAGAAAGTGGTTAATTCTGTCACTTAGAAAAAATAACTTTTGGCTTGCTGTGTGCTAATCTTAGTTTCTGTGCTTAGATTAAGAAACTAACTTACTTTTATAGTGAGTAACTTTTTATAGTAACTTTAGGAATAGACTAACCTTCTTACTCTGAAGGGTAAATCTGTTTGTAATTGTTGACTTGGGTTGGACATTCCATTATCTACAATTCTTCCTTAGCCACTGTAACTGACCACAGTTTGGTGAATTTTACTATAGGTAAGGAGTTTCTGAAAAGTCATAGTTTTAATACAAAGATACCATTTAAATGGTGAGCTGAATTAGATTCCATCCAAACCAAAAGGTTTCTATCCAAAGCAAGGATTAAGTTGGAAAAGATTTCACCTGAATCTGTATTCATCTGACAACCAAAGTTAGCAGATGCTATACTGGAACTAACAGTGTTGCCACTTCCAGTGGGGGATGGGTTTTTCTACACACCATAAAAACAAATTGAAGAAAACTTTAAACTCTCTTTTACTCCTAAAACTAGTCAAACTAAGATAATCCAAGCAGCAATAAATGTGAGTTGCGCTTACAGCTAATGGCTTCTTGGAAAAACCAAACTGTTCTCTCAAGATTAAGTATTGCAACTCTAAAAACCTATAGTCTTTAGCTGGCTTTAGGATTAGTCTGTGGAATTTGCAAAATCATAATTTGGGCAGAAGCACTATTCTTTGCTTTAGGTCTTACTCTACTTTCCTAGAGGAGATTTTGGAGATGGTCATAAATTTTGAGTACATTTATATGATGCAGTATGTATGTGAGAAATAAACACTTGGGATCAATTTATGCAGTTGGAATTCTAAAAAACCATATTTCTACTTCTAGAATTTCCACTTTTGCTTCACTTGACTGAACAGGAAGTTGTAGAATAATCCCAAATCAATACATCTCAATCTCTTAAGAAGAAACAGGCAAGCTGCAATCAATAGCTGTGAGCTTTTTTCTCTTAAAATCACAGGACAGCAAGAGATTTGTTGTCGTTTGTCATGACCCAAGAGAAAATTCTCATACACTTATGGCTTCTTTTATTAGTTAGCTCACTTAGGTATCTGTTTTATTAGCTATTTTATTTTTACTTTCACATTACAGTAGAGTCCAGGAAGCCAAAGTCAGATCACGATTCTGACATGAGGAATAGAATATAAAGATTTATTGAAACAGTTAAAGTGGGATATCCAAGCAAAGGAGAAAAGGAGAAAGTACAGTTGTAGAGATGTGAATTAAATCACTCAAATTCAGACTGAAAAGGTAATAAAGATTAGTAAAGGACCATTGTCCTTTTTGTAGGTCAGTGTTGCTGGAACATGATTTCTCATAACTGGCCATGGTTTTTCATCTATTGCTGTCAATTCAACTCAAAGTTTCTATGTATAAGGTGAAAATACTACTTTTAACTGCTGGTATTACCTCTGAAAAAGTGAAGTAACAGAAGGAAATACTATCAGTGTTTTCACACCTGAGTAACGTTGCAAGCAAAATAGAGCTGCCTCAAGGAATTTAACTTCATTTAATTTATAGCCAACCAGCAGGTATGGTTAATCACTATTAGGGTACTGATTAAAAAGAATAAATTATATGAATACTTAGGGAAAAGCCTTTCTTATCACTTCCTCAGCCTCAGCTTCAGTCTAGGCACTTCTCCTCAGCCCTTCCTCATAGCCAGTACCTTTCTTGGCACCATGAGCTACGGATAGGTCTCTCAGTAAGGTGACAGCAAGTGCAGGATGCTGGAACCTGCATCTGGTGGCTTCTCCCCACATGGATTTTGACACCTTCAGGTTCTTTAGATGACGAGTATCTCTGTCTGACCAGAGGTTGCTAATATTAAGAATGATCCTGTGTCCATTGCAGACAACTAGAAACCTTCCACTGAATTTGGCCAAATTTCTATCAGGCACATTAATCTGAGCTGAAGCAGCAGGTGCCCACTGCAGTGCTTCCTGACTTCATATTCCAGCGCTGGCTTGTCAGTAAACACAGAAGGAGAGTAAAAGTGACTCTGAGCCCTAGCTATGTGTGCACTCAGTTGCTGAGATTTTCTCTTTTATTAACCTCCAATTCATAAGTGAATTTAGAGTGACTTAGCAATAGTCTTGGCAAGACCTTCAGCTCCAGTAGCTTTTCTATTTCGTGTTGGAAAACACAGATTTTTATTGTCATTCATCGCAGCCAAATGTGGTCTCTGGCCCAAGTTAATATCCTGTGGTTGCACAGCTCAGTGCTCCGATATTTTGATCATTCCCTCTATTTTTATTAATTTTTGTGAGTCAATGTGAAAGAGGTTAAATACCATTCCCTTGTAGCCTATCTGGAGACAGTGTTTCCTCTCCCTTGCATCCATGGGATTTGTGTGAATTAGCAGTGCTGCCAATTACTCTGTACAGTAGCTGCCGCAGGAGTAACTAGTTAGTCAGTCAGAGTAGCCCCATCTAGCATACACCCAGGAGACCCCACAGCACTATTACAGGGTAATAGTATCCTGTTGCTGGATAATGTTCTCCTGTTGCTACACAAATACAAAGTCAAAACAAATGTGAATGATGACATTTTATGAAGAAAATCTAGAACTGAGCATGCCTCTGATAAATGTTTCATGTAAGAATTTCTGTTTCATAAGCAAGTGAAATGAATACTTTCTAAGGCAGTGTGTTATCACAGAAAATACAGCTCAAATGTTTGATGTGCTGATAGAGCTTATGTGACAACTGATTTTGCTCTTTGATTTCAAGACCAGCCACCCTCTAGTAACTATTACTCCTTACAGCTGTCCTGTTACCTTTTCTTTAGTCTTCCTTTTACCTTCTCTTCATGTTCCTAAGTAATTCTCCCTCATTGTACAACAGTTTTCTAGCTCTCATTTGCTGTTTGGCATATTCCCCATCTTCTCTACTGAATATTTCTTGGACACAGTAGGGTTTATTTTAAAAATCCATTTATGCTATTGAACAAAAACCTATAATTCAGTTTGTGTCTCCCTGTTCTTGTCTGGTACTGCCTAAAAGACTTACCAGATCAGTCAACATTCTTGCCTTCCTGTTCATTTCGGCCTTGCTGGCAGTGGTTCTCCATAAAAGAGAGGCAGCCTCTGACTTCACCACCTTCTTCTCAAAACCTAACTGTGCTCATGCTGATTTTTGACAGACTGTGTGTATCAAGCTGAAAGATATTTGTGTCTCATCTCAACCCTCCTAGTGCAGTTTCAGACTGCATTTGTTCCTTCAAACTACATGTTTTAAAATGATACCTGATGTAAACAGAGAAAGAGAAGGTATGCAAGCGTTTGAAGAACAAACACTCAATAACCAATGGATTTTAAGCAACATGAGCAGAAGTAGCCTGAATCTAAATTAAAGGAGCTGCAGATTTACAACATGTTTTTCTCTCTAACTTAAGAAAAGATGTGTGATTTAATCTCAAGCGATTCCATCTGGTCCCCAATTAGGAAACTATCAAAGAAAAGATTAAGGGAGACTGTTCTTTCAAATCAGTAATAATTGCTTTTTTCTTTTGCATAGTAACACAGACTTTTGAAGTTTAGAGCCAAACGAGAAAAGATTTCAGGATACTGAGCAAGATAATCCTATCTAGATGACCATTTTGCAGTCTGAATGAGCCACCACAACCCATACTTTGGTAGATGAAAAGGAATACAGCATGCCTGCTGACAGGAGGTGGCTCAGGAATAACAGAAGAGGAGCCTAGTCTCTTTGGTACACAGTCATTTGGAACTTAAAAGATCAAAACATCCAACTGTCTACTGGTAGCCAAAAGACATCATTTGGCAAAAGTGCACTGGACTCCATAAAGGCACAGTATTTTCTTAGAAGAGCAGTGAGATTTGAGGCAGGCAGATTTTACACTAGCCTTAGTTTAAAGATGGATTTAAATCTTGCAGAGGATTTGAGAGTAATCTAAACTTGTGAAGGTAAAGTCTGCAGTCAGAGGTTGGGTACAATAATATGCATTAACTTTATCAAAATTCTTCAGAACAATATTCACTGTATAGGGGTGCCCTGGATATCAAGCAAAATCTCCTAATTTAAATCATATAAAAAAATCAGGAGAAACATATCTGTACCTTGAAAACAGAAAAATTTCCTTACCTGATTCCAGATACCTCCCAAGAAGTACAATTTCCACATAATGTCCAGCTATGAAGACCAATTTTACAATTTTTCTGTTTCTCCTATTTCCTCCATAGTTCCAGTAACAACATCACTGCACATCACTGCAGACATATACAGCACAATAGGGAAGTTAGGGTAAAACACGGATGCATGCTTTACAGAAGGTCAGGATAAATGAGAGATGTGTTTGAGTGGTCTCAATAGCATAGGGCCGTGTTTATAAAGCAGAAGTTCCTAATTTCCTCAAGTTTCTCTTGCTGTAGCAATACTCGAGTTTTAATTTGGCTACCACTGCTCTAGATATATTTTTCCATTTGGTAAAACCCCAAGCTTAGATCTTATTTAGTGAGCATGAGTACGGCTGGGACCCATAAATATAGGTAAATGCAATTTCATGGCTGGTTGTTGAATTTAAGCACTCTTCTGTTTCTCAGGTTCCCATTGCTCTCCACCAGGAACCAGAAAGCACTTTCAGAGTCCTTTACATTATTTTAAAGTATTTCACAAGAGTTGAAGGAAAGAGAACTTTAAATTCATATATATTTGTTCTGTACCCAAACACATGCTGAACGGTTATGAAGTTCTGTCAGCAGGATATATGGGGATGAGTGGCACAGCCTAAAAGGAAAAAAACCAGAGGAGTTACTTAAAATAAAAAAGGAAGGAATTGATACAGAAAGTCATAACTTTACTGAGTTAGCTCTCTTGAAAGGCACAGCATGGGTATCAAATAACTAAAACAAAACAGCTGCAAAGAAAATGAGTTTTATAAAGACCATTAACTCTTAGCTACAATCATTATTTTAAACACTAATCTAAGCACAAAGACAGTAAAATGTAAAGTCTTTTTCGGTTGCCCTTTATGTTTGGACTATTTCCCAAATATTAGTTTTGGAATACAATGTTATCAAGAGAGTAATTTATCTGTAAATCTGCCAAAATTAGATAAACTTTAACCTGCGTTTCTTGTTTGTTAATTGGGAAGTTAATAAAAAGCTTATTTACAAAGCAAATATGTCAGAGTAAAGAAAAGCATTCCACAAATCTCTATGGGGAACAACTGTACCTGTCACTCCTGCTTCACATGTTCAGGCTGTTCCTGAAGACTTCCAGAATTAACAACAAAGACACAGATTGAATAGTCCAGGGAGCCAATTATCATTCTGCAATTAGAGAGTGTTTCCAGTGTATACCTCGAGTTTGCTTCTTCTAATTTAATCCAAAAGTTTCTGCCTTCTACACTTATGTGTAACAAGGATAAGACGATTCTTTTCTTTTTCTCAGCTTCATCCCAAAGCCTATTTTAGTGTTTGCTCAATACTTACATTACACAGCCCGTGGTAATTATCTTAACTGTACTGTCTCGCTTGGGTCACACCCTCCTTGAGCAGTACTGTCACAAAGGGAATGTAGTACTCCAGTTAAGCAGAGCAGAAGCACTTTTCTTGGCAGTTGTCCTCACCTTTTATTTTTTCTAAACAAAGTCTCTCCATCAACTCACAATCACCCATGAAATGTCTATCGTCTGTATGACTGACAGCCATTTTTTCCTCACCCTATATTTGTGCTATTGATTATTTCTGTCTAACTGTGGTATCTTTTGTTCATAATTGGACTACATCCTAGTTTCTTCAGATCATTCCTCCAGTGTAATTCTAAACCTGACCTCTAATGTACTTGCCATAACTCCTGCATTATCTGCAATTTACTAGGCATTTTGGTGTCATCCTCTAGACTGGCAAATAAAATGAAGGTTATCAAAACAAGTCCTGTGTCCCTTGCAAACTGCAAAATCCTCTTCAGAATCCTTTCCATATTGATAATGAACAGGCATCACCAATTTTTCTTTTATCCACTTAGAGTAAAAAAAAAAACAAATTATGTCTTGTACAAGCCTATTAACATTTTTCCTTTAAATATAATAACTCAAAGGTCTCATTAATTGTTTTAATTTACTTGTAGTTTAGAATATGTAAGAGAAATTATGTGATGTTACATGAATAACAGAGAAGTGGCAATAAATGAAGTAAGAACAAAAGAACTGTGGTAAAAAAAATCAGTTGCTGATTTTAAGGTCTAAAAAGTAATTAATATTTATTCATTAGGATTATAGAACAAAGAATTATACAACTTTAGCTATCCTAGGAAAAGCACAACAGAGACATGATTTCTGCAACAACTTTCAATAAGAGGAAATAGGAAATGGAAATATTTTATTTGCATGAGTGGGTGAAGAGACGTAGAGATGAAATGTTTGATTAGCTAAGTAGAACTGGGCCTGGTTTGAGCTTGGGTGGGAGACAGTCTAGGTAGACCAAGTACTGTAGGCTTACCCTGATCCAGCAGGGGTGAGTTGGACTTTGATAATCTTTCAAGATCCCTTCCAACGTGTAACATTCTGTGATTTACAAAGGAATTTATAGAACAGTCTCAGAAAACTTTCAATAAAGCATAATTGAGAGAAGAATCTGTAGGTAAAAAGTTGAATAGTTCAGAACAGGTAAGTAACTCGTTATTCCTTGTCAAATATTCTGCCATTTGTTCTGATGCTCTGTTCAAGTTTACAAAGTGATTCAACTGCTCATCAAATTACTACAGATGTAGTTCATTTCATCATTCACTGTTTTAGAAACAAGTGGTGAAGAGACTGAGGTACACACTGTCACTGGCAAATATAAAAATGGACATTCACATAAATAACATGATGTTTGTCATTCAGAAATGTACTGTTCCCAAACAATATGGAATGCTGAATAGAAGACATTACTAAGTATTATGCAACAGTGACTAGAATGTTCTCTGTAATCCAGCAAATGCAGAGCTCACCATTTGTCAACAACATACAGAAAGAAGTGTATGGAACAAACATAAATTTGGATGCCTTGAAGATCTCTCTTTAATCTAATGGTTTGGGTAGTATTAGACTAAATTAAAACATAATCTAAATTAGCCCCATCCCTCTTCCTGCCTTTCCTCAGCTGTGGAAAACTGCAGTGCCATTGCCTTGTGTGAGAATAAACTAGCAAATATGGTCCTCCCCATGTTTTGGCAAGCACGTCCCCCATCATTTCAGGCAGCCCGCAGAAGTCTCCTTTAATCACTAGCACATTCTTTAGTGCAGACTGTTAGTGCAGATATATATTAGCTTATGTTAACTCATGAACCCTGGACAAGGCATCCAGAGCTAAGACCTCATCGATTCTTTTATTTGTTTGTTTCATCCTGAAAGCACTGTACTTTGCTTTTATGACTTTCCCTTTTCTCTGTTATGCAGACAGCAGCATGGACTGCCATGACTGCCACAGCCCATCCAAGCTCAGCCTTCAGATCTACCCTTTGCATGGAGCTGCTCAAGCAGAAGCAGTGACTTCCCATCACATAAGCTAAAGCTGGAGGCTATTATGGCATCCCACAAAAGACAGCCATTTCTACTCTTTCCAGGATCGTCCATCCAGGTTGTTCTCCTACAGAGACACTTCTCTCTTCTGGCAAATACTACATTCCCTGGGGGACTGAGAGAGGTATATCAGGAAAGGCTGCTCGAGTCCAGCCTTTGATTACTTTGGATTTTTGATGCATGGGAGCTGAAGTTAATGCTACAGTTGTATTTTCCATGCTGACAGAGATCACAATGGCAGCACAGCTATCTGGTCTATCAGCCACTTCTCCCAGTTTTTTATCATCTACAAAATTAAGGGCTCTCTTATCCAAATCCCCTTGCACCGTTTGTTCACGTATACCAGCATTTCCACAGTTGGTTACGGTTACTCTCTTCCTTCCCCATCATTCTTATTTTAAAGTTCTCTTCATAAAGCTGTTGGTGAGTATGGACTTTTTCCCAATTGCTCACCTAGATCATGCAGTCCTTGATCCTTAAAGAGATCCCCATGATCATAAAAGGTAAATTCTTGTTGTTGTCACCTATTGAGCCACAGATCTAGAAATCAGCAATTTTAACTAGGAAAGATGCAACAGCCCAGAGAGTACTAAAAACAGAAGAGCAGTTTGGAGATATTCCATTAAAAAGAAAGAGTGTTACATGCCAAGAAAACAAAGTTGTTTTCCCCTTTATTGCTGTGTACCTGATGATGCTTGTCTCTGACATAGAATCATAGAATCATAGAATCATTAGGGATTGGAAGGGAAAAGATCATCTGGTCAAATCCCCCTGACACGGCAGGATCACCTAGACAAAGCCGCACAGGAACACATCCAGGTGGGTCTCAAGCGTCTCCAGTGAAGGAGACTCCACAAGCACCCTGGGCAGCCCCTTCCAGTGCTCTGTCACCTTCACTGTGAAGAAGTTCCTTCTCATACTTACATGGAACCTCTTATGTACCAGTTTACAACCATTGCTCCCTCCTCATCCTATCACTAGATGACATTGAGAAGAGCCTGGCTCTATCCTCCAGACACCCACCCTTCACATATTTATGGACATTAATGAGGTCACCCCTCAGTCTCCTCCAATCTAAAGACCCAACTCCCTCAGCCTCTCCTCATAAGGGAGGTGCTCCACTTCCTTCATCATCCTCATTGATCTACACTGGATTCCCTCCAGCAGCTCCACATCCCTCTTGAACTGAAGAGACCAGAACTGTGGTCTTACCAAGGCAGGGTAGAGGGGCAGAAGAACCTCTCTTGATCTGCTAAACACCCCCATTCTGATCCACCCCAGGATGCTGTTGGCCGTCTCGGCCACAAGAGCACATTGCTGGCTCATGGTCATCTTGCTGTCCACCAGGATCCCCAGGTCCCTTTCTCCTACACTGCTCTCCAATAGCTCAGTCCCCAGCATATACTGGTACCTGGGGTTGCTCCTGCCCAGATGCAAGACTCTACACTTACACTTGTTCATTAAATTTGTCTCTGCCCAGCTCTCCAGCCTGTCCAGGTCGGGCTGAATGGCAGCACAGTCTGCTGGGGTGTTGGCAACACCACCCAGCTTTGTGTCATCAGCAAACTTGCTGACAGTGCACCCTAATCCCTCAACCAAATCATTAATGAAGACACTGAATAGTACTGGTCCCAGTACCGACCCTTGGGGCACTCCAATACATACAAGTCTCCAACCAGACTCTATCCCATTGACAGCTACTCTCTGGCTTCTATCCTGGAGCCAGTTCACAATCCACTTCACTACCTAGCCTCACTATCATCTAGACCACACTGCCTCCTGTGAGGATAGACTGAGGAATTGGGTCTGTTCAGTCTGGAGAAGTGGA